>JAWPHD010000656.1:0-418364 GCA_037043455.1 Cyrtodaria siliqua | reverse complement strand
GAATACGCTTAAGCCGGTGCTAGGAGGCGAGAGAGGTGTTGCATCTTATAATTACCTCTCATGAACAAACTCAATAAAAACCGAGTCTGCTACCTGTATCTCTTAATTGTGGTTGTTGCTACCAAGGCTCACATTTTCAGTATTTATTTACCAGATTGTTAATATCAATGAAAGCTCGGAAGAGTTTGAAAACCAGCAAAGTCAGACCAGTTACACCGGAATTATTGTCCTTGAATTAACAAAAATTGCTATATTTTATCTTGTCAACATTCTAGCGCCTCTGTTTTGTCAAACTTTGCCAGATTGCTGATACTAATAAAAGCTCGGTCGAGTTTGAAAACCAGCCAGCTTTTGATTGCATTTGGGGTCACTGGGATCAAGATCAAGGTCACTGTTACACAAAATAGAGAAAAGCTTTGCGCTCAATAACTTTAGCTAGAAATGAGATTTTGGAACAAAACTTGCTTTGAAGGTAGGTAATATGGAAAGAAAGATTGGGATTGCATTTCAGGTCACTGGGATCAAAGTCAACATCACTGTTAGTAACTTACTATTAATACAAAAATGTTTTCTGCTCAATAACTCAATTACAAATTAGATATTGGAACAATTACACTTTCTGTGTGCAATATGTTTTCCGAAAATAATGTCACTGTCCGTAGATCTCGTGCACCACGTATTGCTTGAACGTAAATCGGACATTCACTAATCCTTCACTGACCATCGGTTTAAAAGTTTAGACAAAACTCATTAAGACACATACATGTAGTTTTGTTGTAATCGTTTGGATACTAACGTGTACTCGCATCACATAGTTTAAAGAAATATAAAAAAAATCGGACAGGGAAAGTAACATTCAAGGGGGACAGTCAACCACAAAACACAGAAACAAACACGCAAACAGACAAACAAGAAGGCAAAAGTAATAAAAGATGCAAACGACATCACAAACACAAAAGGGTTGACACCAGGGCTACCTCCTTGGAACGGTCAGTGGCAAAGTAGGCCACTGGGGGTTTAAACCGGTTCTAGGGTGCACCAAACCTCACACTTACCCTACTGTCATCCCATTAAAACAGGACAGTGTAAATAAAGAAATACCCGCCATGATCTAATCTCTAACCAACAAGGCAGCATCAATAGGCAATATAAGTAAAACACAAATATGCTCGTGTAAATATAATACAAAAAAACAATAGCCTAGAAAGCCACAATGAAGGTACTCAATGACTTGGCAGAAGCCAGAGCAACAAGAGAATAAACTATTAAGGGCACGACAAGAAAGATCATAGACAAACATCAAACGCCGACGTCCCAATTGGCTTTAGGTAGGTGTCATCATAGGTTCCACAGCATGTCCGGTCATCGTACAATTAAAGAGGAAAGCATAGTGGCGAACTGTAAAAGGGTCCACCTTTTACAGTGACTGGTAGAAAAGTAGATGTTTGAAAATTAATGTACATATAAGGGCATGGTGAAAACTTGGAATACGTGCAAAATCTATTCATCAAGAAATCATTGATATATACGGGAATGGTCCAATTACAAAACGAACAGTCTATAGACGGACCTAAATCCAGTGCTAGACAGGAGGATATACACGACAAGGCACGTGTTGGTCGCCCAGCAACCACAACCACTAATAGTAACATAGAAAAAATAAAACAAATTTTGTAAGAAGATTCAAGATACACGGTATGAAAATAGTTCGAATGACGTTATCACGTATTCATTTTGAAAACAATTTTAAAAGTTAATACAATTTGTGCCAGGTGGGTACCCCATAATCTGATGGAGGACCAGGAACGGACACGTGTGCAGATGGCTAAAGAACTACTGCAAATGTACCCAAAGAACACTGAACAAAATTTCGAAGTATCAACTTTTGTATCTTAACTAATTTTCTTATTTTAAATATATTTTAGAATAGATATATGATAAGTATTTTGTTTTGACCCATAGTTTGTAAAACATTTATTTTTTGTTTAAATTGTTACATCTTTTGAGAGTTACCCTCCCTTTATATGAAAACATGAAATGTACTGATAAACACACAACATGAGTCAAAGATCGCTTAAAGATGTAAAATTCTTAAAATTGGTATGAAATAATAGAAAAAAACATAAAACTTTGACCCATTTATCGCAGATTTTCCGGCTATAAAATTACCTCCTTTTAAAAATGAATATTGTTTGAAATTCAAATAACTGTAATTCAGCGTTAACATTAAATATTTCGAACATTTCTTTTGCAAACGCATTTGTAGTGGTAATGCTAGTAAAACATGATGTCAAAATAATTTTAACTGGTATATCTTAGAATTAGGAACATCGAAAGCTTCACTAATTCGAAGTACTTAATAAAATCCTATATACCCAGTTGTATAAGTGTTATAACTTATTTCTAAGAAAACACATCGACTTAAAAGTTTTAAAATATGTTCATGCAATCAGAGCAGACGATTACACTCGTTATTTTGCAGTTTAACTGTATCTCTAATCAAGCTCAAAATACACAAAACAATGAGAATATTATCGAGGTTGGTACTTAACAATTTGGTTTAGTGTATACACCAAATCATTTGCTAACCTCGTTACAGGTGATGAATCATGGGTGTACTTCTTGGAGCCAAAGCGTAAGGTGGAACATAAAATATGGGTCATCAAACATGGGCAAAGACCAAGCATTGCAAAACGCACATGGACCGCTAAGAAAGTAATGTACACAATTTTCTTCACAAATCAAGGTCCGGCAATCCAAATCCCTACTCCAAAAGGTCGCAGTTATATGGATATTTCTATAAAACCAAAGATCTTGAAAAGGTTAAGAAATACTTCAGGTTTGAAGCACTTCTGTTTTATGACAATGCCCCAGAGCATAAGGCGGAAGTTGTGCGTCAGTTTCTTTCGTCTAAAAAGGTCCAGGTCCTTCCACATCCTCCGTATTCGCTAGACATTGCCCCCTGTGACTATTTCCTTTTTCCAAAACTAAAATACTACCTATCTGGGCGGAGATATACACCGGGAAAAGCAGTGGGAACAGCTATTTTTCAGTATATGAACAGTGTACCCAAACAGGACTATGAAAAATGTCTCCAAAATTGGATAAAACGCCTAAAACATAGTTCTGTTAGAGGGGATTATTTTGAAGGGAAATAAATCATTGTTTGGTGAGTTTGCTTTTTACTTTTGCTAATGTAAGTGTTGTGACATTACTTTTGGAATACCCCTCGTATGTACCTAATATGGAAAGAAACCTAGGGATTGCATTTGGATAACTGGAGTGAAGGTCACTGTTACTGAAAATAATACAATAACGTTAGTTAGGAATGAGATATTTGAACAAAACTTGCTTTGTAAGTAGCTTATATGGAAAGGAGCTTGATACTGTATTTGAGATCGCTGGAATACTGCTACTAATAATAGAACAATGGTTTCTGGGAAAGAACTTTAGTTAGGAGTGAGATGTTTAAGCGTAACTTAGTGTTTATGTAGTTTATATGGAAATTGTTTTTGAATGGAACTTTGTAGGTACATGTAGCTAAATTATGGTAAACCTTTTTTCGTGGAATTTCCAATTTTAATACTAGTCAAACTTGATCAGAATACATTCCACCCACTATAGCACCCCTCACTCGCATGCCAATGCATTTTGTTTTTGTAATTTTATTTATGCAGTTGTTTTGGTCATTGAAGAAAACGTGGACAAATGAAAAAAGTGGACAAATGGAAAAAAATTACAGACATATCTGACAGACTGACACCATTGCGTTCTCTTCTCCCCACTCTCCGCTCAACAATATGGACAACATACAGCCAGTAGAGCGATACAGGGGCCTCTTGGTTTTTTTAGGACACAGTTCCCTAGATCTCCAAAATTAGGCATTTGATCTCTGGATCCCGTAAAGATAACAAAACGGGGACAAAATGGTCATGTTCCCCAGATCCCAAAAATCCCAGGGAGGGCCTCTTAGATTATAAATTATAATGTAGCTAGCGAATTTAGCAACTTGGCAGATATATGTTACACAACCATTAAGATAAAGAGACATTGCTGTGACCCGACGATCATGTCTGTTAGATACAATTACCATGTACATGTATCTGCTTTTAAGAACAGAAGTATGCCATACAATGCAAAACTGTCTGTCATGCAAACGGCAGTCAGCGCTATCAAAAAATAGGCCATATATGCACCAGCATGGGGCATACTAATAATATCGCACTGTCGACATCGTGTTGTCGCGTTGTTGTGTTATCGTGCTGTCGCTGTCGCTGTCGTGCTATCGTGTTGTTATGGTGACTGATTTCTGCCACGTCTTTTCGTTATTTCGCCCCCGAAAAGACGACAGAACGAAAAAACGACAGGACGAAAAGTCTTACTCCCTGGACAAATGCAGCGCGAAAAGACGACAGAACGAAAAGACGACAGTCTCAACGACAGAAAGAAAAGACACCATTTCAAGGGCGAAAAGACGACAGAACACCACGCGAAAAGACGAAAAGACGACACTTCAGCGCGAAAAGACGCCATTTGATAATGTCGTCTTTACGTCTTTTCGTTCTGTCGTTCTGTCGTCTTTTCGTTCTGTCGTCTTTTCGCCTTCCGGTTGACTACTAGAAGTCGGGACGATTTTGAACTGTCGGAGAATCGGGCAAAATCGATACGGGAGTGTGCATACCGTATGTAATAAATAATAAACGAAGGGTTACTAGTTCTGTTAAATCGTTTATATAAACGCAGAATGGTCATCATAATTGTATTGAACACTAGTCTTGCGTAAGGTAATAAACATGTTATTATGGTATGTCGAATAAAAGTAATGAATTGTATTGGTTCTGCAACTCATTAATTAGTTTTTCACATCTTAAATAATGAATATTGAAGTGAGAATTATATGTTTGGCTTTATCTTAATCAATTCTTTTTGAAAGTGTCAAGATTTAATTGCAATATGTATATTATATGAACCAAGGATCTTAAATGAGTTCATATTTAATAGTTGTCTATGACCGTAACCTGGCTGTATGATCTTGTATAACACATGTTTAAAGTTACAGTCCATTATGTAAATCAGTTTCGGAGATACAAGCTTATATGTACATAACAATTTCAGACAATTTCTCTCTTTTTCGAAAGAGTCGAGCTAACTATTAAATATTAAAAACGTGTATATGTTCTTTCTTGACTATTATATTTCATATGGTGTAGATATAGTTCTAAAATATTAACGTATTACCATCAGCTTGATATGTTACACAACTATTTTAAATAACATATTAAGAGAAAATCAAATATTAGGGTAAGGCATTTATTGACTTCCAAGTGAACAATCATGTTAGCACAATTATCAGTCACGTACATGTTTAACAGTTCCGTATAATATGAAACACATTCTTAATTATGTTTGCTATACCATCCTACATTGACTAATATAAATTGTGATATGATTGTTTCAACAAACGGTCCCGGAAAGTTAGTGTTAAATTTAAATGTCAATATTTTGCTTGCCATTTGTTTGAATAGATCAAAGAATATGAGCCAAAATCGTGTCTATTTTTAAGTGGCCCCGGAAAGTAAATCATTAAATACAAAGTAATTTTATTATATTTTTACATAAACGAATCCATAGTTATGTCCGCTAAACCATCCTACATAGATACATACCAATTTAAATAATAAGAATAAAAAAAAATACTCCTAACATGATAATTAGTACGACTGGTCCAGGTATGATCATCAGTATCAGTCCCGGAAAGTTACTACTAAATTACAAAGTCAAAATATTATTTTTATATTATTATGTTTTAATATTCATATCAAATGAACCATTCTGCGTCTATAAAAAAACATTTAAAAGAAATAGTAACCCTCCGTTTATTATGGATTGAACATAAGGTATGCACACATCCTGCCTTTTTTACCCATTTCCCTAACAATTCAAAATCGTCCCCGAATTTTAGTAGTCACCGTGAAATGGCCGCAATGACCGAAATGTCAACCGGAAGGCGAAAAGACGACAGAACGAAAAGACGACAGAACGACAGGGCGACAAATGTAGCGTGAAAAGACGACAGAACGTCAGAACGAAAAGACGCCATTTCTTGGGCGAAAAGACGACAGAACGCCACGCGAAAAGACGACAATATCAAATGGCGTATTTTTGCCTTTTCGCGTGGCGTTCTGTCGTCTTTTCGCCCTTGAAATGGCGTCTTTTTGTTCTGTCGTATTTTCGAGCTACATTTGTCGTCTTTTCGTCCTGTCGTCTTTTCGTTCTGTCGTCTTTTCGGGGGCGAAATAACGAAAAGACGAAAATGGCAGAAATCAGTCACCATATGTTGTCGTAGTATCGCGATGTCGTTCTGTCGTAGCATCCTCTTCTTATCAGGTATGAGCGCTTCCACGGTTGGGGGTAAAAGCCACACACACACAGATAAATATATTATGCTGAAAAGGGGATACCTTGGAAACAGCTAACACAAACAATCATAGGAAAAAGTAGATAACCCTGTTGTCAACCCCTTGGATCTGCATAGTTTGCTTCTATTTATCTTGTAACCGTGTAATAGTTGATCCTGTTAACTCTGGTTGGTGGACTGCGTACTATGAATAGGGCCTACTATATTTCTACTTTTAGTGAGTGATTAATATCGTCCTCCAAACTCTTTCAAAATCGGACAAAATAGTCACAAAATTGGCAATAAAAGTAGGTTTAAAAGTGGATCAAGAAATTCAGCAGTCACACAACTTAGTCAACCAAAACAGACTTTCGAAACAAAAATAATTACAAGTGAAAATAGAGGCAAAGTATATGACACCACAAATATTAAGTTGGCGATGTCCGTCCGTACGTCCGTCCGTCAGTCCGTCCATCCGGAGCCATATCTTCATAACTGCAGGTTGAATTTTCATTACACTTGATAATAATGTTTATTCTGATAGTGGGATGACATGCGGCTGTTTTTTCCGGAATCGCCCCAATAACGCCGGAGTTACTGCCCTTTAATTGATAAAAAATGCTTTATTCTGTCCGTCCACAGCCATATCTTGATAACCGTATGTTTGATTTTTATTAAACTTTATTATAATGTTAACAGTGGGATGTTACTTGGCAAATTTATTTTGGAATCGTCCTAGTAACGCCGGAGTTATTGCCCTTAAATTGATAAATGTCCCCTTGAATTATTCAGGTCGTGTGTACAAATCTCACTGGAGGCATAGTTTTCTTCTATTTCTTTTTTTTTTTAAATTATTTCCTTTTTTTCATGAGAAACCTTGGTTCATGGGTTAAATTAAAAAAAAAAAAATTTATTTTTTAAATTTTTATTTATTTTTATTTTTTTCACATAAGAAACCTTAGTTAATGGGTTCATTTTTTCTTTAATTGGGAGCTTAGGGGGCCTTGTTATATCCCCGCAAAGTGGTGGGTATACTGGAATCACCTTGTCCGTCCGTCTGTCCATCTGTCCGTAGACGCAACTATTGTCCGGGCTATTTCTCTAAAGAAATATAAAAAGATCGGACAGGGAAAGTAGCATTCAAGGAGGACAGTCAACCACAAAACACAGAAACAAACACGTAAACAGCCAAACAAGAAGGCAAAAGAAATAATAAATGCAAACGACATCACAATCACAAAAGAGTTGACAATAGGGCTACCGCCTTGAAAGGTTAGTGGCAAAGTAGGCCACTGGGGGTTTAAACCGGTTCTGGGTTGCACCAAACCTCACACTTACCCTACTGTCATCCCATTAAAACAGGACAGTGTAAATAAAGAAATCCCCGCCATGATCTAATCTCTAACCAACAAGGCATCAATGATGTAAAAATAACAATATTGATTGGATGACTTGCTAGGAAGTATCAATATCAACTGGAGATATGCATACTGTCATGACGTTCCGGTTCGATAATTTTCCACTGAGTTATGGCCCTTTGTATTTCTAATATATATATATATATAATACAAAATACTTGTTCGGGCTATTTCTCTAAAACTCTTTGTTAGAATTTATTGAAACTTGCTAGGAAGTATCAATATCAAGTGGAGATGTCCATACTGTCGTGACGTTCCGGTTTGATAACTTTCCACTCAGTTATGGCCCATTGTTTTTTTAAATGCATTTCATACTTGGTAGTCAAATAGAAAATTCTTGTCCGGGCTTTTTCTCTATAATATATGTCTATATATCTTATAGCAAAGTCTTGAAGGTGGTGGGGTATTTGTCCGCCTCCGGTGACAGTTCTAGTTGGATCAGTTTTACAAAGATTTTTTTTATTATTATTATATTTTGTTTTTAGCTAGACTGATCAGAGATCAGCAGATCTTGAAAACTTCACAGGAATGTTGCTCTTGATGTCTTATTGATCCTAGCAAAATTTCAGGTCGGCCGTAAATTCAAGATGGCCGCCACGGCTAAAAATAAATTTTCAGAAAACAAGTTCGAAGCGACTACTTCCTGAAATCAAAATCAATCAGTAGAGCTTCAAGGTCATTGACATCTTGTTTGAATTTTCTTTTTTTCTTTTTTTTTCTTTTTATTAGATGCTGAATTGTCCGTCGTCCGTCCGCCGTCTGTGTGTTAACTTTTACCTCGTTGAGACGATAGAGCCTTCATTTTTCATCTGATCTTCACCAAACTGTACCAGATTGTTAATATCAATGAAAGCTCAGACAACCAGCCTGATCGGACCAGTAACAAGTCAACGGAGTTATGACCCTTGATTTAGTTAAAACATGCTATATATTGCCTCGTTAAGGTAATAGGGCCTTCATTTCTCTCCGATCTTTACCAAACTTTATCAGATTGTTAATATCAATGAAAGCTCGGTCAAGTTCGAAAACCAGCCATATCGGAACAGTAACAGCGAGTTATTGCCCTTGGTTTAGTTAAAAATGCTACATTTTGCCTCGTAAATACGATAGAGCCTTCATATTCGTCTCGCCTTTTCGAAAAATAAAAGAGACAAAGGTGTTGCTTTTCCGGCGGCGGCGACGTCAACATTCAAGTTTTGCGTTTAGGTAATTTTCTCACAAACTTTATACACTAGACCTTTCAAATTTTGCTTATAGTTGTATCTTGGGTGGTACATCGCAACGTGACAAAGCAGATATGGAAGTGACCTTGACCCTCCAAGCAAAGGGCAGATAACTTAATAATTTTTACGTTCAACTTTTGCGTTTAGGTCACTTTTTCACAAACTGTATGCACTAGACCTTTCAAACTTTGCTTATAGTTGTATCTTGGGTGGTATATTGCAACGTGACAAAGCAAATGTGGAAATGACCTTCACCCTCCAAGCAAAGGGCAGATTTTAATAAGTTTTACCTTTAACTTTTGCATTGAGTCAATTTCTCGCAAACTGTATGCACTATGTACACCTTTCAAACTTTGCTTATAGTTTATCTTGGGTGTGACCTTGACCCCGCAAGCAAGGGGCAGATAACTTAATATTTTTACCTTCAACATTTGCGTTTAGGTCACTTTCTCGCAAACTTTATGCATTAGACCTTTCAAACTTCGCTTATATGTAGTTGTTTCTTGGGTAGTGCATCACAACATGTCAAAAGCAAATGTGGATGTGACCTTCACCATCCAAGCAAAGGGAAGATAACTTTAATTGTTACATTTACATCACTTTCTCATGAACTATAATTATGCACTAGATGATTTAAACATAGTTTATAGCTTTATCTTTGGAAGACAAAACATTTTATTTTGACATGGTCGTGTATTTCATCTATGACCTTGACCTATTTTTTGGAGCTGATGATTTTTTTTATTGATTTTTTTTTTATAGAAATGCACTTAAATGTCATCTCAGCAAACGGTAAACTCCATTGTTTTTAGTTATTAAAATGTTTACAATCTTTCATTTAAGGATCATTTATTATTTTTAAGTCCCGCCCCCGTTAGGCGAGACATGTGAATATCTACCAAGTTTGTTCAAATGCTGACACTGGGGTCAAATTTGGCTCTGCCCCTTGGTCACATGTCAAATTTGGTTTGAGTATGTATATTAATGAAAGTTTGATTTATTTTAAAGCTAGCCAAACTTGAGCCAAATACATCCCTCCCCTGAAATAACAAGATTATCGGATAGTAGCCGTAGTAATGAAATGAAGTAATCAGATTGATACATATCACATCGCGTGGTAATTAAAAAGTAATCATTGATTACAATTCTACATTTCTTGTATATTACATTTATTACTCTATTATACACACCTGATAATATTACACCCAGTCCAGCCCTTTAGCCACTATAAAAGCCAATGCCTTAAGATGTTACATCATTTTTTCAAATCTATTATGCTGATGAATTTCAAAAATACCTATAACTAGTAGATATTCGAATTTATGAAGGCTCAAGGTCACGATTTCTACTAATTAAAAAAAAATCCGAACATATTTCTGCCACTCAAGGATAATACATCATTCGGCGGAAGATATCAATTCATCGAATTTGCTTGTTAATTTGGGAACCGCCTTGGAACAGTCACTGGGGTAAACCATGTTCTAGGGTTCACCAAGGTAAACCTCACTTTTAACCTATTGTCATCCCAATTAAACGGGACAGTGTAAATAAAGAAATCCTCTAGACAGCATTTATAGGAAATATAAGTAAAATACAAAGATGATTATGTATACATAAATATAAAAACAAAAGCATAGAAAGTCACAAAGCAAGTACTCTATGACAGCAGAAGAGCAACAAGAGAACAAACTGTTAAGGGCAAGAAAAGGCAAGACTGAAGAAAAACATTATCACTTTCAGGATTAAGGTATACGTCATCATAAGATCATGTAAATCATTTTGTATTAGTCCTTAACATAAATGTCACAAAGTCTTTATCGGTTCCACCTTCAACGATGCTGCCAGATCATCCTGAAAAAAAAAGAAACAATTGTGAAATGAGAAAAATATTAAGTTAATAACTTATTTTATAACAAGAATGTGTAAAAGGTACGTGTTGCAATCATATCAAGTGAATTAGCCTCGTAGATCTACAATTTCGGAGTTTGTTTCATTGAATCATGACGTCCGTATCAATACAAAACATATATTAAAACAAGTATATATAATTCAAATCGACCCATTTAAAGTATCTGATGCTTTCAAAGTGTATTTGTACTCAGACTGATAAAATCATATCATCATGACCCAGCGAAACTGGTACGTAACGGGTGCATGCAGTTATACTCACTGCATATTTAATTTGGTGCTGTTGGTAGGCTATTCCACCTTGCTTATCACATTTCTCCATGTGTTTCCTCTCTGGATCACCAGCGACTAACACCTCAGTTTCTCCGTCAGCCTGCAACATTAAAACACAACATCGTAGTGGACTGAGAGAGGTTTATGCTGCATTCTGTCATTATTAAAAATATATATTGAGCGAATACATATATCAATCATTGCGTTACGTCACAATGACGTCGCTGCTCTATTTTATACAAACCGTTCTTGTATACTATATACTATGTGTGCGAAATAAAAAAAAATGTAACTTTTTATTTTTTTCTATTCCTAACAATGTTGTTGTTGAGTTTTACATATATACATGCATCTAGTGAATATATTATCTTGTTATTATTATTTTTTTCTAAATGTACAATCTGGAAATATTATATGAAACCATGTAATATATGAAAGTATATTTTTCTAGCATGTAGCTAGTACGGTTACAACTAATGATTGCATTTGTGGCATAACAGCCCTTTATATCTTAACATGTCATTGTTTAACTGTTTCTGCCTAATAACTATTATAATATTCAATGTAAGATTTAAAAGCACTGCTGACTCTTACATGGCCGACATGACCTGTCATCAGATTTTTGTATGTTCGGTATTTTATTATACTGCCGCTTTTGTTTCAATTCCAATCATCTATGAGTAGTTGAGCAATTACAACAATATGTTATAAAGGTTTATTTAATGAGAATTCATTTGAAACTAGTCAATGATCCATGTTAAAAGTACACCATGAGTAATATCAAATGTCTTCTCTATTACACATCAATGTTACATCTAGTTCACTTATATAAGATTTCCATAGTCATGTCTAGCAAGGGAGATACAGCGAGATATTATATTGCCCTTTAGGTGTAACACGCCCATTGATTGTTGCATTGAGTTGTGTGTGAATTAAAATGTAAATGCCATGTTGTCATTCATATCTAGACCCAAATTAAAAATGAATAACTTACATTCTCATCGCAAATGACACATATGCTGCCAAAAAATCCACAGAAAAATGGGGGTCATGTGTCTTCTAAGAAAGAACTTGTCTCATGAATGAATGGTCCCTTTAAAAACATAAACACCGAGATGCCATAATATTGTATTCATACACTCATTTCCATATAAGCAAAATAAACAAAAAACTCACGATTTTAACATGACACTGCTTGAAAAATGTAACAAATAGATCAGGGGGAGATAACATGAATAGCATTAATGTTTAGCTTTACAACAGTTACCTGTTACACATTTTAGAAGCATGTCATGTTGGAATAGCTTTTTATGTTTAACATAGAAACTCAATGAAAAACATATAAAGTGGTATTATGAAAGGGAGAAATAATAGTGTGCACTAATGGAGTTAATGGAGAACTTATATACAAAGTGAGTATCTAAATATACATAAAAATAACAGATGTTGGATTCATCAAGTCCAAACTAAGATTTTTTTTGAACTCAGGTCCACCATGTTTTTTTGTTGTTTTTTCTAATATTTTTTTTTTTATAATGAAATCATGTATTTTTCCCATTGCTTTTCAAAAATGTCTTGTTTCATATTTTTGCAGGCTATACATTTCTCAACGTTAAACAGTATTTGAATATAGCTTTTAAAAACTGTTAAAGTAGGATTAGTGTTTTTTAATTTTTGATTGAATATAAATTTCCTGGCAGTAAGGAAGAGATTATTTAAAACAATATCATACTTATCATTTCCAAAGATGATGTCAATTACCGACCATACTGTATTAATATCCTTACATTTATTATGAAAGAAATTTGCAAGTGCTTGCCAAAAATCTTTTACTACATTACATTCATAGAATAGGTGTTTTATTGTTTCTATAACTTCATTGCAAAAAAGAGCAAATGTCTGTATTAGAAATATTCATTTTTTTAAGTAAATAGTTTGTTCCCAAAATTCTATGATTTATTCTGAATTGCAACTATTGAAGATTTGAGTCTTTTGTCGATTTGAAAGGTAGATAAAATAATTTAGACCAGTATATATTTTGTGTAATATGCAAATCAATTATCCATTTTCTTGCTAACTCTGTTGCAGTTTTATTGGATAGCATTGCATCATAAATGGATCTGCATCCTGTTCATCTTTAAGAATTATTTCTATATGAAGCGGTATTATAGGAGTTGGACTATTGCTCGAGAAATGGGGGAAGTTAAATTTATTTAGATAATTTCTGACTGATGCCACTATTCCTTCATGTTCTAAAAAATTGGTTTGAATGTTAATTTTTTTTCTTAATTCTATTAGTGTCAATAAATTTCCGTTACGCTTCATAATGTCATTTATGAAAGTTACTCCTCCTGAATACCAATGTTTAAAAAAAAAAAAAAGGAAGTTTGTCCGACCTTTATAAGTGGATTATACCATAAAGGGACACAATGCAATTTGCTCCAAGATTTTGGATCTGAACTACATGCGAACAGTTTATAGCTGATAAAGATATCTTTCCAGAATGGATTATGTACTTTATTTATATGTCTAGATATATAATCAGCACCAAAACAAGAGAAGTTTAAAAAACATGCATATAATTCATTGAAAATATTCAGAGATTTCTTTTTGTCTGATAGTAATCTTCTGATCCAAGTACGTTTGAGTGAAATAAAGAATATGTCCAAATCCAACATTCGAAGACCACCTTGAGAGTTATTGACAGATAGTAGATATATTAACCTTATCAGGTTTTCCATCCCACAAAAAGTTAAAAAAGAGTTTCTTTAATTCTTGAATCTTAACTGGCTTCGGATTTGGTAAAGTTAAAATAAGATGGTTTATTTTGGGCATAGCTAAGCTCTTTATTGCTGTAATTTTTCCAATAGGTGTTGGTATTCTTTTAGACCAATTTATCAATAGTTTTTTTACGTCTAAGATTTTTTCTCCGTGGTTAATGTCTAACATTGTTTTAAGAAAATTTTATGCCCAACACCGTAAATTCATTACACCATGATAATTCATAGTCTTCACATATTTTAGTATTACTTTTTTTCATTGAACCTATCCATATGACTTTAGTTTTATCCATATTAATATTAAGGCCAAACATTTCTGCATACAATTTTAACACAATTCTAAGTGAATTCTCTGAACCATCTAACATTAAAGATGTATCATCTGCATATTGTGATATCGAATGTTCTGTGGACCCGACTTTAATACCTTTTATATTGGGATTACTTCTGATGAGAACAGCCAGTATATGTGTGCGAAATATTAACTAACGTAGAATGAGAGATGTCAAGAGCATAACGTTCTGATTGAGGGAAAACATCGACTTTTTATAAACAATTATCAATAATGAAAAAAGTGGCCTGTGTTTGAAATAAAACAAAACAAAACATATGTATGCATATACAGTCTGGAGATTTAGATAATTATGTAACTTTTCTTTCTTTACCAGGTCATGATACTTAAGTGCTAGTGCTAGTTGATGAACATGACATGTGTTTACTTTTACTTGCTACATATCTGAATTTGTAAATATAGTTTATATAGTCCGATCCAAATCCAAGTCCAACAACATTGATGTTCTTCCCTTACTTTACGGAGCAAACCTTTTGTGCGCATAACCATATCTCGGATCTCTTTAAACATGTTAAATGCATTAGTACATTACTTATAATGTGTCATGTATAAATCAAAGAGAAACTATTAAGTACTATATTGTAATGCTTAAGATTTCATAACCTAAAACACTTGCAGTTTATGTTTGACATTTTTAGATTAATTGTCATTGTATTTTATAACATGTATTTAAGTAATATGTATATTAACACTGTCATACCGCCATTGATATAATAGTAATATTAGTTATATAATTGTCTAACATTGTGCTCAGGAGTCATATGTGACTTATTGCATAATATATATGTACTTTGTAAGGTCTATATGGGATGGCCTCGACCAAAATATATCTATGACAAGTGCTTCTTTTTAGTTTGTGGTTTTAAGATAATTTCTGTGTTTTTTTCACAGCTGAATTCGATCCGGCCGCTTGTTCTGTCCAAAGTTGTCCCCTTTTGTGCAATAGTCGTAATATTCTACCCCGTTCTTTATATTGGGTTAGATCTGCCAAAGTTCCACCATTTATTATACATCTTTGCTATTTGCTTTTATCTTACCGGCTCTAAGTTACGGCAGTAGTTCATCAGCTCACTCATTCTGTCTGTGAATCCATCTTCAAATTCATCGGGATTTATGGCAACAAAACACTGACCCTGCGCATAATATCGATACGAATAAATATGATTCGATATTGACAAATTCCAAACATCTTACCCAATACACAAACGCGCCTTAAAATGGACACGCAATACCCAGCACACACACAACGTTATTGCAACGTTATGGTTTGGATGTATTTTGGTCAGGTTGTCATATAACGTTACCTGGACGTTGTGGCTACGTTACGCGTTCGGTTTTCACAAAATATACAGGAATTCCAGTATTACATTGGAAAGGGAGTACATCAGGATTTTTCTAGAAACATCTTAATTTACAAAAATGTTCCAATTCATGATAAAACACTTATATCAGTCAAAATATGATGTTAGAACCATTTATACACCATATACACCATATAGCACCATATAGCTATGACGGAATCTGACGTAAAATGCTGAAATTAACCCTGGTGCATCACCTAGGATAGCACGTATTACTGTGCAGAGTGAGTTTCTTTGCAAATAAGGGATCGTTTTTAGGCTCATTCATTATGTTTAGGCCCTTTAGAATAGAAAATATAATTATTTGTCAATTTTAAGTCGGACCCCTAAACCACCATTAAAAGCCTGATTAACCCCCTTTCAATATAATTCAGATGTCCTAAAAGATATTATTAGACCCGATTTTGTTTTTTCCCGTTTGAGTCATAACGTTGTGTTAATGTTGTATAAACTTTATTGAACAACGTTATAATGAAACGTCCATACAACGTTATGGACAACGTTTTTACAACGCTGTATTAGGTTCCAACAGAACTTATATATATTACTTTCCTTTATAAAATATATTTTGATAATGTATCCTTTTTTGTATATTTATATTTTTTATCATTGTGTGTTTTACCAAATTTGTATCTACTTATGATATCACTTCAAATACGTATAATAGATCAGAAAACATATCACCGATTGTCTCTAACAGCAGTAAAGATTCTGTCATAAACACCATATATAAATATAAGTAATAGTAAGGAAGACGTTCTTCTTTGGCATTATATGTTAGAGTCAGTTATGCCACCGTCAGTGTCAGAGGCGAGGGGCAATATAATGAAAGGAGCTAACCAGGAAATCATCACTAACACTCTAAATAACGGCAAAATTGCACTACAAAATCGTTTATCCAAACCCTATCAAAACGCTCAATTTGGCACTCTAGTTTTGTGGTTTAGTCTGGCTGGTTAAAGCCATATATTGTGTGTCTATAGAGTTTGGACTCTCAAAATATGTAAGTTATATATATATGTATATACCCCATCGTCAGTAGGTTTAGAATGTGGCTGTCGTTGGCAAGATAGCTACTTTAACCATGTTACTGTCAACTAACCCTAACCCTTATTCTGGCGCGCGCCAAAAGAACTGCCAGTAGTTAATGCCATAGAACGTTTTTCGGTTATAGTAATTGTCATTTCGTATTGTATATATTCTATTTCAAATGTTAACGCGTTAAGGCGTGATTTATTTTAATCTTTACTCAGTACATTTAAAAACCGCTATTTGATTTTCGATTATTTTTAGTGCGCTGGTTCAAATAAGGATTTATTTGAAGATAGTACACAAGTCTCTTTGTCCCAAAGGTTAACATATGGTTATAAACAGTTGCATACGATTTGCCCTACTTCTTTCAGTTAAAACACATTTTGCCAGATAACTTCAACTTTAGAAATTAAAAAAATACGAAGTGTTGCGTTTTCACTTGACTTAGATGTACCTACTAAATCAGCTTGCTTGTGTGTATCTTTCCAATGCCTGACATGGGGTCCATACTTGGCGCCACTGAGAATTCCACAGAATATTTCCACCATCACAGCCAGACCATATCCTTTATACCCAGCTGAAAGTATAGTACTTGCCGGTGTATGGTTTTACTATATACGTATAAATGTAATTTTGAAGCAATCGAACTTCGAAAATTTAAACAATTATATCCAAGTTATCATCAAATTTTGCCACTTTTGGTCTCATTGTCATGCGATGTGAACAAAAGCAGCGCCATCACACGGTTTTAAATAGAGGATTTGTGTTTTCAACTTTAACACATCTGAAAGCATTTACATGGTTTGTGTAATTCCAATAACCAGAACTTCTCCCTAATCGATTGACGCATGCTACGCAATAACCAAGACATGTAATGGAACTGAACTCCATCACTTCGCTTAACACGCGCCTTTTGGCGGCTAACAGTCTTACCAACGTGTATTGTAGTTGTGTTCAGTATGTCACATAACGTACATTACACGGTGTACGCTGTGAGTGAAATACATATACATACATACCTCGCATGCGGGAGGTCGTGGGTTCAGCCTCTGGCCGTGTCAAACATGGCAGTGGCGTAATGGTAGAGCGACCGCTTCGCATGCGGGAGGTCGTGGGTTCAGCCTCTGGCCGTGTATGCGGGAGGTCGTGGGTTCAGTCTCTGGCTGTGTCAAACATGGCAGTGGCGTAATGGTAGAGCGACCGCCTCGCATGCGGAAGGTCGTGGGTTCAGTCTCTGGCCGTGTCAAACATGGCAGTGGCGTAATGGTTGAGCGACCGCCTCTCATGCGGGAGGTCGTGGGTTCAGCCTCTGGCCGTGTCAAACATGGCAGTGGCGTAATGGTTGAGCGACCGCCTCGCATGCGGGAGGTCGTGTGTTCAGTCTATGGCCGTGTCAAACATGGCAGTGGCGTAATGGTTGGGCGACCGCCTCGCATGCGGGAGGTCGTGGGTTCAGTCTCTGGCCGTGTCAAACATGACAGTGGCGTAATGGTAGAGCGACCGCCTCGCATGCGGGAGGTCGTGGGTTCAGCCTCTGGCCGTATCAGACATGGCAGTGGCGTAATGGTAGAGCGACCGCCTCGCATGCGGGAGGTCGTGGGTTCAGTCTCTGGCCGTGTCAAACATGGCAGTGGCGTAATGGTAGAGCGACCGCCTCGCATGCGGGAGGTCGTGGGTTCAGTCTCTGGCCGTGTCATACATGGCAGTGGCGTAATGGTTGAGCGACAGCCTCGCATGCGGGAGGTCGTGGGTTCAGTCTCTGGCCGTGTCAAACATGGCAGTGGCGTAATGGTAGAGCGACCGCTCCGCATGCGGGAGGTCGTGGGTTCAGTCTCTGGCCGTGTCAAACATGGCAGTGGCGTAATGGTAGAGCGACCGCCTCGCATGCGGGAGGTCGTGGGTTCAGCCTCTGGCCGTGTCAGACATGGCAGTGGCGTAATGGTTGAGCGACCGCCTCGCATGCGGGAGGTCGTGGGTTCAGTCTCTGGCCGTGTCAAACATGGCAGTGGCGTTATGGTAGAGCGACCGCCTCGCATGCGGGAGGTCGTGGGTTCAGTCTCTGGCCGTGTCAAGCATGGCAGTGGTGTAATGGTTGAGCGACCGCCTCGCATGCGGGAGGTCGTGGGTTCAGCCTCTGGCCGTGTCAAACATGGCAGTGGCGTAATGGTTGAGCGACCGCCTCTCCTGCGGGAGGTCGTGGGTTCAGCCTCTGGCTGTGTCAAACATGGCAGTGGCGTAATGGTAGAGCGACCGCCTCGCATGCGGGAGGTCGTGGGTTCAGTCTCTGGCCGTGTCAAACATGGCAGTGGCGTAATGGTAGAGCGACCGCCTCGCATGCGGGAGGTCGTGGGTTCAGCCTCCGGTAGTGTCAAACATGGCAGTGGCGTAATGGTTGAGTGTCCGCCTCGCATGCGGGAGGTCGTGGGTTCAGTCTCTGGCCGTGTCAAACATGGCAGTGGCGTAATGGTTGAGCGTCCGCCTCGCATGCGGGAGGTCGTGGGTTCAGTCTCTGGTCGTGTCATGCCAAAGACCTTATAAAAATGGTAGTAATAGCTCCATTGCTGGAAGCTCGGCCCGGTGTCAGTATAATGTGACTGGGTGGGGTATCATGCCATGTGTCTACGGCATGGTATTTCAGTATGACAGTACTATAAAGCTGATAATGAAGCTCACTGCTACAAGTAGACAGCATTGGGATATGACTGAACTATTGTTAAAACGACGTTAACATCCATACATACACACATTCATAAATTCAGATATTAATATATATCGTTTTACATGTATTTTCTGCTCCTCCCAAAGGATATAAGGCTTCTATTTGCTTAGGATCAGTGATGGACTGGCCGTTCTTGTCTACGGCCCATCCTCCTGGTATGGAATCACCTTTACGCTCTGCTACTCTAACCTAAGACAATATATCCAAATTGAAAGATATAACATGTTTAAGTATAGTTACTGTGCGACGTTTTACATTGGCTTTACTGACAAAGTGTCTGCTGTTGGAGACGCATATTATTCTTCATTGTTGATTGTTAAAGTAAGTGTAATACAGAAGTAAGTGTAATACAGAAGTAAGTGTAATACAGAAATAAGTGTAATACAGAAGTAAGTGTAATACAGAAATAAGTGTAATACAGAAGTAAGTGTAATACAGATTTGTAAGTGTAATACAGATTTGTAAGTGTAATACAGAAATAAGTGTAATACAGAAGTAAGTGTAATACAGAAGTAAGTCTAATACAGAAGTAAGTCTAATACAGAAATAAGTGTAATACAGAAGTAAGTGTAGAAATAAGTGTAATACAGAAGTAAGTGTAATATAGAAATAAGTGTAATACAGAAGTTAGTGTAATACAGAAGTAAGTGTAATACAGAAATAAGTGTAATACAGAAGTAAGTGTAATACAGAAATAAGTGTAATACAGAAGTAAGTGTAATACAGAAGTAAGTGTAATACAGAAGTAAGTGTAATACAGAAATAAGTGTAATACAGAAGTAAGTGTAATACAGAAGTAAGTTTAATACAGAAATAAGTGTAATACAGAAGTAAGTGTAATACAGAAATAAGAATCGTTTGATGTATTTCGCACTAAACTGATGCTGATACATGTTCTGCCCTGCATAATAAATATCTTTGTTACATGTTAATATATTAAAACAAGATTGGCGCTATATGATGAATGCGTCTAAATAAGACGTAGTTTTGACTATGAAAGACATATAGAAAAACGATACATTCTGTATAGCCTTTTCACAATTGTACTTATATTACTAGCATCTTAAAGTCGACTACGGGTTTTGGTGCTACCTAGAACCTGGTTTAACCCCCGCCCCAGCGTCGTTTATTGCCACTGACTGTTTTTTCCATTGTGGTACCCCTATTGTTAACCATTTTATGTTTGTGGTATGTGGTACTTAGATACTATCTTTCCTTGCAGTAGTTATTTTAGATTTTGTATTGCGTTTTTGGTTGACTGTTTGATTATTAGACCTACTTTCAGAAAGAAGCAAACGCAATAACACATAACTAAACAGACTCAGTATGAAAAATTAAAGAATACATATACATACTTTACCAAATGCCACTGACGTTGTTGCCATATCCAGTACAAAGCTATCGCCATCTTTAGCTGGAGCTGCCACGCACAAAGGATTGGTACCTAACACCGCCTGGATGCATATAAGAATGTAGATTGGTACCTAACACCGCCTGGATGCATATAAGAATGTAGATTGGTACCTAACACCGCCTGGATGCATATAAGAATGTAGATTGGTACCGAACACCGCCTGGATACATATAAGAATGTAGATTGGTACCTAACACCGACTGGATACATATAATAATGTAGATTGGTACCTAACACCGCCTGGATGCATATAAGAATGTAGATTGGTACCTAACACCGCCTGGATGCATATAAGAATGTAGATTGGTACCTAACACCGCCTGGATACATATAAGAATGTATATTGGTACCTAACACCGCCTGGATGCATATAAGAATGTAGATTGGTACCTAACACCGCCTGGATACATATAAGAATGTAGATTTGTAGACTATTATCCACACAGTTGAATAAAAGGGTATGTTTAAGCCTAAACCTAGATGCCCGTATAATTTGCTGACGATCGATATGCTTTTTATAACATAATCTGATATCTTTATTGCAAACCGGGCTGCTTAAATTTTCGAAATATATGTCGTAAAACAAAATAAGTTTACCTCTTTCGCTCTTGTTGGCAGCAACATTGGAGATGTGTTTGTAAATGCCATTCCCTAAAATAAAGGATAATTGATTGTGTTAAGGGAAAGCACAACATCCGAGTATTATAGGAGCATGCATACGAGAACACTAAACACGAAAAAGTAAATCATGTCAGTTTAGATAAATATGCTTATACTGGAACATTTTTCTTTTACTACAGTGACTGATTGGAGGCAGCAGTGGCAGCCACAATGAATCCGTTTTGTGACTGACAAGTGGCAGACACACGTTGGTACGTCGGCAAGTGGCAGAAAAATACTTATAACATTGATACCGTCCATTGACGGCAAGAGACGGACACTTGTTTATAACATTGTGACGGCAAGAGATAGGCGCACGCCTATAACATTGGTACCGTCTTCTGACGGCAAGAGACGGACACATGTTTATGATATTCGCGCCGTCTTGTGATGGCAAGAGACATGCGCACGCCTATAACATTGGTACCGTCTTGTGACGTCAAGAGACGGCACATGTGTATGATATTGGTACAGTCTTGTGACGGCAAGAGACAGGCGCACGCCTATAACATTGGTACCGTCTTGTGATGGCTTGAGACAGGCACACGCCTATAACATTGGTACCGTCTTGTGATGTCAAAAAACAGACGCACGCCTATAACATTGGTACCGTCTTGTGACGGCAGGAGACAGACGCACGCCTATAGCATTGGTACTGTCTTGGGACGGTTAGAGGAAGACGCATGTTTATGACATTGGTACCGTCTTCTGACGGCTAGAGACAGACGCCTGTTTATGACATTGTTACCGTCTTGTGACGGCTAGAGACAGATGCATGTTTATGCCATTGGTACCGTCTTGTGATGGCTAAAGACAGACGCATGTTTGTAACATTGGTACCGTCTTGTGATGGCTAGAGACAGACACATGTTTATGCCATTAGGTACCGTCTTGTGAGGGCTAGAGACAGACGCACGTTTGTAACATTGGTACCGTCTTGTGATAGCTAGAGACAGACGCATGTTTATGCCATTGGTACCGTCTTGTGATGGCTAGAGACAGACGCACGTTTGTAACATTGGTACCGTCTTGTGATGGCTAGAGACAGACGCATGTTTATGCCATTGGTACCGTCTTGTGATGGCTAGAGACAGGCGCATGTTTATGCCATTGGTACCGTCTTGTGATGGCTTGAGAGAAACGCATGTTTATAACATTGGTACCGTCTTGTGACGGCTAGAGACAGATGCATGTTTATGCCATTGGTACCGTCTTGTGATGGCTAAAGACAGACGCATGTTTGTAACATTGGTACCGTCTTGTGATGGCTAGAGACAGACACATGTTTATGCCATTAGGTACCGTCTTGTGAGGGCTAGAGATAAACGCATGTTTATGCCATTGGTACCGTCTTGTGATGGCTAGAGACAGACGCATGTTTGTGCCATTGGTACCGTCTTGTGATGGCTAGAGACAGACGCACGTTTGTAACATTGGTACCGTCTTGTTATGGCTGAAGACATACGCATGTTTATGCCATTGGTACCGTCTTGTGATGGCTAGAGACAGACGCAGGTTTATTACATTGGTACCGTCTTGTGATGGCTAGAGACAGACGCATGTTTATGCCATTGGTACCGTCTTGTGATGGCTAGAGACAGACGCACGTTTG
This sequence comes from Cyrtodaria siliqua, assembly GCA_037043455.1. NCBI lineage: Eukaryota > Metazoa > Mollusca > Bivalvia > Adapedonta > Hiatellidae > Cyrtodaria > Cyrtodaria siliqua. The sequence goes on along the minus strand of JAWPHD010000656.1, from coordinate 395,215 downwards.
TAACATTGGTACCGTCTTGTGATGGCTAGAGACAGACGCATGTTTATGCCATTGGTACCGTCTTGTGATGGCTAGAGACAGGCGCATGTGTATGCCATTGGTACCGTCTTGTGATGGCTTGAGAGAAACGCATGTTTATAACATTGGTACCGTCTTGTGACGGCTAGAGACAGGCGCATGTTTATGATATTGGTACCGTCTTGTGACGGCTAGAGACAGACGCATGTTTATGATATTGATATCGTCTTGTGATGGCTAGAGACAGACGCATATTTATGATATTTGTACCGTCTTGTGATGGGTAGAGACAGACGCATGTTTATGATATTGGTACCTTCTTGTGATGGCTAGAGACAGACGCATGTTTATGCCATTAGTACCGTTTTGTGATGGCTAGAGACAGACGCATGTTTATGCCATTGGTATCGTCTTGTGTTGGCAAGAGACGGGTGAATGTTTATGTCATTGTTACCGCCTTTTGACGGCTAGAGACAGACGCATGTTTATGCCATTAGTATTGTCTTATGATGGCTTGAGAGAGACGCATGTTTATAACATTGGTACCGTCTTGTGACGGCTAGAGACAGACGCATGTTTATGATATTGGTACCTTCTTGTGACGGCTAGAGACAGACGCATGTTTATTTTATTGGTACCGTCTTGTGACGGCTAGAGACAGACGCTGACGGCTAGAGACAGACGCATGTTTATGATATTGGCATCGTCTTGTGACGGCTAGAGACAGACGCATGCTTATGCTAATGGTACCGTCTTGTGACCACTAGAGACAGATACATGTTTATGATATTGGTACCGTCTTGTGACGGCTAGAGACAGGCGCATGTTTATGCTCTTGGTACCGTCTTGTGACGGCTAGAGACAGACGCATGTTTATGATATCGGTATCGTCTTGTGACGGCTAGAGACAGACGCATGTTTATGCCATTGATACTGCTTATGACAGTTGTACTGTCCTTCGACGGCAAGAGACAGACACACGCTTATGCTACTGGTACTGTATTGTAACGACAAGAACCATGAAAAACCACCATTCATCTACTTACCTCATGGTAGATAGATACATAACGATGAAGTAGGTATCCTCTTGTGACGTCATGTGGCATGACATATATGACTTTGTGCACATATGTATTTTTAACCAGAAAACAATATAACATCCACTGGAGGTCTAACTTACAACCACGGATCAAAATAATCGCCGTAAATTAATTTGTTTTATCTCTTAAATACTAAAACTTCAAAACCTGGTCCTGTAGAAACCACATCATCCAAAGCAACGGCACCTTAGGTCTGCACTGTACCACAAACCTAAGGTTTGCACTGTACCACAAACCTTAGATCTGCACTGTACCACAAACCTTAGGTCTGCACTGTACCACAAACCTTAGTTTTGCACTGTACCACACACAATGGCACCTTAGGCCTGCACTGTACCACAAGCAATGGCACCTTAAGTCTGAACTGTACCACAAACAATGGCACCTTAGGTCTGCACTGTACCACAAATCAAATGCTTAAATACACGTCATTTTCTTTAAACCAACAGTACTTGCTTTTCACACACCTTCTTGCTAATGTAGGTTTTTCCCCATTCAAAATAGGATAAGAATGTGTTTACTTGTTTACCAAAAGACCTTGTTCAGCAGCACGCATCCCGTACCAAGCTGCTATACCAAAGTGATTGGAACCTGAAAAATAACGGATTGTTATGACAGTTTATATATGTTTCGTACAATATGGGATTACATAATATGTTTCATAGATTTTAGTGAAATCGTACATATATCTAAGATATAGAAGATCTTACATGAGAACTCATTCCTTATTGAATTTATTAAACGAGTTTAATAAATTCAATAATGATTGAGAACGAATGTTAGATTCTATTTTTACATAACTTACATATCGACTTTTATTGCATTTTGCCTGTCGCTTTAACACGCGAAACCGACATAACCCGTGGGAATTGGATCATAGTCATTATCGATTTTTTTTTTGACAGCGCATACCAGACTTATTCAGCTGCCGAAGGCAGCTGTGTGTGTGTGTGTGTGTAATTCTAAGGTTTATAGTCCCTCCGCCAACGAACACGTCAAGGTATACCTGACGCGATGGGCACAATAGAGTCTGGACTTGCCGAAGGCAGCTGACTCTTATATGACTTTTATATTTGTCTATGGTTAACAGACTGTGACTCATGTAAGTGGCAATAAACATGCTTTACAACTTGAATTCCTAGAGAACTCGTCTGAAAAACTTGAATGGTATAAACACATATTTTGTAATGTTGAAAAGTTACCATTTCACTTGCTGAAATGACGTTTTCGTAAACCAGTCTACTGAAATCATTACTATTATATGTATATTAGCGACGAAACATTCAGAGGGCCTCAGGCAGGTAGGGTTCAAGCCTACTGATTTCTTTTTTTTTTTTCCTTCTTTTTTCTTTTTTAAATTTTCATTGGTTTTTATTATTAAATCAAATTATTCAATGAATACAATTGGTTAAAGAGGCACTACCTATATCTACGCGATTTTTAATGTAAAATATTAAATACTCAATATTACTGCATTTATATGTATGCAAAGCTATTTTATTAGTATTCTAAGAAGCAACGAGTTTCGTATTCCAGTTATGAAAATTATTAATTATGATCAAAACAATATCTTGAATAAAATGCTGCCCAGCCGTTTATTCCTGCCGGAGAACTACGAGTTTTAACGATTTTATCGGACATGCGCAATGCCATTCAGTTGAACGAAAACAAACTACTCGGGGCAGTTCCGATAGTAAACGAATCGATCGGAACTCGTCGCCAATCCGACGAGGCAGTTCCGCTTGTAAACGAATAAGATCGGAAAATCTCCGTAATTGGCTTGTCTATAACAATTACGAATACAATTTCAAAAATCCGAACTTTTCTATCCTGTTTTTCCCCAGCAAAACGCATATTACATGGGGTGATATTATTGCCGTTTACCTTTTTCATAGTCCTCTTTACAATTAAGAAAAGTTTATATCAATTGGTGGACAAAAAGATATAGGTAGATCATCTTTAAAAGTTGATCACAGGATTAAAAATAAAAAGGTATATTGACCTGAAAAACGTATATTGACTTTTGTGTATTGACCTGTGAAAAATAAGTATGAAAAATTCAATTTCCATGAATATTCAAAATTCAAAATTCAAAATTCCAAAATTCAAAATTCCAAAATTCCAAAATTCCAAAATTTCAAAATTTCAAAGGCAATAATTGTATAATATTATTCCTTTACATTTGTCACTTTGATAACGCAATCTTAATAATTACACATGGTAACAGTGAACCGTTTATATGTGTTGTAATGTACGCTCTAACGCACACGTGAACAATTGTATTTCTGTGGTGATGTGTATTTCTAGCACGTCGTATTACAAGGTAATTGTAATCAATATGTAAGGCATGTCAAGGTTTTTGGACAGAAAGAAGCGAGGTCGCCCACATTGATTTAAAATGCCTGGTAGGAAGAACTGATGGTAAAAATCGGAAAGAATGTAAGAAAAAACGGACGTGGCGTGTTTATGTCTCCGTGACAACATTTATTTTTTTCAATATTGTTTTAACACCCGTGACTTGATATATTATTATGTTAACTTCTTGTCTCTGGCAGCTATTTACGCTTGCGTAAAACCTTGCTTGTTTGCATACTTATATAACTAATGGTATATCAAAAATATAGAATGGTGTTATTCCACTCCCACACCGTAAGTTATGTGATAAACTGCTTAAACAATCATGCATGCAGTATACCTCTTGCCGAAACCCAACCGATTCCAGCTGTCTTTGCCTTTTCTATTGCCAGATCAATACAGAATCGCCCCACAACTGCCCCTGAAATATATACATTTTGATATACATTTACTGATGGCGAAGATAACTAAACTACGAATGTATAATGTAAAGAAGATATAAAATTCGAACAGGAAATATAGCATTCACCGAGCATAGTCAACCAAAACAAACAACAACAAGAAGGATAGATCCAACATACATATTTTAATAATGATGTGAACTATATTAACCTTATATCACCTTTTCTTGCTTTACATCGTAATTATAGATATTAAGACTGAACAACGAGAAACACATACGCAGGTTGTTATATAATGTCGATGTCCACGACCGTGTGTGCTCATTTTAGGTTTAAATACATTATGATCTTGATGTTTATATATACATTATTATACCTATAATAATAATAAATTCTTCATTTTTTAACTGATATTTAAATATTGTTCCGATTTTTCATTATTTAAACTATGTTCATGAGTAGGTATAGACACTCAATACAGTATCATTTAATAAAATGTTAAAAGAACCTCTGGAACGTGACGTTTTCATAGTCCAGATTGTGTTCAATTTATATAATTATATTGGACAGCGTCTCGAACTTCACGATTCATTTCGCTAGAAGCACATACAAAAGTAACTTAAGTTTTTACCAAATAGATTATTTCGCTAAAAGCACATAAAAGGTAACTTAAGTTTTTACCAAGAAAATTATTTTGCTAGAAGCACAGACAAAAGTCACTTAAGTTTTTACCAAGTAGGTTATTTCCATCTACAAGGGCTGTAGCTGCCGATTCTTTCAGTACCTTAGGCTCTCCTTCACATAATGCTATCTTTGTTTTAACATCATTTACGTACCCACCTGAAAGCAATATTAAAGAAATAGTTTGTGGTGCTGAGGTCCATATGTAAGTTTATGGACTGGGCAGTCATACCTAGAATGTTATATGGACCGAAGTGAATCTAAATATTATACTTCATTTGTGTATTTCCTCCTTTGCGCAATATGACGTCATCCGGTCAACATGTTTTAATATGCTGCATATAAAGGAAACACTTCTGTCTTTAGTTTGTATAGATACCCTGTTGAATTTGACACGTTCATTGTGTTTCAAAATGTATTACTACTCATTTTCAGATCTCAGACATATCCATACTCACTTTTTGCAAAGAAAATTCGCGGGATTTCATTGGTCAATGCGCCGTAGACATGAGCCCATGACTACGTCTCACGACATGAACAGTTGGACGATTTCCCCATGGGTGCCTCATACCTTCAATACGCAAAAACAAAATGGCAGAGATCGCTGCCCGATTTGTTGTGGAAACCGTCGACTGCACAGTTTTTTTTATTATAATTATTATTGTTAAAACCGTCGACTGCTTTCCATGGCGAGTAAACGACTGACATAATAGTAAGTAGTGTTGTTTGTCATTTTAAAGATAATAAAACACCAACATTGTGATAAACGACGTTGTTGTTTTTATTTGGCGTCGTTTAGTGCGTTGACGTCATGAACGTAAACATAGCGACGTCACGTGTTAGGAAGGAAACAGAGGCAATTGGCTGAATAAAACAGAAACCGTGGTTAGGGTTATTTGTTTTTTAATATAAGTAGTAACAACTTCGAAGTATGACACATTCGTTAATAGGATTCTTGACAGGTGGCATGGGCTCACATTCCCTGCCTGGCAAGTATATTCCCCGACGCCTGACGGCAAGAATCCAAATTACTAATAATGTCCGAAATTATGAACAGTATCCCGTCAGTTACATGGAATTTACAATTTAAAAAGAAAAACACAGTTCTGGTATTTAGGCACAATAATGTTCCTACCGTGACTTGCAAACTCTTTAGTGAGAATTCCAAACGCGTTTGAAGAGCAAATTATTTTCATCTTCTGCTGTGGCAGTATCGTGCATTGCATTTAAAGGTGTTTAGCCCGCGCGTCCACTGGTTTTTCAGCTACCTTGTACAATTTTGACAAACGTTGAATTTGATGTGTACATGTATGGTGTTTAATCATGTTGCACTGATCAGTAAGTATAGGTGAGATGCATTGACATGCGGCAGGAACCTGATATAATTACTCCCTGCATACGGTTACACTATCTGGCAACAAAACTAGTACAATAAACAAATTATCAACTACAATCATCCAGTAATGTAAATAATCTCCAGATTCTACAAAACTCACCCAGTCTATGTAATCCATGGGTATAAGTTCCCCTGTAATCAGCTGCAACCAGAAGATCTGCCAAGGTCCCGGAGTGTTCCTCCGACACACCTACCTCTAGCATACACCTTACAACAAAGGCGTGTAATTCAGCCAGGGGAACGATGCTATCTTCGCTTGCCATTTAATATTAGTTATATACTGAATAACCCTGATAAAGTAATGTATTATATATCGATGCATACACACAGCTAGGACGTGTTTCGATATGATATACCTGTACGTTATCTGGTTTGACCCCGGGAAAGTCACCATGGTTGTGCATGGTGTGTTGGGAGTTTAACGTACCGTGTCTGCGTCCTTTGTAAACAGCGTTATCGCTTGTCAGATTATCACAACGGTACTATGTGTTAATCCGAAACTACTGTTTGTGCAGGCCTACTAATCTGTGTCAAGCTATTTAATCAGAATTACGACCGGAGTGGTGGAGCAGGGGTGGTGGTTGTGGTGGGGGTGGAGCAGGGGTTGTGACCGTGGCAATATAGTCCCATTGATACATCCACTAACCCCCTTATGGAATGGAAAACTATCCGGGGCTATTGTCGTTTTTGTACTTCCGCACGTAGCATATAATAAATAACTCTGCTATTAAACAATATACATTTGTATCGTTTATTTTAAATGATACAATACGTTTCATATATAAAACAAATCTCACAACGTCTTCATCTCTTCTACTTCCAGTTTTAAAGCCAGGTCATTCTGTAAAAAATGAAGATACTTATAATTATGTTTGGGTATTAGATTATTAGAACAGAACAGAACAATATTTCATTATGTACAATCTCAGGGACATGAGTTACAACATGAGAGAATTATTATGCATACAACAAATTATACAATTACTAATTTTAAATCAAAAAGGATCACACAAACCCCACTTGATATGGTGGGAAAATTTAGGGGGATAACAGTTGCGTGGAATAACAATGCAGCTTCAAATGTGAAGCGTGTAAATATATATATATATATATACTTATTGTTTAACCATTTGTAATAGAATTCGGACAAAGACACATAGATTGATTTGTATTTTGGTTGACGAATGAGTAAGAAGCTCCTTATATTTTATAACATTTGCGTGACGGTAAAAATACCGTGGAATGTATTTTTTACGCAGAGGGTCGAAATGAGGACATTTTAAGAAATGGTGAAATTCGTCGCTAATATCAGAGTCACACAGAGTACAGCGCCTTAAGTTGTACGGGATATTCGCAAACCTACCAGTTTCGACAGGAAATCTATGGTTAGTTGTTCGGAATTTGAATACATTAATACAGAAGTTTCTCGGTAACTTTAGATATGATTCAAATGAAAGGTCGTCTTTAAATAGGTTATAATTACGCCCTTTGGGCGAATTTTGTAGGTCTGCCCTCCATGATTGTGTAAATTGATCGATTTATGCTTTTTTAATGGGTCGATGGACATATTTGCTTTGCAATAAATGGCGAGTTGTCCAAATATCGGAATTTCCCGTGTTGTTAAGTATATTTTGAATGCATTTTAGCCACTTGTATTCGTAATTAGCTGTGTTAACCATTGATTCATAACATAAGTAACTAAGTTTTGTTTGTTTACCTAAGATCAATTTATTCCAAAAGTTTATCATTCTCGTTTGTACAGCGAGTGGGATTGGGTGTCTGCCTAATTCCGCATATAGCATGTAAGAAGGGGTGCTTCTTTTACTGTTTGTAATTCTTTTTTAAAAATCAGTATGTACACGTTCTATTATATCTAAGTTTTCATATCCCCAAACATCGCAATTGTAGGTTAAATTGGTAGAATTGCTTGGTCGAATAATTTCAGTTGGAGGTCTGAGGGTAGGTCTAGGTTATTGATTCTCCGATAAAGTAGAAATGACGCTTTCTTGGCTTGTTCGACCAAGTGTTTTCTTGTGTTTAGAAAGCTACCCGAGCTAGTAAATATTACTCCTAGGTATTTGTATTTATTTGTTATTTCGATTTTTTCCGGTCCTAGGTTTAATGAGAAACTGTTTATATTTCTGGCACCAAAGACAATTATTTTAGTTTTTCTGTAGTTTACTTTTAATATCCATGATAGACGTACAATACTCGTGGAATTTATTTAGACTTAATTGGAAACTTTCGGGGTTATCACCTAGGATAATGGTATTGTCAGCATATAGTAGTATTATAATCTTTATAAATACATTTATTTGGGGTTCGACTCTAATTCCATCTAGGCCTGTTTTAAGCAAATACTCCTGTAAGTCATTTAAAAAGAAATAGCAAATATTATCGGTGATAAATTTTGTTTGACCTTGACGGACTCCGCATTGACTCACAAAGAAAATGGAGGTATCGTTATTAATGGACACACATGATTTAGTGTTTTGATGTTATATATTATTCGGAAGAATTCGCCTTTAATTGCATTACTTAGGAGTTTGCGCCATAGGCCTATTCTCAGCGGAACAACTCTTTCTAGAAAAGTGATCCTTAAATTCGACATCAAAAAAATCGATGTTTATTTAGGTGTTTTAAATAATGTAGAAAATAAAGCATAACAATCTAATGAATTAACTATCTAATGAATTAACTGACGTCCAAAGGTTGTAAGGTATGACTGACATTAAAGTACCAAAGGGCGTATTACAGCCGTGACGTTTTAACTAGAATTGTCACCGTCACGACATCTCGCAAGCAAATGAGGATCAACAGTGGTTTGTCTCCCCTGAAAACTCTCTCTAAACAACTTATTCCAACCATTTAATTCACCTCAGTTTAGATCATTGTTCGTTTCTCTGTACTGGAATGCATTCAATTCAATATCTTAGTATGAACCCTTGCAGGCTCATTTTTGTATTTAGATATGTTGAACATTTATATTTATTTATGAATGAAAAAGTAGATATAAAAGTCGAACAGGAAATGTAACATTCAATGACTACTGTCAATCACAAGAATGCACACAAAAAACAAACAACAACTAAAAGATGAAAGATGACAAAAGGCAAGATATGACACCACAAACATAAAATGGTTGACAATTGGGCTACCGCATTGGAATGGTCAGTGGCCAAAAAGGAGGCCGCTGGGTGTTTAAACCAGGTTTTAGTGTGCATCAAACCTCCATCTTTCACTATTTTCATCTCAATAAACGGGATAGTATAAATACACATATCCCGTATTATTATGTTCGCTTACAAACAATGCAGCATTAATAGGCAATATAAGTAAAACACATAAATGATCATGTATATACATATAATATAAAAAACAAACTAGAAAGCCACAAAGTAGGTACTCAATGACAGAAGCCAGAGCATCAAGAGAACAAAACTTGAAGGCTACGTCAAGACAAGATTGACGACAAACATCAAACGCTACCGTCCTATAACGATTTAGGTAGACTAAACATGCAGTGCGTTGCAACATGATAATGTCATAAACTGTTTTGATAAAACATGTTAACAAGTTTAAGAAAGACTGTATGAAAGTGATTATGACAACGTATCTTACGAAGTTTGTAACTCACATCACCATAGAAGTCAGGTTGCGACAGTCCGAGTCGCAGAAATAACATTTTAAGTAATTTTGTATGAAATACATGTATTTGAAATTATCATATTTATACGATATAGCCGTGAAAGCAAACCATATCTAATATATAAGTATCACATTCCTATGAGAGGGTGATAGTAAGAATGTTCACCCTGAGGATATGATTATCGCCCGAGGCTAAGCCGAGGTTTCTTACAATCACACTCTCAAGAATGTGATATTTATTTTATTATACAGAAATCCCCTCGGGCCAAAGTAAGGTTCTTTTTATTTTCAGTTTCTACATATTTCACTTTGACGAATATTTTATTTTTGTCAAAAAAACTTTTTTTTCTTCAAAATTTGCTATGAAAGTTATATCATTGGATTGAAAATAACTTAACTAAGAACATGAGATATTGTTTATTGACATCGGTAAAGTACTTTTGAAGTTACGAAGGGTTAAAATAGCAAGTGCACCATAGTGAGCCTATGACGTCGCCGATACAGTATGCACATCAACGCGCATCAAAGTTGCGCATCCCTTTTTTTACTATCACCCTGCGATTTACTATCACCCTGCAATATCACCATCGCGTCAGATTGTAATTGTCTATGGGGATTTAGCGTTTTAGGTGAGATATAATAAACAATAATATACCACCGGCTATTCGAAAATATAAAATAAGTAAATTAGTTGTTTAACGCAATCGCAAACGTAGGAAATAAAATAAAAACATTTCAGGTTAAAATCGAAAATAAGTCAATATTTACTGCCACAGAATAATATGAAAGTTACAGCCAATTTAAATGTGCAGGTATGGAAGAGGCGCATATAATATTCGTTTGTGGTGACCCCATTTGAAACATAAATTATTACGAAAAATCCAGATTTGGAAGAATTAAGGGGGTTGGATTACGATGTCAAAGAAGCAAAAGTTATTTGACTCCTTGAGAAATGATTTAAAATCACTGAAAATATTTGTTTGTGTATAAAATTTACTATCGAAACATGAGAAAAACGGTCCCATAGAAATCACAGCACCCAAAAGCTATGGCACCGTAGATCCCCGCTGTACCACAAAGAGCAAATTATCTATACAATGAAAAGGACAATAAAAAACATAAATAGTGTTGAAGACAGAGTTACCGACATTATTTTGTTCAAAGTGTGACGCTTTATTGTGACTTTTTATAAGTGGCATGCTAAACATATGACATTGTGTTCAAATTAAGTGTTCATTTTGCATTTTAGCATTTTAGCTCACCTGAGCACGAAGCACTATTGTGACCACTCTTCGTCCGTCGTCTGTCGTCAACGTTTAGCTTGTTTACACGATAAAGGCCACATTACTTAAGCAATCTTAACCAAACTTCCAAAGATTGTATATGACCATAAGATCTCGGATGAGTTTGATAATGGGCGAGATCGGACTAGTAACACCAGAGTTATGGCCCCAGAATTAGCAAAAAACGCAATTTTTCCTCTTGTTTACACGATAGAGGCTACATTTCTTGAGCTAGCTTAACCTAACTTGCACAGATTGTATATGACCATAAGATCTCAGGAGAGTTCGGTAATGGGCCAGATCGGAACAGTGAAACTATAATTATGGTCTCTGAATTAGCAAAAAAATGCAGTTTTTCATATTGTTTACACGATAGAGGCCACATTTATTGACCAATCTTAACCAAACTTGCAAAGATTGTATATGACCATAAGATCTCGGAAGAGTTCGATAATGGACCAGATCGAACCAGTAATACCAGAGTTATGGCCCGTAAATTAGCAAAAAATGCAATTTTTCATCTTGATTACACGATAGAGGCTACATTTTAAAAGCAATTTTAACCAAACTTGCAAAGCTTATCTATGACTGTAAGGTCTCAGATGAGTTCGATAATGGGCAAGATCGGAACAGTAAAACAAGAGTTATGGTCCCTGAATCAGCAAAAAATCAGTTTTTCATATCGTTTACACGAAAGAGGCCACATTTCTTGAGCAATCATAACCAAATTTGCATAGATTGTATACGACCATAAGATCTTGGACGAGTTCGAATGGGCCAGATCGGACCAGTAACACCAGCGTTATGGCCACTGAATTAGCAAAAGTACAGTTTTACATGTTGTTAACATGATACAGGCCACATTTCTTGAGCAATCTTAACCAAACTTGCACAGTTTTTTTTAATTATAATTATTATTGTTTTAATTATTATTAATATTATTTATTTATTTTTTGAACTTTTTATTATTTATATATATAATTATTTTTTTGGGGATATTTTTTTTCTGTTTTATTTTTTATTATTTTTTTGAACTTGGATTTCTACGAAATTTGGCAGGAAGCATCAGTATGATGTCTAGTTGTGCAAATCGCTGTATATCAATGAAATCTTGGACAAGTTCGAAAACCAGCTAGATATTGTTAGTAACGACAGGCCCTTGATTTATTGAAAAATGCTATATTATATTTTCATTTTTTAAATCTGTAGCTACTTCAATTTTTATCTGATCCTTACCAAATTTGTTTAGAATGTTAATATCAATAAAAGCTTAAACAAGTTGCCCCATTCATTTCCATCCATATACTCCCCCACTAGACACAGCAGACTTATTGCCCATGATTACCAGGTGAGCGATCTAGGGTCATCCTGACCCTCTTGTTAAAACAGCTACCAGCTACCTATATTGTCATACATTCAAATGTGTAATACCAAATTAATATGGGACAGTGCTAGCAAAAAAGTTGTTTCGATAAACGAAAATCCCCTTTTTTCAATCTTACTGACCATATTAATGTTTTGGATCAATTAACAGGTACGAAATATAGTTGTTAAAATTGTATTATGTGTAAAAAAATAAAAATAGAAATATACTGTTCAATTCTATGATATATACTCACTGCAAATTTAATTTGGTTTTGATGGTATGCTATGCCGCCTTGTGTGTCACATTTGGCCATGTGTTTCTTCTCAGGATCACCAGCTACCAGTACCTCCGTCTCTCCCTCAGCCTACAATGTAAACAAAACAGCATGTACTTGTTTCGGGTGGCGCTTGCTTGAGTCATAGTATTTTCGGTGTTCCTAGCATAATTGCTACCTAAATATATGGTGTATCAGGTACGAATGTTTAGTGGTATCTAAACTACCTTACCCTTTATATTCGGTGAGCGGACATATTCAATGCAACTCTTTGTCCTACGAGCGTCCAAAACAATATATTTTACAATCATAATTGTTTTACTAAGCACAAATGGATCTTCATATGGTAACCCAAGTAATTAAAATCGCTTCTTGGCACACTGTATATATTTTCTTGAAATTACCAATGCCACATATTCATTTACTTTATTCTACTTCGTATGTGTAGGTCTTACCGGCTCTAAATTACGGCAGCAGTTCATCAGATCGCTCATTCTGTCTGTGAATCCATCTTCAAATGCATCAGGATTAATAGCAACAAAACACTGACCCTGAAAAAGAGAAAATAACGGTATGCTTAGTGTTGTATCAAAGCTTTACGAAATACATAAGTATATAATACATAAGTATATCGGTATCGGTATCTATTTGACGCAGCCATCTTGTTTGGCTATATAACGTAATCAGCATGCGCTATGACGCACTTGACCGATGGCTCGAGGTAATTAAATAAATATACATTTCAATCTATACACAAACCAGTAAACTTTGAAATAACACTATTATCAAAGAAATAGAAGTAGATATTAAGTTATCATACATCCACTTGCATTTTAAAGGGATACATGGCAATCTTCAAAGCGTTAGTTGTTCTGCATAACTTACATTTGTTCAGTCATTAATATTTATTATAAGAATAGTATAAAGGAATTATTATTTTTTGTACATTATTAACTGTTGATTATATTGCATCAATATATGTAAACCTATTGCAAAATAAGGCGAACAAATGAAAACCCAAACTTGTTTTTAATTTTATATAATCGTAAATGTTAATGCTTTATCAGTACTTCAAGCGTTTCAGCCTATTCCGCGTTAAATGAAACATGTGGTCGCGTTACACAGTGAATAAGACGGCCGACTCGCTCTACTGGATTACTTTGACGTGTCCCTAGACAAGATAACTTTACTAGCCTCTTCCGTCGCATGGGGACGTAAACCGGGCGGTACATAGTAACAAAGTATATCCTCCGAGCTCGTAAAAGAGTACGGCACAGTTCACTTATTCCTATGTGTCCTTCCATATCCTGCGGCGGGTCGTAATACCCAGAATAATGCGTTGATGGGCCTTAAGAAACTAGTCAATTCAGTTAAATACATATATATTATCGATAAACAGGTGAATAAATTGTTTAAGTTGTTCGTCTACTAGAACAAGCATACTTACCAAATTGGCTTGTTTGTCTAAACCATTTTTCCAGTGCCTTATATTGGGTCCATACATGGATCCACTAAGAATTCCACAGAATATTTCTACCATCATAGACAAACCGTATCCTTTATATCCCGCTGAAAACGGAACAAAATAGTGTAAATTTGTTTTAAAGACATCGTCATGTTTTATAATGCAAATTGTTATAATTATATCAAACCAGAGTGAAATGGTTTGATTTGTGAATAATATCAAAACAATTTAATTGCAATACCTTTTCTTAAAAGAAACTTAAATATGTTGTTACTTTACTCGAATACATGATGCGCAAAACGTAAAAACATGTAGCAAATTATACAGGTGTTTTCAGCTCCTCCCAAGGGACTAAGACCGTGAAGTTGTTTGGAGTCTCTTGTGGGTCTACCGTCCTTGTCTGTGACCCATCCTTCGGGTATTGGTTGTCCTTTCCGATCTGCTATTTCCACCTGCAGAATAAATTCAATGATGTATATTACTTGCAACATAGTATGATACTTTAAGTTGCAATATTCGGTCGGTCGGTCGGTCGGTCGGTCGGTCATGTCAGTCAGTCAGTCAGGCAGGCAGGCAGAAAGGCTGGCAGGCAGCCAGCCAGCCAGTCAAGTCAGTCAATAGTTTTTTTATAGTGACATATGCAATATAACATAGAACATAACAAGATTAGTAATATAAATAATATATGCACCCGAAGCATTGTACATATAAGTAATTTCAAACAAAACAAATAAACAATCGGTGCATATCCAAATATATGTTTACACTATGAACCAGATAAGCCAATCGATGTAATAACTAGTGTATACATTACCGGTTATAATAACTAGTGATTACATGTACCGGTTATAATAACTAGTGCTTACATGTACCGGTTATAATAACTAGTGCATATATGTACCGGTCATAATAACTAGTGCTTACATGTACCGGTCATAATAACTAGTGCATACATGTACCAGTCATAATAACTAGTGCTTACATGTACCGGTTACAATAACTAGTGCTTACATGTACCGGTTATAATAACTAGTGCTTACATGTACCGGTTATAATAACTAGTGCATACATGTACTGGTTATAATAACTAGTGCTTACATGTACCGGTCATAATAACTAGTGCTTACATGTACCGGTATAATAACTAGTGCTTACATGTACCGGTTATAATAACTAGTGCATACATGTACCGGTTATAATAACTAGTGCTTACATGTACCGGTTATAATAACTAGTGCTTACATGTACCGGTTATAATAACTAGTGCTTACATGTACCGGTTATAATAACTAGTGCTTACATGTACCGGTTATAATAATTAGTGCTTACATGTACGGTTTATAATAACTAGTGCATACATTACCAGTTATAATAACTAGTGCATACATGTACCGGTTATAATAACTAGTGCTTACATGTACCGGTTATAATAACTAGTGCATACATTACCGGTTATAATAACTAGTGCTTACATGTACGGTTTATAATAACTAGTGCATACATTACCGGTTATAATAACTAGTGCATACATTACCGGTTATAATAACTAGTGCTTACATGTACCGGTTATAATAACTAGTGCTTACATGTACCGGTTATAATAACTAGTGCATACATGTACCGGTTATAATAACTAGTGCTTACATGTACCGGTTATAATAACTAGTGCATACATGTACCGGTTATAATAACTAGTGCTTACATGTACCGGTTATAACAACTAGTGCATACATTACCGGTTATAACAACCAGTGCATACATGTACCGGTTATAATAACTAGTGCTTACATGTACCGGTTATAATAACTAGTGCATACATGTACCGGTTATAATAACTAGTGCATACATTACCGGTTATAATAACTAGTGCTTACATGTACCGGTTATAATAACTAGTGCTTACATGTACCGGTTATAATAACTAGTGCTTACATGTACCGGTTATAATAACTAGTGCATACATTACCGGTTATAATAACTAGTGCTTACATGTACCGGTTATAATAACTAGTGCTTACATGTACCGGTTATAATAACTAGTGCATACATTACCGGTTATAATAACTAGTGCTTACATGTACCGGTTATAATAACGTACCGGTTATAATAACTAGTGCTTACATGTACCGGTTATAATAACTAGTGCATACATTACCGGTTAAAATAACTAGTGCATACATGTACCGGTTATAATAACTAGTGCTTACATGTACCGGTTATAATAACTAGTGCATACATTACCGGTTAAAATAACTAGTGCCTACATGTACCGGTTATAATAACTAGTGCTTACATGTACCGGTTATAATAACTAGTGCATACATGTACCGGTTATAATAACTAGTGCATACATGTACCGGTTATAATAACTAGTGCTTACATGTACCGGTTATAATAACTAGTGCATACATGTACCGGTTATAATAACTAGTGCTTACATGTACCGGTTATAACAACTAGTGCATACATTACCGGTTATAACAACCAGTGCATACATGTACCGGTTATAATAACTAGTGCTTACATGTACCGGTTATAATAACTAGTGCATACATGTACCGGTTATAATAACTAGTGCATACATTACCGGTTATAATAACTAGTGCTTACATGTACCGGTTATAATAACTAGTGCTTACATGTACCGGTTATAATAACTAGTGCTTACATGTACCGGTTATAATAACTAGTGCATACATTACCGGTTATAATAACTAGTGCTTACATGTACCGGTTATAATAACGTACCGGTTATAATAACTAGTGCTTACATGTACCGGTTATAATAACTAGTGCATACATTACCGGTTAAAATAACTAGTGCATACATGTACCGGTTATAATAACTAGTGCTTACATGTACCGGTTATAATAACTAGTGCATACATTACCGGTTAAAATAACTAGTGCATACATGTACCGGTTATAATAACTAGTGCTTACATGTACCGGTTATAATAACTAGTGCATACATTACCGGTTCTCCTCTGAGATCGATGTAATAAATAGTGCATACATGTAACCGTTCTCCTCTGAGTATAGCCAGTCGATGTAATAACTAGTGCATACATTACCGGTTCTCCTCTGAGATCGATGTAATAACTAGTGCATACATGTACTGGTTCTCCTCTGAGTATAGGCCTTTACAAAACAGTTTGTAGTTTTCCTTGGTCAGAGTCAAAAATTATCATAACATCAGTACAATTACTAATATTAATAATATTATTAAAATAATAAAGATGTAATCATCTCTAAAAGTCACAGTTCTATGTTATGTTTATCACACAGTTTGCATATCTCTGTTCATTAGTGATGTAATGTATGTCAGAGAAAGTTTATTAATAAGGAAAAGTGAATCTTGCACTAAATAAATATAAACGTTTAAAATAAAATGTGTCCAGAAAACCACAGAAACCGGAATTTCTAAAATCACTTGAACATATGATGGTAAAACAACTTAATAATACAGAACAGTACCTTTCCAAACGACACGGTCGTTGTCGCCATGTCAAGAACAAAGCTGTCTCCGTCTTTCGCGGGAGCTGCCAAACAAATAGGGTTCGTTCCCAATGCCTCCTAGATAAATATAAACCAGTTATCAAATTCAGTGGGTCTATTTCGCATGGCTCACGTCCCTTGTATCAGGGAGTATGTTATATCAACCAATGCCTAAAAGGGTCGACATTCTCCGTTCTTTCAACCACTCTATGACATCCCAGACGGTTTCCAATTATAATCGCTCACGATTATCTCTCACCTTTCAACGATTCTCTTATTCTGCATACTCCATGTCAATACTCTGTTCCAACATGAGCACACTTGCATATGCTAATAAACACAGGATATGCAATGCCATTTCAGTTGCAGTTTATCCTAAATCATGAACTTTCCTGTATCTGAATGCTCCATTCTACTTTAAATTTATTTTAAATAATAACACTACACTATAAAGCGTATTATTACAATTAGCATTATTGATAGTATTAGTATAGCAACTCATAACAGCCCCACTAAATATGAGAACCATTGTATTTGCTTTTCATAACAAGCTGTTAGCCGGATAAATGTTTTCAATAATGATTTACCTGTTTTGCACGTGTGGGTACCAGTAAAGGAGAAGTGTTTGTAAATGCCATGCCCTAAAATAATATAATACAAAACATGCATTATTTTGGAGCTTAATGCAGATGAGTACAAGATTTGCGATAGAACATATAACGTACAAAAAGAAGAAAATACAAACATTTATGATACTAAAACGAGAAATCGCAAAGTCATATTATTATCTTTTGAAATATAAATAATTATACCGATTTGGATTCAACTTTTCAAACTAAGGGATATATAAGACACGTGTATTTGTGGATATATAAGACACGTGTATTTGTTGATATAAAAGACACCCGTATTTGTGGATATAGAAGTCACCTGTATTTGTGGATATATAAGACACCTGTATTTGTGGATATATAAGACACCTGTATTTGTATTTGTGGATATATAAGACACCTGTATTTGTGGATATAAAAGACACCTGTATTTGTGGATATATAAAACACGTGTATTTGTGGATATATAAGACACCTGTATTTGTGGATATATAAGACACGTGTATTTGTGGATATATAAGACACGTGTATTTGTTGATATAAAAGACACCCGTATTTGTGGATATAGAAGTCACCTGTATTTGTGGATATATAAGACACCTGTATTTGTGGATATATAAGACACCTGTATTTGTATTTGTGGATATATAAGACACCTGTATTTGTGGATATAAAAGACACCTGTATTTGTGGATATATAAAACACGTGTATTTGTGGATATATAAGACACCTGTATTTGTGGATATATAAGACACGTGTATTTGTGGATATATAAGACACGTGTATTTGTGGATATATAAGACACCTGTATTTGTGGATATATAAGACACGTGTATTTGTGGATATATAAGACACGTGTATTTGTGGATATATAAGACACGTGTATTTGTGGATATATAAGACACGTATATTTGTGGATATATAAGACACGTGTATTTGTGGATATAAAAGACACCGGTATTTGTGGATATATAAGACACCTGTATTTGTGGATATATAAGACACGTGTATTTTTGGATATATAAGACACCTGTATTTGTGGATATATGACACGTGTATTTGTGGATATATAAGACACGTGTATTTGTGGATATATAAGACACGTGTATTTGTGGATATATAAGACACGTGTATTTGTGGATATATAACACACCTGTATTTGTGGATATATAAGACACGTGTATTTGTGGATATATAACACACCTGTATTTGTGGATATATAAGACACGTGTATTTGTGGATATATATGACACCTGTATTTGTGGATATATAACACACCTGTATTTGTGGATATATAAGACACGTGTATTTGTGGATATATATGACACGTGTATTTGTGGATATATAAGACACCTGTATTTGTGGATATATAAGACACGTGTATTTGTAAACCTTTTGATTGGCATTTGATTTACTTTGGCGGTGACGTTAACGTCGAATATTCAAGAACGAATAACCAGACATATTGGGCACTTACTCAAATCTCACATACTCCCGTATGACACAAGGGAACAAATCTATAACCTCGTTCTTCATTGTTTCTTCTTTTCTTTAAGATAGAAAGCCTATTATATATATGTACACATCCTATTATATATATGTACACATCCTATTATATATATGTACACACCCTATTATATATATGTACACACCCTATTGTATATATGTACACATCCTATTATATATATGAACACATCCTATTATATATATGTACACATCCTATTATATATATGTACACATCCTATTATATATATATACACACCCTATTATATATATGTACACACCCTATTATATATATGTACACATCCTATTATATATATGTACACACCCTACTATATATATGTACACATCCTATTATATATATGTACACACCCTATTATATATATTACACACCCTATTATATATATGTACACATCCTATTATTCTCTGTAATCTATTATATATATGTACACATCCTATTATTCTCTGTAATCTATTATATATATGTACACATCCTATTATACTCTGTAATCAAGTGGGGCAAATTTAGACTCCTGACAAATGACATATTCGTTCTATAAAGTAATAATTTTGCAGCAAACATCAACACAATAGGAAGTAGCATACATATGTCACAGTCTTTTTCAAATTATCTCTTTGTTTTTGGTCGAGATTTTTAGTAACAATGTTGTTTTTGGTCGAGATATTTAGTAACAATGTTGTTTTTGGTCGAGATGTTTAGTAACAATGTTTTCAGTTACACATGGTAGTGCTTACGTTTGAGTATTTTCATTGCAATGATCGAGTAAGTCTCTAGAACAATGCACATATAATGCACAAACGTATATTCTAAAACATGCCATGAACACATCTGCACACAAATAAAGGTATTCTGATCAACACTGCTGTGTGGCAATATGTGTCATTCAGCAAGTTAATAATCATTGTAGCTTAATAACAACGTATGTTGTAGACTATAGCTTTAAATAAAAATAACTTTCTCGCCTCTCACTGGGAGCTCGGAAAAGTGTCGATTCTTAAGGATGGCTGGAGGTATACTGTACTTGTTCTACCCAGGAAAATGGGGTGGCCGGCCTCTACGACAACAAGAATCGACCGTATTAAATAGATACACTGTTGCATAGATATGCCCGTGACGCTGCGTATACGAATATTTATAATAAAACAAATACGTGTCCATGGGAACAATAGCTTCTCCACGTGACAATCATTTCAATAGGAAATCCAATGTTAAGACGGTGGTATATAATTTATGCAGCAAAAACTAATATTGTGTCAGCTAATTTACACAGCGAAAAAATGCTCAAGTATGTAAACACAGCGTATGCATTAATTCATCGTCGCTGTATTTACATTTTGTTCACACACAGTATTACACGCTATTAGCGACTTTGTATACACATTAAGAACATTTCGATTGTAAAAACGTTACAGTCGACTAGTCTGCATATTAAATTGTGTATGTATCGCAGCTCAGTCGTAATACAAACAATTTTGTCATTAATATTTAACATTAGCATTTAGCTTTTTTCGATACATTGTGTATGATATTGCTTACTGAATATGTATATGTATGCGCCTCCATGTGTTGGCATTCGTAAAATAAAACGACGCAGAGGATACGAGTAATTAAAAGTTATACTAAAGTATTAATTATACTAACGTATTAATTATGTGAAAACAAAAATCAAAAATCTCGTAATCTCCACAAATATAAAAGCCAAAACTACAAAATAAACAGTGAAACAACTTTTTTTTTTAATAACGTCGCTTCATATGTTGGTATTAATCTTGGTAGCGTCGATAAACAACGGAAACGTTTATAAATGGAAATACTAAAAACAGCTTAATCTCCTTTACTTAAAAAAACATCTAAAATTTAATTAGTTATACACGACAAAATAACGGATGCTATTTTCAGTTTCGACTTTATAATCGATATTTCGTGCAGGAAAAACAACATTTTCGATGCAAAATACTTGTGGCCTTTAACAAACCTTAATTTTAAGATACTGGACCGATTATAACGTTACGTACACTCCAAATGTTAGGGCATTTTGATATCTTTCCCATTATTAAGGATGGCTGGAGGTATACTGTACTTGTTCTACCCTGGAAAATGGGGTGACCGGCCTCTACTACAACAAGAATCGACCGTCATATAATGGCATTAAATGTGCTAAAAACGACGTAAAACACCATTAAAAAAAATTCATTTTGCGACTTATCGACGCGGTTATCAACAGCATTCATTCTGAGACATCGACTCGGGAACATTTAATGAGGCACAAATCGTTAACACCACCCGAATCTCGTATTCACATAGTACGAACACCACCCGGCCCTCGTACTCCCATAGTACACAACACCACGCGGCCATCGTATCAACATAGTTTGCAGCACTACCCGACCCTCGGACTCACATAGTACGCAACATCACCTGGCCCTCGTACTCACATAGTACGCGCATTGCTCTGTGATTAAATCGTACTTTACCAATAGGCCTTGGGATGCTGCACGTATGCCATACCATCCTGCGATTCCAAAGTGGTTTGAACCTGTCAGATATAACGTGGTTTATTTAAAATTGTTTTTAACTGTGAATATGTCATTGCAATATATCTACATCTGCCTACTAGATACGAATAAAGCATTATATTTCCTTTTAAAACAATTGTATCTGTAAAATATGATTTGAAGTAACTGTATGTAGGTATAATTTGTGGTTATTTTAGTGACTTTTGTATAATAGTACTTAGGTCTTGAGATTTGTAATGCCGATAATAATGAAGTGTTTAATCCTATACTATTTGTTTTAAGAACCATTGCAACATACTTCATGTCTCATCCTAATTCTTGGTATACCATGAGTAGTGTACACCAAAGAAGAAAAAGGATTAGAACGATAGTACAAGACATTGTTTCTTTGAATCTGCAATCTGATGAACATTTTATAGAATGTTTCATGTTTTTAAATCGCATTCTATCAACGACTGATTTTTTGTTACATTTAAACGTTAAAACATGTGTTCACTGGACAGTTGCTTGGATTACTTTATATATAATAATATGTAAATAATGTGAAGTAATATTAGGAAACAAATACATATATTAAGCAACAGCATGCGTAGTAATACCTAGAATAAAAACCCTTACCTCTTACTGATATCCAACCGATGCCAGCTGTCTTTGCCTTTTCAATCGCCAAGTCAATACAAAACCGACCTACAACTGGTCCTAAAATAAATAAAGCCTTACAAAGACGACTGCACATTAGGTCATAATATTATAAGTCTATAACAGTAGAGAAAGACGTAGAGACACAAATACCGTTGCTTTTTTTTTTTTAGAAATGTCACCCGCTATGCCTTAGAACCAAACACAGGGTCAGTGGTATATCACCTAGGCTATAGCACTATACAGAGGTCGGAGATAGTTCCCAAAATAGCACATCAATATACCTACCCAAAATATTATTGCCATCAACAAGGGCTGTTGCCGCCGTTTCCTTCACTATCTGGGGTGACCCTTCGCAAGACGTTGTCTTATTCTTCACATCATTTATGTACATTTCTGAAAATTGTGTGAATATAAATTATGAGATCTAGAGCACTGCTGAACACAAAAGTGGAATCAATATATATATTATATCTACGCATAGAAGTTGTCATATCTACGCTCATGGTATCATATTTCCGTTAACAACAATTGTGTTTAACAATTGATTGAGGGTATCGGTAACATTCAATAAATACGGACGAGGCTCTACCTATATCTTTTTGTCCACCAATTGATATAAACTTTACTTAATTACAAAGAGGACTATGAAAAAGGTAAATGGCAATAATTTCACCCCATGTAATATGCGTTTTGCTGGGGAAAAACAGGATTGAAAAGATTGGATTTTTGAAATTGTATTCGTAATTGTTTTAGAGCCGATTGCGGAGATTTTCCGATCTTATTCGTTTACAATCGGAACTGCCTCGTCAGATTGGCGAAGAGATCCGATCGATTCGTTTACTATCGGAACTGCTCCGAATAGTTTGTAATCGTATTGCGCATGTCCGAGAAAATCGTTAAAACTCGTAGTTCTCCGGCAGGAATAAACGGCAAGGCATTATATTATTCAAGATATTGTTTTGATCATAATTAATAATTTACAGAACTGGAATACGAACCATGTTTCTTTTTTGAATACTCATAAAATAGCTTTGTATACATATAAATGCAGTAATATCGAGTATTTAATATTTTAAATTAAAAATCGCGTAGATATAGGTAGTGCCTCTTTAACATATTAATTAGACGACGCCCGATACCATGTTGCCACCTCTGCATGCACATTTGTGATATTACAGAATGTTTAATGAGTCACACATCAACAGTTTCAGAAAGCAGTATCAACATTGGAACGGGTAAAGGCATATACTATGCTTATTTAAACATAAACTGGTAACGAAGTTCCGAAAGTCTTAAGGAATAGGGCATAACTCAGATATAGTATGTTCTAAACATAAATTGAAACGGTCAATGATTTCGGACAAACAATTCATTACTTACACGGTATGTATACACAAGTATGAGTTTATTATGTCGAACATCGTGTTGAGAGGTTTACACAACGTATGACGTCACTGAGAGTATCCCTATTACGCGATCCATAACAGCTATGATTGTAACATCTATGATTGTAACATCTATGATTGTAACAGCTATGATTCTAACAGCTATGATTGTAACAGCTATTGTCACGTATAAATGTATCATACAACTATAGCTACAACAGCAATCGTTGTGCTATAGAAATACATGTGGCATGCTTATTTTTTACAATTTATCATACAAACGATATGTTGAATACAAAATTACAACTCACCCAACCTATTCAGTCCGTGGCTATAGTGACCCCTGTAGTCAGCCGACACAAGCAAATCCGCCAGGGTCTCGGCATGGTCCGGAGACACTCCTACAGCCCTCATGCACCTTACAACAAAGGCGTGTAATTCGTCTTGAGGAACGATGCTTTCTCCGCTTGCCATTTTAATAATGTTTTCGAGAATCTAGTCAATGTGTTAATCTAGTCAATGTGTTAATCTAGTCAATGTGTCAATCTAGTCAATGTGTTAATCTAGTCAATGTGTCAATCTAGTCAATGTGTCAATCTAGTCAATGTGTTAATCTAGTCAATGTGTCAATCTAGTCAATGTGTCAATCTAGTCAATGTGTTAATCTAGTCAATGTGTCAATCTAGTAAATGTGTCAATCTAGTCAATGTGTCAATCTAGTCAATGTGTCAATCTAGTCAATGTGTCAATCTAGTCAATGTGTTAATCTAGTCAATGTGTCAATCTAGTCAATGTGTTTTAACTGTTTATACCTAAACGAACTACTGATTTTTCGTCAGTTGTACGTGTTAACACCGCGTCGATACACTGCTGCATAGATATGCCCGTGACGCTGCGTATACGAATATTTATAATAAAACAAATACGTGTCCATGGGAACAATAGCTTATCCACGTGACAATCATTTCAATAGGAAATACAATGTTAAGACGGCGGTATATAATCTAATATTGTGTCAGCTAATTTACACTGCGAAAACATGTTTAGCGGAAACTAAATTTACTAATACATGCTCAGTATGTAAACACATCGTCACGGACATGTGTATGCATTAATGCATCGTCGCTGTGTTTACATTTTGTTCACACACAGTATTACACCCTATTAGCGACTTTGTATACACATTTGGAACATTTAAATTGTAAAAACGTTACAGCAGACTAGTCGTTATACAAAGAATTTTGTCATTAATTTTTAACATTAACATGTAGCTTTTTTCGATACATTGTGTGATATTGCTTACCGTATATGTATAATGTATGCGCCTCCATGTGTTGGCATTCGTAAAATAAGACGACGCAGATGATACGAGTAGTTAAAGTTATACTCCAGTATTAATTATGTGAAAACAAAAATCAAAAATCTCGTAATCTCAACAAATATAAAATCCAACATGTATCATAGACTTTTATCAAAACTACAAAATAAACAGTGAAACAACTTTTCTTTTCATATGTTGGTATTAATCTTGGTAGCGTCGATAAACAACGGAAACGTTTATAAATGGAAATACTAAAAACAGTTTAATCTCCTTTACCTTAAAAAAACATCTCAAAATAACGGATGCTATTTTCAGTTTCGACTTTATAATCGACATTTCGTGCAGGAAAAACAACATTTTCGATGCAAAATACTAAGGCCTTTAGCAAACCTTAATTTTAAGATACTGGAATGATTATAACGTTACGTACACTCCAATTTTCAGGGCATTTTGACATCTTTCCCATCAAACTAATATATCTAAAATATTATATTTCTTTAAATAAACTGCTGATTTTCAGTAAATATGCCTTTTAGATCACTTCCTAGCTAATGATAAATGATTACAATTTATTTACCTTAAAATAATGTTGTATATTAATAATGTTGTATATTTAAAAAAAAGAGTTTCGGTATACTAATATGAAATAATAATAAAAGGCCGTGGGCGGAAAGTCGAGCAACCGGAAACGTTTGACCAATCTATTAAACAAATTAATTCGAGGAACCCGACCTAATAAGAAGTAATACATAATACCAAAGTAATGCATGTTCACCTACTGATGATATTTGAAAGTTATATCTGTTATAATTGATATTGTAGAAAGAAAGAAAGAAAACATTTTGAGCAAATGTTTAAAGAAACTTACCCGCCAAATAATGCCAAAACTACACTACACAACCATTTATCAAAAGTATATCGAGGTGTTCAGCTCATATAGTAATGTGCATGTGCCGATTAAAAGGTATAGGTTTATTCACGGGTTCTAAAAATAACCGTAATTGAATATACGTAATTCGACGCTCCAGTCTTGGGGTTTGGTCTCGCTAGTTAAAGCCGTTTATAGTGTGTCTATAGAGTTTGAATTCTCAAAATATGTAAGTTATATATATATATACATACCTCGTCGTCAGTAGGTTTAGAAACGGTGTTTATATGTTGTACAATTTGGCTGATGTTGGCGGGATAGCTACTTTTTCATTTATTGTATCAGTCCTCTTAAACTACTTGTCAAGTTTATCGTCATATATTGTTGTGTTATATTTACAGGATGACCAGATTTGCAAGTTGTATCGCTTTTAGTTTGCAAGATATTGTTGAAGGGTATAAGGTTAAGCAAATGCTTAAATTTTGTTTTCATAGTTTCAGTCACGTTAAAGCTAAGGTGAGCTTTACATATATCAATAGAGTATATTTGTTGTTTTCAGAAGAATATCGAACTTATTATCATCGAGAAGAGAAACAACTTATGTATGCACCAGAGTCATGCGATTTGGACGTTTGTATCCCATCGATATGTCATATCCTCAAGAGGTGGTGCAAGGTCTGTGTAGTATATGTAGTATATGTAGTATATACTTTCATAAAGAAAGCTCGTAAAACATTACGGCACACAATATAGTAGACTATTTATTTCACAGGAAGGTGACGAGTTCACATGACATCATACGACATATGTAGTATAGCGATACAGATTAAAAATAGTGGCGATACAAGTTTTTATTTTTCCATTGTAAGAACATGGCTATTTGTATATCATTGGTAGGCATCTACTAAAACGTTTTATTCCATTCATTCACCACTATTTACTGTGTTATATATATATATATATATATAATGTTTATTGATGTCGCTGACCTATTACTTATCATATAAACACGCAAATGTATTTTATAATAGATTTTAAATCGGTATTTTGTCTGTGGAAAATATTTAATTAGCCGAATTTTAAAAATGCCAGGTGTTTTTACTGATTAACAATATGTAAATGTCATTAGTAACAGTAGCATAAAACTCTGAAATTGAAGTTTTCATATACGACATGTGTTCCATTTGTGATTTATTTGTTACGTGCACGACAGTATATTTGAATGAAAGAATTTACTTCATAAATGACCCCGACCCAGGATCACAGGTCCGTTTGTCTAAAGACATAGTGAATACTCTTTATTATCCTGAATTTAAAGGTCTGGTGACGAATTAGCGTGATCTGTGCATATTTTCGCGCAACGCGTATGTAGATGTTGTAATAAGTGGGAAGATGTTCCAAAATCATTAGTCATACATTCTTGATACTTAGAATACATGTTCACAATCATGAACCCCACACATCGATGTAGGTTCGATACTTATAGATTATTTTATGTCCGTTTTCAGGGCTTTAGCCTCGATATATAATTCCTACACGTCTGATCTCTAAACTTTGGTATATTGTGCGACATACCAGGCTTAGGGTTTGATTTATTCATAATAATGGTATATCTGACACTTTTCAACAGTTTTGAGATCATACGGGCAGGAATTATATCATGAGGGCTGAAAACACGACATGTTTCTGATTGACTAACTATTGTATATTGTGTGATATATAACACTTAGAGATAGATTATATGGATTTGATATAACATTGTGTTAACGTTAATTTAATTCTAACATGGCAAATGCTCTTTTCAGTATAACAAGCAAATACAACAGTCGGGTAAAATATACCATAAAAAATTAAGTGGATGGGGTAAATCAACAGCTCTTTTAATGTATTTGGTCATATTATGTATATTATACACTGTTTGTAATTCAATTAGATGTGATGTTTGTATATCAGGTGTATGTATGCCAGTCATTTAAATGACTTTTGATATAATAAATAAAACCAAAGAACATATATCTATATTTTTCTGTAATAAAATGATGGGTCTTTAACATTTTTAATTGTTAACTCTTTTAGATGAACACCGACCTATACTTTTTATAACATTTATCTGATAACCTTATAATTCTCTATAATATACCAGTTTATTACAAATTTCTTCTTATTATTTTTATAAGTTTGTCTTGCCCAAAATTTGCCCAAAAATGCAATTTTCTGTGATTTTTTTTTGTTTCATTAGCAGATGTGCTGAAATTGAAAACTTCAAAGATTTCTCCTATTTGTATCATTTTAAGGGTTTTCTTACTTTTGTATTGATAAATGTTAGTAGTAGAAGAGTCGGTTGGGCCCCACGCTCTGCCCATGCGCAGGAAATGACAGGAACGACGTAATCAGATGATGAAATATTGCGAAATGATTCAGATGCAATATTGTGAAATAGCCATGTTTCTGCCGATGTTTTATCTATTTTAAGGACATGACATGAACAGGCACGTTTTAAGGCGTTAAAATGAACAGACAGACGAATTTCTGAACGAGGTATTTCTACTCCCAGTTTCAGAGATCTTTATCAGAATCAAAAAGCTTCAATTATTAAGCGCAGTATACGGGGTCAGTGTGTACTGTTTGTAAAATAAACACAGGTGATATATGACTTCAGTGTATATGTATAACAGACGGAGAATACGAGTGAATTAAAACCCGTATATCTTTTAAAGCAGTTTTTATTGAATTTTACACTGTCTGAAAGATCACACCTTCAGCTAAAATTCTGTCCGGGTATAATATGTTGTATATGACAATAGAGAACTTCATAACAGCCAGAAAAGGTACTGTCTCCCGTAGACTAGTTTCCCCTAATAAAATATTGGCTGTATTGGCCAATCCAGCCATTGGCTCGTGTTAAAATAAATTAACTGTAATCTCATTTTATCTAAATGGTATGAGACAAGACTGCCATAATTTAACACAAACTAGTATTACAGCTATTATAAGAAATTCTTCCAGCGTGTTTTATTACGGAAAACTAGTCTACAGGCGACAGTACCTTTTTCTGGCTGTTGAATTTATTGTCATATAAAACATATTATACCCGCGACAAAATTGTAGCGGAATGTGTGATCTTTCAGACAGTGTAAAATTCAATAAAACCCCATAACTATTTTCAAAGATATTCGGGTTTTAATTCACTCGTATTCTCCGTCTGTTGTACATATACACTGGTCATATATCACCTGTGTTTATTTTACAAACAGTACACACTGACCCCGTGTACTGCGCTTAATGATTAAAGAATTTTTATTCTGATAAAGGATCTCTGAAACTGGGAGTAGAAATACCTCGTTCAGAAATTCGTCTGTCTGTTCATTTTAAACATAGTATTATTCCGCAACGCCTTAAAACGTGCCTGTTCATGTCATGTCCTTAAAATAGAAAAACACCGGCAGAAACATGGCTATTTCACAATATTGCATCTGAACCATTACGCAATATTTCATCATCTGATTACCTCATTCCTATCATTTGCTCCGCATGGGCAGAGCGTGGGGCCCAACCGACGCTTCTTCTACACCTATTTAGATTCTCATAACTTTTTTTCATTTGCTTCTTTTTTTTATCTAAAATATTGGGTGATACCCAATTTTCAGCTGAATCTGAATTTAAAACACCACTTTGGGCTTTAGGGGTGTACACATAAAGATTAATATTGCTAAAAAGTTAAATAACCAACAAATCATTATTTTTCCAGAAACTAACTAGTAACATGTTAGTCTTCATAAAATACAGGAAAATTAAAAATTCTTCTGATTATGATATTCACCAGAGGGCACCCTTAATTAAGGCATAACAAATATAATTTTACTTCAGGAGTTTTTGTTTTGGCATTTGTTTTTATAAATCAATGTGAAGAATTTAATTTGTTAAATAAATTATATGGACCTTTATTTCTCATCCTCCGTGTATTCCCCACTATACAAACGCGGTGTTGGCATATTAATTGGTAGCATACGTATATATTGATATATATGAACGTTACGCGGAGTTGCAATGCAATATTAATCAGTAAAATACGCTTAAATTGATATTAGGGGTTACAAATGCGGGGTAATTAACAATTTTCTACGTAAAATGTGGTTAAAAAGTTCACACCACACCAAGTAGTTCCATGTGACACAACACTTAATATCCCGGAGCAAGTATTGCCTGAGATTAGAAGCAGAATATTAAATTCAAATGATGCGGGTTAACATGCTTAACATGATCTTAACAGTCATGATATTTATCCATATTACCAATAGTTTAATACAAATAAAATGTTTAATCTCAAACATTTTGCTAGTTACTTTCGCAGAACTGGGCACATTTTATGTAGAACAAATCTGATTTCTAACTCGTGCGGTACATGTTATTTTGTTTTATAGTCACTGTTACAAATCGACTTTGATTGCGACAGCTGTCTAATGACAACCTAGGTTCTCAGCGTAATGTGCAAACTAACTATGATATCCTAACGAGATTGCTATATTTTGAAAACACAGGTTCTGAGTGGAAAATGCACAATAATTCAAAGATCTTAGATTCTTACCCATTAAAAGTTATTCGTAGGCATCTATGTACGCCTCTTGACATACTGGTTCTTTAAGTAACCGAAACTATAAGGACTTTTTATTAATACGATATAGGCGTGGAGACAATAAGAAATAACATTAGTTTTAAAATTTAATCTATGCCTAATAACATGTTTAACAGTATACTCATTTCCACTAAATTCACAACGTCTTCATTGGTTCCACGTTCAGCTTTACAGCCAGATCATTCTGGAAGAAAAAACAAATATGAATGAAACCATTGGCAAAAACAAGCGCCTCAATTAGTAAGAGTTTGGTTCTGGTCAACGAAGAAGAGTTAAATTGAGTAGCAATTATCATACTATTCAATAGTTTCTGTCATTTGAACAGATATTATCTGACTTGCCTAGTAACCGGTCCAAGTCGGTAAGTCTGTCTTCACCAGTCGTTATGTGTACACTAGACGACATTTGATGTTACATTCTAATAACACATTTATTTGCCATCATACTTTGCTCAAATTTTGAACACGTTCTTTAAACCGGTGACTGGATGTAATGCGATAATTAAAAAGACATTGTTTATTTTAAATTTTAAATTTTGAATCTGTTAAAAACATATTGATGAGTTTTCATACGATTTTCTTTCATAATTGCATATTCCATTTGACAGGTATAACATGAATATAACTGGAGGGTCAACTAGTGTCATTTAGTGTCTCTAATCTCTAGTGCCATCTAGTGTCATCTGGTTGTCATCTAGTGTCATCTAGTGTCATCTACTGTCTCTAGTGCCATCTATTGTCATGTAGTGTCTCTAGTGCCATCTAGTGTCATCTAGTGTCATCTAGTGTCTCTAGTGCCATCTAGTGTCATCTAGTGCCATTTAGTGTCTTTAGTGCCATCTAGTGTATCTAGTGCCATCTAGTGTCATCTAGTTGTCATCTAGTGTCTCTAGTGTAATCTAGTGTCATCTAAACCAGTTCATTGACTGTTTGAATTGCTCATTTGATTTAGTTTAATGTACAGGGCGGTCCTACGGTGTGATTTAGTTTGTTGTACATTGCGGACCTACGGTGTGATTGAGTTTGTTGTACAGGGCGGACCTACGGTGTGATTTAGTTTGTTGTACAGGGCGGACCTACGGTGTGATTTAGTTTGTGGTGCAGTGCGGACCTACGGTGTGATTTAGTTTGTTGTACAGGGCGGACCTACGGTGTGATTGAGTTTGTTGTACAGGGCGGACCTACGGTGTGATTTAGTTTGTTGTACAGTGCGGACCTACCGTGTGAATTAGTTTAAGGTACAGTGCGGACCGTTTGTGGTACAGTGCGGACCTACGGTGTGATTGAGTTTGTTGTACAGGGCGGACCTACGGTGTGATTTAGTTTGTGGTACAGTGCGGACCGTTTGTGGTACTATGCGGACCTACGTTGTGCGGTATGATTTAGTTTGTGGTACAGTGCGGACCTACGGTGTGATTTAGTTTGTTGTACAACGCGGAACTACGGTGTGATTGAGTTTGTTGTACAGGGCGGACCTACGGTGTAATTGAGTTTGTTGTACAGGGCGGACCTACGGTGTGATTTTGTTTGTGGTACAGTGCGGACCGTTTGTGGTACTATGCGGACCTACGTTGTGCGGTATGATTTAGTTTGTGGTACAGTGCGGACCTACGGTGTGATTTAGTTTGTTGTACAACGCGGACCTACGGTGTGATTGAGTTTGTTGTACAGGGCGGACCTACGGTGTGATTTAGTTTGTTGTACAACGCGGACCTACGGTGTGATTGAGTTTGTTGTACAGGGCGGACCTACGGTGTGATTAAGTTTGTTGTACAGGGCGGACCTACCGTGTGATTTAGTTTGCGGTACAGTGCGGACCGTTTGTGGTACAGTGCGGACCCACGGTGTGATTGAGTTTGTTGTACAGGGCGGACCTACGGTGTGATTTAGTTTGTGGTACAGTGCGGACGGTTTGTGGTACTATGCGGACCTACGTTGTGCGGTATGATTTAGTTTGTGGTACAGTGCGGGGTGTGATTTAGTTTGTTGTACAACGCGGACCTACGGTGTGATTGAGTTTGTTGTACAGGGCGGACCTATGGTGTGATTTAGTTTGTTGTACAGGGCGGACCTATGGTGTGATTTAGTTTGTTGTACAGTGCGGACCTACGGTGTGATTGAGTTTGTTGTACAGGGCGGACCTATGGTGTGATTTAGTTTGTGGTACAGTGCGGACCTACGGTGTGATTTAGTTTGTGGTACAGTGCGGACCTACGGTGTGATTTAGTTTGTGGTACAGTGCTGACCTACGGTGTTATTTAGTTTGCTGTACAGTGCGGACCTACGTTATGATTTAGTTTGTGGTACAGTGCCGACCTACGGTGTGATTTATTTTGTTGTACAGTGCGGACCTACGGTGTGATTTAGTTTGTGGTGCAGTGCGGACCTACGGTGTGATTTATTTTGTTGTACAGTGCGGACCTACGTTGTGATTTAGTTCGTGGTGCAGGGCGGACCTACGTTGTGATTTTAGTTTTTTTAAATTATCAATTTGTAATTATTGGAAACACAGGAAAAACCTCAGCAATCGTGAACTGAATGAAATAGTATTTTTAGATAAATACAAAAAAAGTCAATACTCACTGCCATTTTGATTTGATTTGGGTGATACAATATACCCCGTTGTTTGTCACATTTCTCCATGTGTTTTCTCTCTGGATCCCCAGCCACGAACACCTGTGTTTCCCCGTCAGCCTAGTAGACAAAATCAGTCTCTTCCGTTTAATTTGTTTAAACATAGTTGTGCCATATATCATGTATATTATGCAAACGGGTCGGGCCAACCGTTTACGAGCATAGTTATTTTGTGTTAATGGACGTTATAAGATATATGAATATAAACACGTTCGACAGTCTGGACATATGCGTGAGGTAAGTTCTTTAAGACTTGTGACCTCTGCTTTTGTGATCAACATGTTGACTGCTTTATAGTTGTGGTGAGTAAATATTCTAACACCATCAACTCCATTCTAAAGTCTATGAGTCATAAGGCCTAGTATTAACACTGTAATTCTAGAATTTTTTTTTTATAAATACTATAAATGTTTATGAAATTTCAATATGTATTGGATATAATATGGTATCGTCGAGCTGGTTGATTTAATGGGACACACAGCGCAATCTTGTTTGTTTTTAAAACTAACGGCGTCCCGTTAGTTTTTTATAATTTGTATTTGTTCAATCATTAACATTAATTATAAGAGTAGAATAAAGCCAATTGTTTTTGCATAGTACTAACTGGTGATTATATTGCACCAATAAAACATTTAAACCTTTGGTAAAATAAGAAGAAAAAATGAAACTCAGACCTTTAATTTTATTCAAGCAGGTTTATAGAAAAAATGATACTGGATTAATAAATCGAGACGCTAAGTTTAATGCTCGATAAAAACGTCCAAGATTGTCATGCGTTCTTTTAAACGGTGTTTAAATCAACCAGCGATATGAGACCATACCTTATTTGTTTGTAGCATGTCCATTTCATCTGTCTGCTATACCTTTACTTCCTATAACTGGTAGTTAGAGTACATCAGTCATTCTGACAGGTGCTATTTTCAATTAAATTATTTACAACTGTACAAATACAAAGGAAACGTCAGCGATTATGCTACAACTATGTATCTTGGGTAAAAATGAAACCATACTCTCTGTAAATAAAAACAAGTATCACAATACAGATGACAATACGAACTGATACGTGAACATGCTAATTATGTAAATAAACATATAAACAATATAACGTTATTTAAATGAATATGTCTAACAGATAGGAAGTTATGTTTAACTCACCGGCTCTAAGTCGCGACAATAAGCCATAAGATCACTCATCCTGTCTGTGAAACCATCTGCAAATGCATCAGGATTGATTGCCACAAAACACTGACCCTGCAAATATTTTACGAGGTTTTAAAAAGAATAAATAAGAATAAAAAATACCTACTTTTAAATGATGCAAATGTTAAAGATCTGTTTGACTTAAAGATACATATTTCATGTTAATATCTCATAAAACAGTCAAAAGTGCTACACAACGTTTGGATATTATCCAAGTAATGAACTGATATGTCTTTTACTAACATAGTAAAGTTTTTTCCATAGCCCATATGTCAGGCCGCACTATTATAACGCAAATGTGTTAGGATACCACATAACTAGTATATACTCACTAGGAATGCCTGTCTATTATTATCCTTCCACTTCCTGACATGGGGCTCATATAACACAAAGGTATTGATATACCAAATAACTACACAGATAAGATGTGTGCTCACTAGGACTGCCTCTCTATGTATCTCTTCCACTTCCTGACATGGGGTTCATGAAGTTGTAAATATTATGTTTAGTGAATCTCAAATGATATACGAAACATTTGGGATGACCTTCCGGCGGCCAACTTAAGCTTTCTCTACACGTTTTCGTCTGCATCTAAGGTATTCATCCCAACTATATTCCATGTTTTAAGATATTTGATAACAAATCGATGAGTCTTGAAAGATAACTATTATAACTTCCGGAACAGAGTTATCTCTCTTTTTGCATGGTTCTACAGATATTACTTCGTGAGTTAAGATGTATGTTGGATTGTAAATAAAGGGATACAGTCGAAAAACTGAATAAACCTCACTTAGAAAACGGTTCCATTCGAGAAATAATTCTAAAAGTAGTGATTACTTTTGCAAAGAATAATATGTGTTTACTTCTATTTAACAAATTATAAAATGATTCATTACATGTAGAACAACATTTGGAACCATCTCGTAAAATAAAATTCGACAAATGTATTGCTACACCAAACAACTACAAATATAGCATGTGTGCTCACTAGGTCTGCCGCTCTTTGTGTCTCTTTCCACTTCCTGACATGGGGTCCATATAAAAAACAAATGTACTGATACACCAAACAACTACAAACAAAGCATGTGAGCTCACTAGGTCTGCCTCTCTATGAATGTCTTTCCACTTCCTGCTATGGGGTCAATCAATATCGTAACACAACTGTATCAATACACCAAAAACTACAAAAATAGCATGTGTGCTCAGTACATATGCCTCTTTACTATATACTTCCCAGTGAAATAGTGGACTGTATGGCTAGAATAAACCTTATATTCTCATTGTTTATATTTTCACAGTGAGAATATAAGAACTTATATTCTCACTGCCGGAAAAAATGGAACTCCTTTTTTCTACATTTGCTTATAACAGTCATAATTCGTGTCAAAGTTTAAAACTATATTCTATGCGCACTAAATATATGTAAATCGCCTCACGCGCTGGCATTACTATATTTATCCGCGAATACGTTAAAGGGAAACTGTCGGAACGAAACGTATTTTCTGTTTGAAACAGTTTGGTAGTGTTGTATGATAAAAAGCATATAATAAATAGAATATTTGTTGGTTTGTCGTGAATATAGATTTATTTTCATCTCAAAGTGAGAAAACTTATATTTTCACTCGTGCTAAAGCACTCGTGAAAAATATAAGTTTTCTCACTTTGAGATGAAAATAAATCCTATATTCACTCCAAACCAACAAATATCCTCTATCTATGTGTCTCTTTCCACTTCCTGACATGGATTCCAAATCATAACAAAAATGTATTGATACACCAAGTAACTACAGAAATAGCATGTGTGCTCACTAGGTCTGCCTCTCTATGTGTCTCTTTCCACTTCCTGACATGGGGTCCATACATAGATCCACTGAGTATTCCACAGAATATCTCTACCATCATGGACAGGCCATAGCCTTTATAGCCAGCTGAAAGGACAATATAGCATGTCATGCTTCATAATCAGCTGAATGGGGAAATAAGTACGCGGGCATAGTCCTCATAACCAGCTGAATGGTAAATAGGCATACGGCTATAGACTTTATAACCAGTAAACATGCGGTCATAGCCTTTATAACCAGCTGTATGGGAAATGAGCATGCGGCTATAGCCTTTATAACCAATTGAATGCGAAGCACGCATGTGGTAACGTAACATACTTTATAACCAGCTGAATTGTTAATAAGCTTATAACCATTTGAATGGTAAATAAGCATGGTCATAGCCTTTATAAGCAGTTGAATGGGAAATAAACATGCGGTCATAGCAGTTATAACTAGCTGAATGGGAAATAAGCATGGCCATGCATAGCCTTTATAATCAACTAAATGGGAAACAAGCATGCTTTATAATCAGCTGAATGGGGAAATAAGTACGCGGGCATAGTCCTCATATTCAGCTGAATGGTAAATAGGCATACGGCTATAGACTTTATAACCAGTAAACATGCGGTCATAGCCTTTATAACCAGCTGATTGGGAAATGAGCATGTGGATATAGCCTTTATAACCAATTGAATGCGAATCAGGCATGTGGTAACGTGACATACTTTATAACCAGCTGAATGGTTAATAAGCTTATAACCATTTGAATGGTAAATAAGCATGTTCATAGCCTTTATAAGCAGTTGAATGGGAAATAAACATGCGGTCATAGCCTTTATAACCAGCTGAATGGGAAATAAGCATGTGGTAACAGACTTTATAACCAGCTGAATGGGAAATAAGCATGGCCATAGCCTTTATAACCACTGAATGGGAAATAAGCATGTGGTAACAGACTTTATAACCAGCTGAATGGTAAATAAGCATGGCCATAGCCATTATAACCAACTGAATGGGAAACAAACAAGCATGGACATATCCTTTATAACCAGCTGAATGGGAAATACGCATGACCATAGCCTTTATAACAAGCTAAATGGGAAATAAGCATGTGGTAACACACTTTATAACCAGCTGAATGGTAAATAAGCATGGCTATAGCCTTTATAACCAGCTAAATGGGAAATAAGCATGTGGCCATAGCATTTATAACCAGCTGAATCTGAAATTTGCCTGAGGGCACAGCCTTTATAATCAGCTGAATGGTAAATACGCCTGAGGCCATGACTTATATCCAGCTGAATGGTAAATACGCCTGAGGCCATGACTTATATCCAGCTGAATGGGAAATAAATATGAGCCAATAGCCTTTATAATCAGATGAGTGGTAAATAAACATGTGGCTTTAGACCGTATACGCAGCTAAATGGGAAATAATGGACTTTTTTTTATAAACAGCTGTATGGAAAATAAACATAAGACCATAGCCTTTATAACCAGTTGAATGGTAAAGAAGCATAAGGCCATAGCCTTTATAACCAGGTGAATATATCCACCATCATGGACTGGCCATAGCCTTTATAGCCAGCTGAAAGGGAACTATGACATTTATAATCAGCTGAATGGGAAATAAGTGCGCGGGTATAGCCTTAATAACCAGCTGAATGGGAAATAGGCATGCGGCTTTAGCCTTAAATTGTATAATCAGTTGAACAGTAAATAAGCATGAGGCCATAGCCTTTATAACCATGAGAATATCTCCACCATCATGGACTGGCCATAGCCTTTATAGCCAGCTTAAAAGGACATATAACATTTATAATCAGCTGAATGGGAAATAAGTACGTGGGCATAGCCTCTATAACAAGAGATGTTTGTAAAACAGATAATATGCCCCCCTTCAACAACCATGACACAAACATTACTGCCAAGTTTTGAGTGCCAGTTGTTTTTGAGTTATCGAAGCCAAGCAATTTTTAGTGAGTTTTCACATATACATAGTGTATCATTGGCAGTTATTCTTATATATATGTAGGTATTTTACCTTTAGCTTTCACATGGGTTGCTTAATTTGCATATTCTTCATCAAAATAATTTATCCCATATGTCAAAATTATTTAATAGTTTGTGTTTAAAGAGTGAAAATAAACCATAAATGTATTTTTTTTTAATTAGAATCAAATTTGAAGCCAAGCAATTTTTAATGAGTTATCCCAAATACATAGTGTATCATTGGCAGTTATCCTTATCTATATATAGGTATTTTACCTTTAGCTTTCACATGGGTTGCTCAATTTGCATATTTTTCATAATAAAAAAATGTATCCCATATGTCAAAATTATTTAATAGTTTGTGTTTAAAGAGTGAAAATAAATCATAAATGTATTTTTTTTAATTAGAATCAAATTTGAAGCCAAGCAATTTTTAGTGAGTTTTCACATATATATAGTGTATCATTGGCAGTTATCCTTATATATGTAGGTATTTTACCTTAACATTTCACATGGGTTGCTTAATTTGCATATTTGTGTGTTTAAAGAGTGAAAATAAATCATAAATGTATTTAGGTTTAAATATAGAAACATCACAAATCACTTGTACATTACTTTCTACCCAGGGACGGGGCCCAAATTTTCCCGAGGTTCACCATTTGAACAAACTTGGTAGAGGATCCAAAAGCTGATATTAAATAAAATTAAACCTTTATCTCTTGCAGTTTCAGAGAAGATTTTTGAAGTTCTTCCCTATAACGCAATGTCAAACTGATCCAACAAAAGAGGGGAATTTTTTTTTTTTTTTTTTTTTTAAATAATATTCAAAAAATTAAAAAAAGATTTTCTTTTTTGATTTTTTAAAAATTGAACCCATAAACCAAGGTTTCCTATGAAAAAAGTTTTAAATTTTAGTGTTTTTTTAACTTGTTTTTTACCATGGCAACCACATTTCTTAGGCGAATCTACCCAAAAGGGGAGGTGCACAACTAGACCATGACACAAACATTCCGGCCAAGTTTCGAGTTTGTAGTGCCAGCCGTTCTTGAGTTATCGCAAAGACGAGAAGATTTCGGGATGGACCGACCGACAGACAGACTTTTGTTTAAATATGTTTTGTTACCATGGCAACCACATTTCTTATGCGAATAAAGGGGAGGTTCACAACTGACACAAATATTCCTGCCAAGTTTCGAGTTTGTAGTCTCGTTCTTGAGTTATCGTGAAGACTTCGGGATGGACCGACCAACATTGGCAAAGCAATATAACCCCCCTTCGGAAAGGGGGCATAACCAGTTGATTGGGAAATACACATTAGACGATAGCCTTTATAACCAGTTGAATGGTCAATAAGCATGAGGCCATATCATTTATAACCAGGTGAATATCTCCACCATCATGGACAGGCCATAGCCTTTATAGCCAGCTGAATGGAAAATAAGCATGGCCATAGCTTTATAACCAGCTGAATGGGAAATAAGCATCTGGCCATAGCCTTTATGATCAGAAGAATGGTAAATAAGCATGTGGACAAAGCCTTTATAAGCAACTGAATTATGAGAAATAATTATGATACCATAGCCTTTATAGCCAGTCTGTCCAACTGAATGGTATAGAAGCATCCGGCAATAGATTCTATAACAAGCTAAATGGTAAATAGGCATGCGGCCTGAATGGGAAATAAGCATGGTCATAGCCTTTATAAGCAGCTGAATGGTAAATAAGCATGGCCATAGCCTTTATAACCAGCTGAATGGGAAATAAGCATGAGCATTGCCTTCATAACCAGCTGTATAGTAAAAAGGCATGGCCATAACTGTATAACTAACTGAATGGTAAATAAGCATGGCCATATCATGTATAACAACCTGAATGGAAAATAAGCATAGCCATAGACTTTATAACCTGCTGAAAGGTAAATAAGCATGACCATATCCTTTATAACCAGGTGAATGGTACATAAGCATGACCATATCCTTTATAACCAGGTGAATGGTAAATAAGCATAGCCATAGACTTTATAACCTGCTGAAAGGTA
This sequence comes from Cyrtodaria siliqua, assembly GCA_037043455.1. Taxonomy (NCBI): domain Eukaryota; kingdom Metazoa; phylum Mollusca; class Bivalvia; order Adapedonta; family Hiatellidae; genus Cyrtodaria; species Cyrtodaria siliqua. Next base: position 354,545 of record JAWPHD010000656.1, on the reverse strand, counting down.
ACTAAGCATGACCATAGCCTTTACAACCAGCTGAATGGTACATACGCATGACCATATCCTTTATAACCAGGTGAATGGTAAATAAGCATGGCCATTACCTTTATCGCCAGCTGAATAGTAAATAAGCATACCATAGCCTTTATAACCAAATGAGTGGGAAATAAACGTGGCCATAGGCTTTATAGCCAAATGAATTGGAATAAGCATGATGATAGCCTTTATAACCAACTGAATGTTAAATTAGCATAGTCATAGCCTTTATAACCAACTGAATGGTAAATTAGCACAGCCATAGCCTTTATAACCAACTGAATGGTAAATTAGCATAGCCATAGCCTTTATAACCAACTGAATGGTAAATTAGCATAGCCATAGCCTTTATAACCAACAGAATGGTAAATTAGCATAGCCATAGCCTTTATAACCAACTGAATGGTAAATTAGCATAGTCATAGCCTTTATTACCAACTGAATGGTAAATTAGCATAGCCATAGCCTTTATAACCAACTGAATGGTAAATTAGCATAGTCATAGCCTTTATAACAAACTGAATGGTAAATTAGCATAGCCATAGCCTTTATAACCAACTGAATGGTAAATTAGCATAGTCATAGCCTTTATAACCAACTGAATGGTAAATTAGCATAGTCATAGCCTTTATAACCAACTGAATGGTAAATTAGCATAGTCATAGCCTTTATAACCAACTGAATGGTAAATTAGCGTAGTCATAGCCTTTATAACCAACTAAATGGTAAATTAGCATAGCCATAGCCTTTATTACCAGATGAATGGTAAACAAGCATGACATATAACCAACTGAATTGGAAATAAGCATGTGGCGATAGTCTTCATATACACCTGAATGGTAAGTAAGCATGGTCGTAGCATTTATAACCAACTGAATGGTAAGTAAGCATGGCCGTAGCATTTATAACCAACTGAATGGTAAGTAAGCATGGCCGTAGCATTTATAACCAACTGAATGGTAAGTAAGCATGGCCGTAGCATTTATAACCAACTGAATGGTAAGTAAGCATGGTCGTAGCATTTATAACCAACTGAATGGTAAGTTAGCATGGCCGTAGCATTTATAACCAACTGAATGGTAAGTAAGCATGGTCGTAGCATTTATAACCAACTGAATGGTAAATAAGCATGGCCGTAGCCTTTATATCAACTGCATGGTAAATATGCATGACCATAGCCTTTATAACCAGCTGAATGGTAAAAAAGCATGTGGCCATAGTATTTATATCCAACTAAATGATAAATAAGAATGGTCATAGCCTTTATAACCAACTTATGGTAAATAAGCATGGACATAGCCCTTGAATGGTTAATAAGCACGATCATAGCATTTATAACCAATTGAATGGGAAATAAACATGGTAAAAGCGGTTTAGTTTACTTTGTATATCTGAACACAACATAAAATAAACGAAAACATGAATGATCGTATTACATGTCTTTAGATATTTTACAGAAACATAACTTTAATATAAACCGGCTGAATTATACCTATATAAACATTACTTTCAAAAGCATAATTCAATAAAAAAAAATTGTAATAAATAAATTTAGTTTTAGGTAGAATATAACTAACTCGGTAAGTCTTACGACGTATTCCATCAACTCGCTCTACTCAATAATGGAATATTGCAGCGTCTGACATCGAGAGAATTATATTAAAATATGGCTATGATAATATATTCAATATATATTCATTCAAGCTACTCAAAGAGCTAAGTATGTATCAAGCATTCGTTTGGAATGAAACAAAGCAAGATGACGACATTTACAAGTATTTTCTGCTCCGCCCAGAGGACATAATCCCTGTGTCTGTGATGGATCTGTGGTGGATTTGCCGTCTTTGTCAAGGGCCCAACCTTCTGGTATGGGCTGTCCCTTCCGCTCCGCTAATTCGACCTAAAACCAAGGAAGAAGAAACAAAGTTCTTCATTTATGAATTATTAACTGTATACCATGTTATTTTTCCCCATCTTTAACACACACCAATTATGATTTTTAACTATATATTGACCTTTCGGTAAACGTTTATGATTTCTATGCGAATATATTTGCCAGTTAAATGTATACTCTTCCATGATAAGGCCCAAATGATTTCTGCACTGCAACTTTCACTATAATGGACTACATGATTGAGATATCAAATAAAACACATTCGGTTTAAATAAAAGAAGACGGTCCATTAAAAAGTTTTGATCCAAATGAACAAAGTAAAGAAACACAATCGGTGTGATTGAACGTGATCTTACAGGACAGAATTATATTATCAAATGCTTAATACTTTGCCTAAGGCCACTGACGTCGTTGCCATGTCTAGTACAAAAGTGTCTCCGTTATTGGCCGGGGCTGCCACACAAATTGGGTTGGTACCCATGACTTCCTGGAGAAATAAATACGAAGCAAAATCTATAAATATGTTTAAATATAAACACAATACATGATACACCCAATGGTTAGTTTCAATTGTTAGGTGCATTCTTGCAAACGATTTACTAGCATTGATTTCACTAACCAAGATAATGGCTCGATTTTATTTATTTCAATTAAGAGAAACATTATATTAAATTCATAAAAGTCGAACCAAATATTGTATAAGCATTAATTCGTTGTACACCTTGTTTTACTAAATAGAACTTCATTAAAGATTTCATATGTATTTATACATTAAAATAATAAATAATTATTTGCATTATGTTTTATCACACTCAGAATTGTATGTTTGATTCCTGTTTCTTCTCATTTTGGATATACAGCATCACAACATCCTTCACATAAAATGTTTACCATATACAAACAAAATGTCCAGACGAAAATGCTGAAAAGCATTACCTTCTTGGCACGTGTTGGTACCAGCAAGGGAGATGTGTTCGTGAACGCCATACCCTGTATTATAAAAAGCCTAACATTAAGCATGAAAATGATTTGATTCATTGAAACGGTATGACGATGCACTACATGTATTAATTGCCATCTACGCTTTGCGTAGGATAGTGATTAAATCTCTGTGTAAAAAGAGAAGTCGATACAAACATTATAGATTGTACTGCTGCCATACTACCACCCCATTCACTGCAGCAAATATCACCTATACCACTACCACATTCACAGCCCCTGTAACTACTATCACCAGTACCTTCATAGCATCAGTTCTATCACTATCACTATCGTCAATACCATCAATTTCACAAACACCTCCACTATCACACCATCACGACCGGCGCAACCACCACCACTGTTGCGTCATGACCACCATCGCCTTCACTACCACTGTCGCCCATACCACCACCAACACCTACACCAAGACTTTCGCCACCATCACAACGATCAACACCTCCATCATTACCACAATCGCCATTAGCGCCACCACCACCACCACCACCACCACCACCACCACCATCATCACCACCACCACCACCAACAACAACAACAATCACCACCACCACCACCACCACCACCACCACCAACAACAACAACAACAACAATCACCAATCACCGCCACCATTACCACTACCACGACCGTCACCACCACCACCACCACCACCATCACCACCACCAATCACCAATCACCGCCACCATTACCACTACCACGACCGCCACCATCATTATCCCCATCAACACAACCACTACCACGTGTAGTACTAAATATATCCTCAATACTATCTATTTAACCATTTACCAAGACGTCGGAGAGTCTTTGCGTACGTTTAGAAAGTAGGTCAATGCTGGTTATTATGCCGTACTTTTAATAGAAATGTATGACAGTTATCAATATGCAACCAATATCAATAACATTTTGTAGATTACATGATAAATACTAGCCTATATTGGAAATTGTACCAACAGAAATAAAGTCCAATCCATAGGCCAAGGTCAACACACGAGTTTAAGGCACGAATGTTAGATTTGATTTATTACATAACTCCACAAAAAGCCTCATAAGGAACATTTCTTATTGTAGCTGTGTAGTGCACTGTGGTGTACGTAGTTTTTCTTATTGTAGTTGCGATGTGCACCAGTGCATCGTACCTACACACAGGTAACAGTATTTTATAGGAAAAAAGTAAGCGTCTTTCGGGGCTCAAACATACGACCTTCTAATATCAAGTTAGGTGTTCTATCCACTGAGCTATAACGCTACTTGAGAAAATAGTATACTAATTATTACCGTTTATTATGAGGCGAAATAACTTATTTGAACGCAACTCAAGATGGATCAATAAATATATAGTCAATCTTGTCGCACGTGTAAAATAACATTGCCTGGTGTAATACTGTATCTTATTAATATGCAACTAATACTTCGCCTCAAAACAACCATATCTCGACGCTTGATGTGTTTGTGTGTGCGTGCTAGTTATTACGTAATGCCTATTTAGAGTTAAAAATGCTACAACATACCAATAAAAAGACGTGGTCTAGTGGTTCAGCGTACATGCTTCAAAACATACAAGTTCAAGGCTGTGGCCGTTCCGGGCAACTATTTTTTTATCACATATATTCTGGAGCCGTATATTTATCGATGTTACCTGTCCGGAGGCTAAATAAAAATGTGAAATTTTACGCATCGATTTCTGCCTTATATACCGACTTTTGGGGGTGTTTGTCGATTTGAACAACATCTTCACACGTGATTCATTCATATTCATGACTTATTATTAGTTAAAATAGGGACTGTGCAGCACTAAGAAAATGTATCATTAACCAAAATAGACGATATACAAGTTTCAACAATGTTAGTATTACGTTATTATATTTACCAGCAACCCCTGTTCCGCTGCACGTATACCGTACCATCCTGCGATGCCAAAGTGGTTTGAACCTGCCGCATTAATTACAAAGATTTAGTTTGGATATATCCACAACAATTGCACCACGATGATAGGATGCTGCGGCTCAACCATATTTGCAATCGATTTAAAAACCCTATTATTATTTACTACTTTAATGAAATCATATTTCAACATACTATTAACATACAGCTTTTGGGTTAAGATAGAATTTTGTTCGTTTTGAGGTGTTGTATCAAATTGATCAGTTTATTCAAGGTCATATATAGTTAACATTGTTATGTATGTTTCTTGGACACTATTGTTGTACCTATATACTGATCTATAGTACATGGGCATTATGTTATAGTCTGGTATATAAATAAAATTTTACAAACCTCTGGCCGAAACCCAGCCTATACCAGCTGTCTTTGCTTTTTCTATTGCCAAGTCAATACAAAACCGACCCACTACTGGTCCTATAAAATAATAGTTAACGTGTTTAGTTATATTAAGATAACAATGGCTGCAATACAAAATCAACTAGATAATATGTTCTTTGACATTGCCAAACGCAACAACCATTAAAGAACTGATATATGTGTCTAAACAAATACATCATAACCACATACGTTTATGAGTCTTTTACTTCACGAGTGAAGTAAAACACAATAACACATAACCTGGGTAAAAGAGACTTGTGACACTATAATTATTTATTCAGAATATAATTTACATTTACAATTTACGTACTATTTTTTCTCTCTAAGACTTTTGCAGTGCTAAATTTGAGGCTATTTGAAATAAATATTGCCGCAGATCAGCTGAGGCATGAATTGTTATTAAAATTAACACCGTGAACATTACGTTAGAAATTCATATAAAGTTATACAAACACCATCAACAATATTAACTTAACATTTAAAACAATGCATACAAAGACGTCAGTTATTATTTACACGTTAACCCGCTTAGATTAAGTGAGTTATTTTCATCCAATCTCTACCAGGGTCACTATATTGACCTCTGTCAATGACTCAGAAATTAATCTGAGATCACATGATAATTTGCCACACGACCATAGCTAAAATATCCAAATGGCGAACAGAAAACAACACTGTGCATTGACACCTCTATTGATACGAGTGTGCTGTTAAATGTATGGTAAGAATAAGTATAAAATTCGAACAGGAAATGCAGAATCACAGAACAGAGTAAACCACAAAACACGCAAAATGACAATGTTAACAAAGAATAAAGGCATATGACGTCACAAATACAAAAAGGGTTGACAACAGGGCTACCACCTTGGAACGGTCAGTGGCAAAAAAGGCCGCTGTGGTTTAAACCAGATTCTAGGGTGCACCAAACCTCACACTTACCCTACTGTCATCCCAATAAAACGGGATATTGTAAAATAAGAAATCCCCGCCATGAACTATATAACCAACACAGCACCATTAATAGGCAATATAAGTAAAACACAAAGATGCTCGTGTATATATAAATACAAACAAATCAATAGTCAAAGAAGGCACTCAGTGACTTGGCAGAATCCAGAGCAACAAGAGAATAAACCATTGATGGCACGACATGAAGATTGCAGACAAACATCAAACGTCACCGTCCTTTTGGACTGTAGGTAGACGCCATCATAGGGTCCACAGCCTGTCCGGTCATCGCACAATTAAAAGAGGAAGCATAGTGGCTAACTGTAAATGTATAACAATCGAACGAAACACTGCTTACTTTGGAAACTCTGATGTATTGAGGTAAGAACTTTAATTTTTGGTAGGCTGTTTAGGGCTGTGAGTTTTTGGAAAGTGCTATTACAGACACTACACTGTTACCCTATGGGAAACGTAATGGTGGTGTCTATTTTGAATGTTTTGATGTCGGAGTGATACACCGAAGTATAAACTTTATTCTATCGCAATACAATTACGAGTTATACGATCAAACCTTTCGTATAAAGTTGAGTCAGAAAAAAATACCGCCAACCATTTTCATCGTTTTACAATATTCTTGTAATTTGCTGTGACACTGACAAAGGTGTTTGTGGATGCAAGGAACGATAATTTTGGATAGAGATTGGTTTTTATAGTGAGAGCTTTCATTATTATTTTTAAAGAGTATCCAACCGTACCGAAGCCCGAAGAACAAAAATGAACAAAAACAACAAAATATGCGGAAATAACACTGATTATTTAACGACGGATGGGAGACAATAGGTCTATATAATATAAGCAGAAAACAATATCAAAGTATTCAATAAAACGACTATTGAATTTGCATGGATAAATATTACTCGCAAGCTCGTCACCTCCGCCAAAAGAATTCTATTCGTTCCAAGTAATATTTTACTCGCAAGCTCGTCACCTCCGCCAAAAGAATTCTGTTCATTCCAAGTAATATTTCTTCATACAAATTCAATAACCTATACTATTCAATCAATTGCAACACACCGCTCGTTGAGTTAAATAAAAAGATAAGCATACATGTAATGAAATGCTACCCTTATTGTTAACTAGGTAGGTAAAGTTTTTATTTATGCTCGCCCTATGGCTTTAGGCCTTTTGGCGAGCTTTTCATTAGAAGTTTAAAAATGGAATGGAATGGAATGTTTATATAAATATAAACATATTAGGAAGGGAGGGATTCGTTTCAAGAATGGCAAGAACCAGGCAGACAACTGTCAGTCGGATGGGATTGTCCGTGAAATTATGTAAAATTGCTATGGGTGATTGTTTGCCCTATGTTGATTGGACTTCAAGTTTTTAACTTTTTAGATCATTAGTTTCTTATGACTCTTCATGAGGTTAGAATAAAAATATTTGCTAATATATATTTATATATGTACAGTATCCGTAATGTGTCCCACCACTGCTCGTGTTGGTCTTAAATGCATATAATCAGAAATTAAAACATAAAAAACCTAAACAACAACATTCCAATGTGTTTAGTCGAATGATCGTCCACAGCTCTACAAACCCTTTAATAAAAATATTGGTTTCGTCTGTGGAGGAGCATCCGTACGCGTATTACCGCGTGTATGTAACACTGATTGGAGGTAGGTACAGATATTATGTGATGTGAACAGTTATAGAACTGATTAAGGCATATATTACTGTTAATTGAATATAAGATAAAGTCTCCACATTAGCTTAGTTTATGTGGAAGGGAATACAGATATACGCAGTGATCAGCAGTAATATCGTTCTAAGCATAGAATACTGTTACCTAATTAAAATGGTTTAACTCCACCAGTCGTTATAAAATATGTATGTAGCTGAAATTAAGTCCGTTACAGCTTTACGAAAGTAATCTAGTGGAGATATAGAGGGAGACCTATGAAAATAATGTACCACTCACACTATAAAATACGAGAATTATGGGTGTGCGGCGCCTTATTTCAAAATTAGGAATATATATACAGATACCTCAAGTGAGTTATCAAACACAGAAAAGACGAGCATCTGCCGTTAATCAGGCATGGTTTCATTAAAGAACGAATTACCATATTAAAATCCGACTTAAAATAATATGATTAAAACCTGTTACAAAGTAAATAGGGCAGGACGAACGTTAGTCCATCTACAAAATGCAGATGTTTAAAGTTATTTAAAAGATATAGTATCCCATGGATCCAATGGGACTCATGAGTCTCAAGGATCCATTAGGAACAGATTAATGGCTGGTGCTCACCTTAACAGAGACTGCCAGGACAGTTGTTAAATAATATGACAGGTGTGGATCTCGAGGGGGTTATCCAGCATCAGTTTTATGGTAAATTGGTAATCAACTGGCCGGGAAAGTGTAGCAAGCTCAGTTAATAAGTGTGCTAACCTAACTGCCACTTGCCACACTATAGGTTCCTTCGTTATCCACACCGTCACATACAGGGTCAGCATTCGCTGATCCTCTGACTTGGCAGAAAAACAAGTAAATAAGCTATCTATCCCAAAGAGAGATAAGAAAATACATGTATGTTAATGCAAAGTTTGTACCCACTGATGAGTCGAAGATGTTCCCCATCAATGGTAATACTCGCTTTAGACATTATATATATAAAAAAGAAATCTATATTAAATATGGACAACATATATACTAGTCCTCATCCCAGTCAAGTTCAGATAATCAGTTTGCTAACCTATCTGACACTTGAGTGGATAAGATTAAAACGTAACGTGAATATTTATAGTCTGTAGTCGGTTATATTATTTTCATCGTCGGTTTATCTGTATGGTAATAAGCAAATGTAACTGTTGGAAATCGAATTTGTTATATTGTTAACTCAAGGCTCTGGCTATATTTATCCCGGACTCAAAAAGCTGTTATTGGTGTTGGACTGTGTATCAACGTTATTTTACTGTTCATAAAACAACTGTATTCTAGTAAGAATACAGGGACGCAGTCAAATTGGTATACAGGCATTTTATTGGTCTTCTACTACTTGAATTAGGTATCAATTTCAGGGATACACTCTATAAATCTTTCACAGCATACGAATACAGCTGGTTTCAAATCGTTATCTCATGTTAAACTTTATTAAAGGCAATCTTGATTTTTAAAAAGCTCTAGGCGCCCTATTAGTTTTTCTACAAAACTTGCATTTGTTCAATAATTAAAATTAATTATAAGATAATATAAAGAAAAATGTGTTTGAATATTACTAACTGTTTGTGTATAAAGCTATATATGTATCTCATTTTGGTGCTGTCTGATTTTAAAATAAGCAACACCTCTTCAATCATTAAACAGAGTTGATGAAACTTTAACTGAAGTATCTTCAAAAGAGTTTGAAATAGGTCTGTTCCACTGCTACTTATTCTGATGAACTACTAATCAGTCAATAAAAATGTAATCTAACATTAAACCCTTTCTTCTAATGTAAAATTTACACATTGCTAAAAACTGAGATTACCTTCACAGACGCTCCAATTGCTATTATATGATCATTAAGTTGTCTTTTTGTTTATAACTAATAATAATTTAATAATTCTTCATATTCTAACCATTATCTTTTCCCAATTCCTCACATTCTAATCATGAAACAATATTCTATTTAGTGATCATTACACATACTATTTCAGATGTCTATCATATTCATATCATAACATTATACAACACAGATGCCAACATTAAAAACATATCATTTTGTCTCATGATGACTAGTTTAACTAGTGCTCAAATCGTTCATGATAAATGTGCTTTGATTGTTGACAAAAACAATTCTGACATCTACACACTGTTCGTTTATTTTGATAATATTCACTCCCCTTACTGTTTTCTTGTGTTACTGTTCTGACCGGCTTGTGATACTTTGTATCACTGTTTTCTTGTTCTTAATATGCTGACGATAAAATGTCGGCACCTACCGTCTACCTGAATGCCCACACATTTCTTTAGTAGGAGTCTTACCTAGTACATTATTTCCATCAACAAGAGCTGTGGCCACGGTTTCCTTCACCACCACAGGTGATCCTACACACGCCGTAGTCTTTGTCTTCACGTCGGTAACGTACATGTCTGCAGCGAAAGTGAAACATATCTTTAAAACACTATTACTAGTATTTAGCATAACGTCGAATTTTATAAGATTGCGTGGCAGAAACCCAAATACTTTATATATTATAATTTATGGAACTATTATATATATTTCTTTATTAAAGTCTCGTCATGGTTTACAATAAATACAAACATAAATAAAACATCGTAAACATTATAAGATAGCCATGTCATTCTAATTAGAATTATAAGAGACTATAGTTATAAAACCATCAACATATTTTAAAAGTAGCTAATAACATCAAACTCAAACGATATTAGCATATATATTACACATTAAGACTATGTAAATGATGCTAATCTATCTATAAAATATGTACTAAGAATGAGTATTGTAAGATTTGACAAAATAAACAAAGCACTATTGCGCATTAGTTTGAACAAAATTAAAAAATCATTTATCCCCTTTGATCAGATCAAAAAGGAACCGATTAGCATCATTTTCATAGAAAACAGAATCACGATATGACATTATTTACATATTTAAAATTGACATTGTTTGGCATATTTAATAAGGAAAAAAGCTAGATCGACGTAGAAGAATTGAGTAGAGGATTTGGCACATAGAATTAAGTCTGCATTTGTGAATAAATATACTCATTTTTGTTATACATAAAACAACGTTAAGCTGATTAATGTTACTATTGATTGATATGAATATTATGTAGCTTCTTTTTGCTTAATTACTTTTGATATAATTTTAAACATTTTAGAAAGCATGAATGATCACTTTTAGATCAACTATAAGTTGTATATATTGTAATATTCTAGTAACTATTTAATGTATGTTTTATCAAAACATGTTGTCAATAAGATTTATATTTTAAGTCACTTAATTTCTTATTTGGCATATTTTTTATAACTATTTCAAAAGGAACATACGGTTTCATTGTTTGTTATCTTTAGGTATGCACTAAGCGTCTTTCATAAAGGGAAAGTATTTAGCACCTTGAGGTACAAGTGTCAAACCGTTATATAATTATAACAAGGCTTTGTTTCTTATTATTGATAAGACCTCCTATCTACAAACAGCCCTAAACCAGTGTTATGCTTTCAGATATTCTTAAGATATGCCACGCTTGCACCTATCATATACAATTATGTAATTGTTTTCATTGATTTATTGATTTAGAAGGTGTTTTCTACTATTACCGTTTTTGTCAAATAAGGCTATAAAAGTAAAGTAAAGTGTTTGTTTATTATAGGTCACCCCTATTGAAAGGGCCAGTCAATTTTGACTTATGAGACACCTTTGTCTTGAACATCATTACTTCCTATTCCTATTCTTTAATGCCAGGCACCAGGCAGGTACGCAATCGGTAACCTTTATTTAACTAGCTGGCGGCTCACCAACCGGTCTCTCTACAGTAACAAGCCCGCCTCTGACGGGACTCGAACCTTCGACCTCCGGATTACGAGGCGGATGCCTTAACCACTAGACCACCGTAACTCCGATATATGTATTTTTACTTTGAAGTTGAACGGACCTCCGAAACACACTTGGACTTCCAAGACTGTCAAAATTATCCTTGCTTTGTTATTATATTGGATTCGGTTATACAATTTATGAAATAGCATTTGTGGAGAAATAAAAAGGATAAAAACATTCCGTCGTTTATTCTGCAAATCACACATACGCTAAAACAACTTTAGGTTTACCACCACTAATTTCATGTAAGCCTCCGAGCTGTGCTTACACTTTGTGAGCAATGAAAACAGCTGTACCCTTGGCCTGTTTAGTAAACAAACAAGAACTTTCTTACATGTCTTGTGACCCCACCTTTTCTGGTGATTTTTCAAGTGGAAAACTTGTTTTCTATATGAACATTACACTTCTGTTTTGTTTTAAATTTTAAGAGTTACACTGTGCAACACATCTTTCTTGTTTCATCTATCTTGTTCCTTCTTCTTTTTTTTTGTTTGTCTTTTTTGACAAAAGGAAAATCCCAAGAAATGTGTAATAACTGTTAAATTATGTTCCCCGCTGTTCCCATAGAATATGGAAGAGTCACACCTCCATAGAAATATCTTGTCTTTTCTTTATATATTTAGTGGATAACACCATTTTTGTTTCACAGTCAACTGTTGAAAAACTCAGCAGAGATGGTATGTGGATCTTGTATAAAAACTGAAACACTCATAGTTGATTATGTTAGCATTGTATCTATCTACGTTAAACAATTCTTTATACAAGATATATATGCTGGGTTTTGAAAAAAAAACACAAATATTTCTTTACAATTATCAATGAAGGCGTATTAAAGTAATAAAATAAATATTTTGAAAATTTTGTAAATATCCAGATTTAAAGGGACACACAGCAATCTGGTGTATTTGTAATTTTTTTTTTTTGAAAGACCCTCAGATTGCAGAGAGCCCCTTTTATCAAAATTGTATTTTAAATCTTCTTTTGAATATTGTAAAGACATATAAAAAAACTCCCCATTTATATATTTTCTAATCAAGATATGCATTTTTTTCTTTCTTCTAAATATTTTGAAAACTGTTTATATTTAATAAATATTATGCATATTACATCTATATCTGTACGGTTTGTTGAGGGATGGCCCACCCTGACCCTCACAGACCTATTACGGGGTGAATAAATGGATTACCATTAATTTGGTGATCGAAATTAAAAAAAAAAAAAAAAAACCCCAAAAAACATTACACTTCTGCATTATCCATAATTGAGTTGAATTTGCAGCAAATCATTAATATGTGACACTTTAACATTGGTGTCTATGGGGAAAATAATAAGTGGTATAATACCTTTACGGCGCAGCGGCCATTTTAATATAAACAGTGCTTATAAGTATATATATTTATTTTAAATTGTATGCGATAAATCATGTGTAGTTATTTATTGTTACTTTAAAGTTCACGGAGATAGTAAGTATAGTTCATCATACTCGTTTGACTTTCCTTTTACGATATATTTTTAAATATAGTTTGATAAGAGGAATGCCTTTGCCAATACATTATTTTGCTTTTTTGTTATGTAGAATGTGTGCGTAAGTATATATCAAGTCACATGTTATGTTCATACACTGACAGTTATCATTCATGGAACGAGGCATGCGTTCATTTTCATTAGGGAGGCTCCATACATCTAGGTGACCACTTCGTTCCTCGTATAGAGTGGAATTGTCCCGATAAAAAGTTATTATAACCAACTGCTGTAAACGTTTCCCTTTGCAGTTGTTCATTGTCATGATTAGACATTATCGTTGTACAGTTGTAATCATTCCTCAGTAAATGCACTTATTTTGTTTTTAAACGCAATATTTCAATGAGTACCGAATAGAAAAGAAATTCCCCTTACCAAGTCTGTTTAATCCGTGACTATAGTGACCTCTGTAATCTGCGGATACCAGGAGATCTGCTAGAGCCTCGGCATGCTCTTTGGAAACGTCAACTGCTCCCATACACCTGACAACAAAGGCGTGCAACTCTCCACGTAGCACGATAGATTCTTGCCCCGACATTTTCAAGTTGTAATCACGATGAAACCACGTTGTTGATACACTGAATATAACAATACAATATATGCAGAGCAGTAGATACAACGCATGTATAAAGTATCTGTGCTTGTGCAAGATTAGATAAAACATGATACACGTATTGAAGCTATGTCTGTAATACTATACTCAGTTGCAAAAGAAAGTGGAGACTGAGTTTTGTTTAGATTTTATTGTATAAAGTTTTTTTAGAATTAAATCGACAAATTCCAAAATAAATATGCAATGTTTGGTACCAAAGTTTTATCATTCCATTGTCAATATCATGTTTCATTTGTTTTTCAATAGGTCGAATCATTTATATATATAAAGAGGATATGTTTAAAGTAACATTTTGCAACTGAGTATATATTGGCCTTCTCAGAACGTATAATTGAGGCGTATATGCATCACTGTGACTAATTTTATAATGCATTGCACAATTAACATATACACACTGTGCAAGGACTTTCTGAAACGTGCATTCACTCAAAAGCACTATAAATCACGCAGACACAATAGTCCAGACTCCAGACACGACCCACTGTGCATAAATAGGCGGAGGGACTATAGCCTTAGTGATATAAAGGCACACGTACAAGCACAAACACACCCCATATGCGTTTTATCTATATCTTATTTATATTGGTAAGATCAATCACTACTGCTCTGGAGAATGTTTTAGAAAAAATAACGTATCATTTGTTCGATTTAAAACAGGGACGTTTCGATCTTGAGGCGAAAGTGATAATTAAAATAACATAAATGTTATTAAAACTTGGAATATACTATATTATATATAGTCCTGAAGTTTGGGGATTTGTAACAGCATTAAATATTGAACGAGTGCATACACAATTTTGCAAACGAGTATTACAGGTAAAACGATCAACACAAAACGATTTTATTTATGTCGAATTAGGAAGAACGAGTCTTGTAACGCAGAGATATATTAAAATAATTAAGTATTGGCTGAAAATATTGAACGTTAATGAAAATAAGTATATACGCCATGTTTACAATATGATGATGGTGGATGCTGAGATATATCCAAATAAAAAGAATTGGGTAAAATTGTTAAAAAACTTGTTAGAATCACTTGGTTTTATCATGCATGGTTATTTCAAGGGGTTGGCAATAAGGAATTGTTTTTATACTGTATAAAACAAAGAATAAATGATAATTTCATTCAAAATTGGCATTCTAGGTTAGAGAATTCTAGTAGGGCAAATTTTTATAAACTGATTGTTGATTATAATTTTGATCTTAAGCCATATCTAAAACTCGTAAATATACCAAAGTTTAGACAAGCAATGTCAAAGTTACGTGTGTCCTCTCATACCCTTGAATTAGAAGCTGGCAGATGGCAAAAACCAGTCAGTAAACCAATACATGAAAGAATATGCGTCGTCTGCAATACACTTGAAGACGAATATCACTTTGTTATTGAATGTTGCATGTTTAATGAAATAAGAAACCATTACATAAGTAAATATTTTTGGAAAAGACCTAACATGATCAAATGTTTAGAACTTTTCAAATGTGAAAACAAAAAGACACAACAAAACCTTAGCGTCTTTATATATAAAGCCTTTGAAATTAGAAAATCAATGGTATATAAATAATACATTTACAATAGCCGTTTTTTTTTTATGTTATTGTAAAGTTGCATGTTTACGTTATAAGTGTATATTTGTTTATTACAAGCTATGTATATACATTTGTGTACTAGTAAGAAGCTTCCCATTTATCACGCTAGTTAAATCTAACATTATATATAAATTAATATAACTATGTGCATTAACATATTAGCGATTCAATGTGATGGTTCAGTCACCTTCTCTGCATATTTTGCGGTAAAAGGAAACTATCAACAACATTAGCTGCTAAAGTATTAATTGTTACCTTATAAATATGAATACTTTTCTGCTGATTATGTTAATTGTTGGTATAATGTTGTATATATATTTCACTATCGCTGTCAAGTTTATATGTATTTGTTGTATCCTCACGGGTCTTATGACCCATTGGAATTATCTGAATAAAACTATATATATATTAAAGACACTTTCCTTTAGCCTCGTCCGTCGGATGGGGACGTAAACCGGGCGGTCCCGTGTATCGGTCTTTCCTCCGAGCACGTTAAAGAACCATAGGAATCTATTCGATAATAAGAGTAGGGTATGTATCCTTCCCCTCTCTCTGGGGCGGCTCTAAATAACCTATACTGTGTTGATGAGCCGTTAAAGAACATTCAATTCAATTCAATTATATTAATAAATCGAGATGCTATAAATGTTTGAAAAAAAACCGTCAAGATTGCCGTGTGTCCCTTTTTAAAGGCTGGCTAAATATATATAAATATATATATATATACATCTGACCGTGAAATTACCAATCTCTAATCTTGAACAATGGAACACATCTTTAAATACTGTTCAAGGCTTTCTCCTAAAAAATAGAAGATTGCGTTTATTCATCTTGGCCTTTTTTTTAAAAATGTCGTCTAGTGATTTCGCTTTTCCGTGGGGAGAGAGAGAGAGAGAGAGAGAGAGAGATGACACATCCGTTCATGTGAGGACAAATATAAGTCAAAATCCTGCCATGTGAGAACACACATGACCATGTGAGGACAAACTTTGTGTTCTTACATCTACTATCGTAGTTTGAAGATTGAGACATGTGTTTTGAGGACACAACACAGAGAGACATGTAAGGACATACTTATGAGACAATTACGTCATATAGTATGTGTTAGAACCTAATTCTCATCGCTATTTTTACCTATTTAAAACTCAAGTGTCTGTTTTCTCTCTTTCATGTGAAAAGCAGAAACTGCATGTATAAGTGCATATCTTGCTACAATATTGTCAGTGGTCTACTGTTAAGGTCATTAACATAATTTGAAAGCCGCCAACCTAATTTCTATGTATATGTCAAACTATGTATGGTCATGTTTATGTCAAACGCCGTATAGGTCAAACGCCATTCTAGAAACGTGTCAGGCATATTTCTTTTAGTTTTGATGTTGATTTGATTTTTAAACGCGTTGGCATACACATATGCTCAGTTCTGAAGTCAATTGGTCAAAATTAATATCCAAAGTCTCAAATCAATAGCTCAAATAGTTTTGTGTAATTGAACATGGAAAACAAACATGATTTAAAACTATAATAGCAAGTTATTTAAATAAAATTAATATTAAAAAATGTGAAATAAAGACAGGTAAGTATAGGCCTAACCCAATTATATGGAAACACCCACACATATCCAACAACATGAATCTTGTAGAACAAAAGACATTTTCCTAAAGGGCCTGTAGACACTCTACTGGCTCAAGATAAAGGGGTCATAAGTCTTTCAAAAATCACACAACCGGAACATGGTGATGACATATGCAGCTAGGCTTGGTACTGATAATCCCTGCAAAGTTTCGTTGACATCAAGCCAGAAGTTCAGGAGAACTAGTCCAGACAAAGTTAGTGTATTAAAACCTATAAGGGCTCATAACTCTGACAAAATTCATTCAACCAGAACATGGCAATGACAGGTGCAACTAGTCTTAGTACTGATCATCCCTGCCAAGATTCGCTGAAATCTGGCAAAGAGTTCAGAAGAGACTAATCTGGACAAAGTTTGTGTATTAAAACATTTAAAGGGCCATAATTCTGCCAAAAATCATTCAACCGAAATATGGCGATGATATGCACAACTAGGATTGATACTGATCATCCTTGTCAAGTTTCGTCTATATCCAGCCAGGGGTTCAAGAGAACTAGCCCGAAAAAGATTGTGGTATCAAAATCCTTTAAAGGACCATAACTATGTCAAATATCTGTAAACCGGAACGCGACGATGACATACACAACTAGGCTTGGTGCTGATCATCTATGCAAAATTCCATTGAAGTCTGACGAGGGGTTCAGGAGAAGTAGATCATTCAGCCCTGAGGCATTTAAGCAGTGATGTTTGGTTAAATCACAGCTCCCACTTTTTGGCTAAAATTTAAATTACTAGTGGCATGTTACATATAATTTTTATATGTAGCTGTTCTTCATAAAAAGGACTATATTCTGTGAAAAGGATTTTCTGAAATATTCAATATTAGAGATGATATTTGCAAAAATTGGAATTTTGGATATTTAGACAAAGGATTGTATTTTCAATACTGAGCGAGTTCTGAGAAGCCAACTCTACATGGTTGTAACAGTAAATAGTCGTGACACATTGTGATATTGTATGGGATTAACTTTGGATTAACAATGAATAAGTCAACAGAGCACACAAAGGTTGGCCATGTCAAAGCTGACACAAGTGCCTTAGGCAAGGCTAAGTCCAGCAGCACTAAGACAACAAACCAGAAGCAACCTCTCATAGATGTAGCACTGAGTAATACAAGTGCAGCGGATACCAGTATGTCGCTCATTACCCACACATTGGACGATATTTCAGAAGAGTTGAAGGAAGTCAAGGAAACTCTCAATTCTTTGATGAAGAAGGAAGATATCGAGGCTTTCGTTACAAAAGCAGTGAAAGAAATTCTAGACAATTTTAACAAGAATATGGAATTCACTATTGCTACAAAAGTAGAGGCTAAGACAAAAGATCTTACAAACAGACTGAACTTTCTCGAAAAAGAAAATGCGCACCTAAAAAAATACCTTGTCGCACAAAAATCACTCATGCATGACTTCAAGAAAAGTATTGAATCAAGTGAAAAAAGATCAAAGTATGCAGAGGATAGAGCTAACTATAACGAGCAATACTCAAGATAGAACAATATAAAATTCATGAATGTGCAAGAAGTTACACCAGAAACAGAAGAAACGTTAACTTCTAAAATATGCGCAATGGTAGATGAAAAAGGTGCCACCATCAACCCCTCAAAAATAGTGGCAATCCACCGGATACCGGGCAAAGTCGGACACCCTAAACCAGTCCTGGTCAAACTTCTTAACAACAGTGAGAAGACCAACGTGATGAGGTTACGATCAACCTTCAAAGCCGCTGGTACCAGACTAGTCGATGATGTCACCAGGGCCAATGCTGAACTCATTACCCGTCTTATGGCCAATAAAGACATCGAAGGAGCGTGGTATTTTAACGGGTCTGATTATGGGAAGTCGAAGGCTACCGGCTCACGATACAAATTTGGCCTCCACGACGATGTTGGATGGTTCCTTAAGCAGTGATCGACACTCTAAATGGATTTGACAGTACTGAACTAATATGGGTCAATTTATGACTACGTGCCAATGGATTATACTACAGTTGCAACAGTATTATTGTGCAGTTATTACTGATCTCTAAAGAAATTACTCTGGGTATATGGTCTATATATTTAGAACTAAGTGAGACTTTTAAGGATCACTGACCAGCAATTACAGTTAGGATTATGTCCTACCTACTGTGCCCCTAATTACCACATGAGAACTCAGTGAGACTATATGCAAGACAGTGGCTCTCTACATGCATTATATTAAAATTGTGTATTTATTGGAATAGAAAATTCTGGATTTAATCAGGTTGAAATTTTAACATGCAGTCGTTTCATGGGTGAGTTTTTCATGTTTGCTTTGGTAAATATTACACTTAATGCGGAATTACTCCAAGATCATAAAGATCATGAATTGCATACATATTTCTAAAGGATACATTACCTATTAATAAGTTTGTTTAGTTATTTTTATATACAGGTATATACATTGCTTGGCTATATAATATAGTCTACTGATATCATATACTTCATAGATATCATACTTCATATAGATACATAGGTTATTGATATCATACCTTCATACATATCATAAATTTATTGTTGAATGATACCTTACTTCTTATAGAGGCACTGCTTATGGATATCATGCTCTTTATACATTCATTATGATATGATACGATTTATAGATATTATGTCAATTGATACCATGCTTATTTATAGATAGATTGTCTGTTGACATGAAATTTATTATAGATAGATTGCTCAGTGATATCGTATTCTTATAGATACATTGCCTTTAGATACCATACTTATTAGACAGATTGTTGATTGAATATCATACTTTTAATGGATGCCTGATCTATTGATATACTTCTTATAGATAGCAATGTCATACTTTTTATAGATACATCGCTTGTCGATATCATACGAATTATAGATAAGATTGCTGATTGATATCATACATCTTATAGAATTTAATTATATATAGATTGCTTAGTGATATAATATTTGTATAGATACATTGCTTAGCGATAACATACTTATTAGACATCTTGTTGATTGAATATCATACTTTTTAATGGATGCTGGGTCTATTGATATCATACTTGTTATAGATAGCAATGTCATACTTTTAATAGACACATCGCTTGTCGATATCATACTTATTATAGATAAGATTGCTGACTGATGTCTTACATCTTATAGAATTTCATTACAGATTGATTGCTTAGTGATATAATATTTGTATAGATACATTGCTTAGCGATAGCATACTTATTAGACATCTTGTTGATTGAATAACATACTTTTTAATGGATGCTGGGTCTATTGATGTCATACTTGTTATTGATAGCAATGTCATACTTTTAATAGCTTCATCGCTTGTCGATATCATACTTATTATAGATAAGATTGCTGACTGATGGCTTACATCTTATAGATCTATACATTGTCTACTGATATCATCTTACTGATTACATTCGTGTACGGATATCATACTTGATATAAATACATTGCTGATTGATGTCATACTTACTATAGATAAGACTGCTTACTAACAGATATTGATTATTTAGAACAACACTTCCTATGGACACTCTTCATACCGATATCAGGGTATAGATTAATGGTGTAAAATTTATGTTTTATAATAAGATTGTTTTAGATTTATAAATTTCACCATTATTTGTCCGAAAGATTTATTTTAATTGTTTATCAAGTTATTACTTAAACTACATATACATTTATATATAATTTGTTTGCTTAGACCAAAATATAGTTTGCAAATGTCCTTGAATGTTTAATCAATTTTTTGTATGTAGAAAATCAATAATTAGGTTTTAGCCAAAATGTGAGATTAAATGGCTTCTTGTATATGGAAGCACTTTATTTCAAAATCAGTAAGCCATAGGCCCATGTGATCATACAATATTATACATATACATTATAACAGACGTAGCAAGATCCGTACATATATGGTATTAACAAATATCAGATGCAAAAATAAACACAGTTATACTGTTTACTTCTTTTTTAGAGAACACAAACAGAAAACAAAAATAGAAACAAACACATGAACACGTCAGTGTTTCAATTTAAAATTTCACGGAGAATGTGACTAAACATATATAAGTATATCAATGTTATGGTTGATGTATTATACTTAATCGTATCCATGTCATAAACATATAAGCACATACACATACGTTTCAAACACAATAACAAAATTGCTCTATTTGAATTTTCAAGCGTGACAAAACCACCACACACAAATATGCATGACTATGTGAAAATAAAATATTACAATATTAAAATAATACAAAACATTACAATTGAGAAGGAGAAAAAGAGACATGAAATTACAATTACATCAAATCAATTCATTAGCGTTTTCCTCATTTCAAATGCTTTAAAAATATACACACTTACATTTTTAATTTCTTTTTCATTTTTGCTGTAAAAAAGTTCTTTTAATTTGAACATGCTCGGTCGATTCCAAAAATATGTTTTAATATGTTTAAAACAGATCGCAATCTAAAATGAAATGAAACTCGTCTCCAAGTTTATTGCAAATTAAACATATTCTATCTGCTAATGGTATACTTCTAGGTCTATGCCACCTACCAGTCTCTATAGCAAGGCTATGGGACGAGACAATTAACCTGGTCATCGATATTCTAAATTTTGGTATGTTTATGCACTTAAGAAATAATTGAAAATCAAAATTAACAATTTCTTTTAAAAAATATTGCTCTTGATGAATTTTCTATACGTTCATGCCAAGACTGTATTTTATTATCATGAAGTCGTTGTTTAATAATACCTAAGAAAAGATTCCCATCTCCGACACTCTGGTTTAGCCACACGTAGTAAAAACCCATTGACGATAATAAATCGCGAACTAGGGTTACCCATGATACTTTGTTTTGGTAAATATCAGCATCTGCTTTTAGAACATTATAAATAACTTTGCAATACTTGTTTTCACTGCTGTTTAAAATCTTCAACCAATATTTAATAATTCTATAAAATCTGTTATTGATAAGACTAAACCTGCCCAGAATACCATACACAAAGTCATTTTGCGTTGTACGTTTTACTTTCAATATACGTTTGCAATAAAGTGTATGTATTCTTTCAATATTGTTTGCACTGTGGAAACCCCACACTTCACAAGAATAATTTAAAATGGGCAATATAAGCTTATCAAATAGTTCAAGTCTATGAGATATAGAAATGTCTGTAAAGTTTAGAAGATACTTATTCAGTTTGAATATTGCTTTTTGTGCTTTACCCGCTAACGTTAATTGCGTTTCACTGAAAGAACCGCCTTGGGTAAAAACAATTCCAAGGTAAGTAAGTGAATTCACAATTTCAATTTGTACACCATTGAAAAGAAAATTTAAATTACGTGGTAACAATCCAGCTATTCTGAAAACAATTATTTTAGTTTTTTTAACATTCACTTTCAACTTCCATCTCTCGCAGTAATCACATAGAATATCAAGACCTTTTTGAAGCCCTTCAGCGCTTTCTGCGAAAATAACAATATCATCAGCATATAGCAAGAGAAATAGTTTTGTCATGTATACCTCGATACCGTCAAATTCATTTAAAATTAAATATTCCTCAATATCATTTAAGAACATTGAGAAAAGAAAAGGAGATAAACATTCTCCTTGACGCACTCCGAGCATGCATGAAAACTCGTTGCTTAACGTATTATTGTATTTGACTCGTGACTTAATACTATTATACATACTTTTAACTACATTGACAATTTTACCTCTTACTCCCAATTGTATTAATTTATACCACATACTGTTTCTGTCTATATAATCAAAAGCTTTGCTAAAATCAATAAAACTACAATACATCTTCTTACCACTATGTATCATATGTGTAATAAGTCCATGAAGAACAAATATGTTGTCTGTTGTACTCATACCACTGCGAAAGCCTGCCTGTGCTTCAATATATACATTGTAATTTTCAGCCCAATAGCTCAAACGAGTATTTAATAGTCTCGTAAATAGTTTACCCAACATACTTAATAATGTAATTCCTCTATAGTTATCTGTGTCATTAATAGAACCATTCTTATGTAGTGGGACGATATATCCCTCTGACCAAGATTCAGGAAAAATACCTGTGTTCAATATAGTGTTAAATAATGTGTATAAATACGGTAATAAATGATGAGCACCATGTACAAAGTATTCATTTAAAAGAAATCTGGACCAGCTGTCTAATAGCTTTTAATATTTCCCCATTACTTATAACTACATCAAGTTCACTGAACATAACTTGGAACTCGCCATTTAAAAAACGTTCATTAAAATACAAAACATCTTCATCGGGTTGAAAAAAAGGATCAGCAGGATTATTGACAGATTTAAAATATTGTTCAAAAGCAGACAACGATATATTTGGACATTTTACATGCGAAGCCTCTCTTAACCATTTCCAATATAGTTTCGCATTCTTATGCCTGTATGTTTCCAATTTTTTGGTTTGTTCATTATTATAATCTCTTTTACAGCTTTTTAACATAGATTTATATTCAGAGCGCGATCTAACAAGTAAAACTCTGTTTTCGTCTGACTGACAGTGTCTATAACAATTTAAATGAAAATAAAAAATAGTTCTCAGGTCTTCACAACTTTCATTAAACCAGTCATTATTTTGTTTACGCTTACTTGTATCTGTACCATTATTGTGCTTAGTGTTTTTTTAAATAAAGGGTTTGTAACACTATTCAATAAATTGGAAAATTCCTGTAAACTAGATTCAATACCATTCATGTCAACACATGAACCCGTAGTTTGAGTTAAATTATTTAATTGCTCAACAAATACATCGCAGTTCAAAGCATCGCCATATTCACATCTATGCTCACTATTCCATATATATTTGCAATCTATACCTGTATGATCAACTTCATCAACACTATTACCATTCAAAACTGCATGTTCATTACTAATGATGTGTTCAAAAGAATATTCAATAACACAATGGTCGGATAAAGTATTGGGATCATGAACATCAAAAGTTGTGAAATTATTATAAATAGATTCCGATACAACAACATAACAAGACTACAACCTCTGTGTCCCACAAACGTATATTTACCTATACCCGCGTCTTTACCGATACGCCCGTTTAATATTCGTAAACCAGTCTGTTTACAGAAATCTAAAAAGGCAGTACCATTGCTATTTATATGGCCTTTATCTTGGGAATATCTCGGACTAAAACTATCTATGGAATATTCATCTGGCAGAATTTCAAAAGATTCGCTTGAGTCAAACATTACAAAATCTGGCTTATCAGAGGTGCGACTAATAAAGTCCCCCGCCAATAAAATGTTACAAAGACCATTTGTATCATTATGAATAAACGCAACAGAATCGGTTAATCTATCAAAAACATTCTGTTCAATAGTATTAAATCTACTACTCCCCTCGGGCACGACATAACAAAGACCAACAAACAAATCATTTGTTAACGAAAATAATTGACCGTCTAGTCTCAGCCACAAAATATCATCTTCACTTTGAAAGAATAACGATTTTTCGTTTACAAAAGTATTTCGAACATATATAATTATACCACCCGAATCACGTTTGCATTTATTTGACTTTATTATGTGTAACGCAGAACATTCAAGTTATTAACATTAAACTCCTGTAAATCATTTGACCATGTCTCAGTAAACATAACAACATCATTTTCTTCAAAAATTGAAATAATTTCTGAACATTGCAACTTATTACACTTTTTTGAAACTAGACTTTGTACATTTAAAAAGGCAAATTTCAATTGCACCCTCTCCTGTGCACGTTAAGCCTGGTACACACGGAAAGATTATCTCATAGGACAAATCCTATAAGACAAATCTGATACAATCTATCTTATGAGATTGCCTGTACACACGGTGAGATTAATTTTATGGGATTTTCTGGTGACCTTCAAATATAAGTGCATACTGGATCTTTCCAGAATGTAAACGAATGAAAGCGCCTTATCATACATCTTTCGTGTGGTAGTCTCTGTGCGTGACTGTCCACAAAACTTTCTCTACCTCATAACATCCCAGCAATTCATCAATTTTATCATTCGTCCAGTTTCCTGCCATATTGCTATGTATGAACTAAAATACCCGCGTGTACAAATCTACAATGCTGCGAAATTTATGTCAAATCTGGAACGCAGTACACTTTGGCCACAGTGTCACCATGTGTGGTTGGATGGCGGTGCTTTTGATCTTGTCTTATGGAAATAGAGCATGTTCTATTTCTGGAAGACATCTTTCAGGTCATAAATTGTGTCTTAAGCGCCTGTACACACGATGCAATTTGTCCCACAAGATATATCTTATAAGATAAATCTTACCGTGTGTACCGGGCTTAAAAGACATCCCACCAGCCTAATCCATCCTACAGAAATAGTGGGGGCATAATTATGATTGTTTTTTTCATGCATTGTGAGAAGTACGAGAACTTCATGCAAAATTGGAGATTGGTATGTACCGTTATATTATGAGGCCCCGACAAACAATTTTAAATCCGATATAATTATTTCTAAATTGTATGTGTAACAGTACCAACATGATTTAATTTCCATATGTTTAGTATTGAATTTGCAGATTTTACCTTTTTAATCTGCCATATTTTAATGTTTCTATTCGAAACAGTAAAATGAACATTTATCAATTGTAAAGAAGCATTGCACATTGTAGTTTTATATAAAATTATGTCAGGGCCTCAATAAATATTTTCCACAGTGGAGGATTAACAAGTTTGTGATCGTCTCTAGCTGTAAAGTGTCCGTGATCTTTTGATTCTGGTGTGATGTCTTTAACCAGTGTCATTTATTGTTCCTTCACGCACGCTTGAGTGTGAACTCAGTGATCGATTGCGAGATACATTGGCTGAACGATTATCCCGCCTGTTACGAGACTGACTGTCTCTTTGCATCGATGACGACGACTGGTCCCGACTATGACGAGCGTTATGGCGAGATGCGTCTCGGGTAATATGCGAGCCATGTTCGGGTCTGGGTGGCTTAGGGTGATTAACCTTAGCCGATGGTGCTGGGAATATAGACCGATTTGTTGAGTTATTATGATTTCCAGCAGCAGACGAAATACGATTATCAGTGTTGTTTGCACTTTTGAGTTCACAGTTTCCACGTGATAAATCGAGGATGGATTCGTTTGATATGTGCTGGTCACGGGCTGATTCACGTTCTACGGGGCCTCCTGGGATATACAGTTATCACTCACGATCATTGGGGAAGAACTATGAGCAGTAGGGCTAACTGGGGTGTCTTCATGAACCGAGTAGCGGTTGTTCAGAGTTGTGCTTTGCTGTAGTCGAGTAGATAATAATGGTACATTATCGCCTTCGTCAAGTACAGGAAAATCTACCAATCTGCTGTATATGCAGAATTGTTTTTTGGTTCTGTATACTGTTTTTCATTTTTTCATTGTTGTATGTGTTCTCTCTCACTTGGTCATATTTACACATTTTTCTTTTTTACATAAATGACTGAAGTAAAAATAATGTCTGCTAATTGTCAGGGTCTTGGGTCAGCAGAAAAACGACTTGATGTTTTTAACTATATCAAAAGTAAAAAGTGTCAAATCTTTTGCCTACAGGATATACATTCAACGCCTGTAACTGAGAAGTTTATTCGTTCAGAATGGGGTAATGGGTGCATTTTCAGCTCAGGTAAATCAAATGCCCGAGGAGTAGCTATACTTTTTAACAAAGACCTAGACTATAAAGTACATAATTATATATCTGACCCTGAGGGAAATTTTATAACTGTAGATTTAACTGTTAATAACAAGAGATTAACCCTTATTTCACTTTATGGCCCAAACACAGATTCCCCTTCATTTTTTTTATAGGATAATGACAACTGTAGAGACCATGAATACTATAATGGCCTGATTTTATGTGGAGATTTTAATTTGGTCCAAGATCCTGAGATAGATTATAATAACTATAAAAATATTAACAATAAAAATGCGCGTGCAAAACTGTTAGAAATCAAAACTTGCTATAATCTTATTGACCCATTTAGAGAATTTTATCCCAATTTAAGAAGGTACACATGGAGAAAGAAGACACCATTAAAACAAGCAAGACTAGATTTCTTTTTAGTTTCTGAAAATCTTTTATCATCTGTAAATAAGTGTACTATTGAAGCTAGCTACCGCTCAGATCATTCAATTACCATGTTAAACTGCAATTTCACTGAATTTATAAAGGGCAAACCCCTTTGGAAACATAACAATTCGCTTCTAAGTGATATTGAATATTTAAATATAATGAATAATAAAATAGATGAAATTAAAATTCAATATGCGCTTCCAATCTATAATATTGATTACATTAACAACATACCAAATAATGAACTTCAATTTACAATTACTGATCAATTATTTTTCGATACATTGTTGATGGAATTAAGAGGAAAAGCAATATCATATTCATGCCACAAAAAAAAAGTAAATGAAAAACGTGAAAATGATCTTGTTCTTGAAATACAACATTTAGAACAAAGACTTTCTCCTGATTAAATACCCACTCTTGATTTATTAAAAGATGAACTTCTGTTACTTCGTAGGCAAAAAATGAATGGTTTTCTTATTAGATCACGAGCTCAATTAATAGAAGATGGAGAAAAACCAACTAAATATTTTTGCAATTTAGAGACGCACAACTTTACTAGTAAAATTATACCCAAAATTGAAAGGCCTGATGGGAGTATAATCACAGACCAGAAAGATATTCTAAAATAAACTGAAACCTTCTACAAATCACTCTACTCCAGCAGAGATGAAATATTAGAAACAATAGATTTAGATAAAGAATTTTCAGGACTAAGTGTACCCAAATTGAATGAGGAGGAATCTCAGTCATTAGAGGGCCTATTAACCTATCAGCAAGCATCATTATCGCTTTTTTGTATGAAGTTTTGAGGCTGACTTCTTTAAAGTATTTTGGAAGAAACTGGGGCATTTTGTTGTGAGATCTATAAATTGTGGGTATATTAATGGGGAACTGTCTGTAACACAGAAAGAGGGTATTATTACACTTATCCCTAAAGATAACAAACCAAGAGGATTTTTAAAAACTTATAGGCCAATTTCTCTCTTAAACTGCGTTTATAAAATTGCTTCAGGGGCCATTGCTTACAGAATAAAATCTATCTTAAACAAACTAATTAATGAAAATCAAACAGGTTTTATTGCAGGGAGATATATGGGGGAAAACACAAAAATGACATTTGATATCATGCAGTTTGCAGAAGAAAATAATTTACCAGGACTCATTTTACTCGTTGATTTTGAGAAGGCATTTGATTCTCTTTCATGGAAATTTATTCACAGCGTTCTTAAGTATTTCAATTTTGGAAACTCGATAATTTCTTGGATAAAAACTTTCTATAAACTCGCGGTTAATCAAGAAGGTAATTTATCTGAGTTTTTCAGCATAGGCAGGGAATGCCGTCAGGGGGACCCATTATCGCCTTATATATTTATATTATGTGCTGAAATTTTAGCAATAAAAATACAAAACAACAAAAAAATTAAAGGAATATCTATAAATGATATGGAATATAAACTTTCACAATTTGCCGATGATACTTCCATTTTTCTGGATGGGCTATATACTTCACTCAATGAAACACTCGATGAACTTTCCTATTTTTCCAAATTTTCTGGACTCAGGGTGAACTTTGACAAGACTCAGGTAGTTTGGATTGGGACAAGAAAATACAGTACATACTCAATTAAAACCAAGTGGAAATTAACATGGGGAAGCAACCAATTTAAATTTTTAGGTATACACTTTAATGTTGATCTTGATAAGATAATTGATATAAACTATAATGATAAGATAGAAAAAATACAAAACCTAATCAAACTTTGGAAACGTAGATATCTTACACCGATTGGTAAAATAACAGTAATTAAAACAATATTATTACCCATTCTTAATCATTTATTTATTTCATTGCCCAACCCAAATGATTCAATTATTAAAAAAATAAATGACATGTTTTATGAATTCTTATGGGAGGGACCAGCAAAGATAAAGAAAAGCATTTTAATTAAACAGTATCATGAGGGTGGTCTGAAAATGATTAATCTCCAAGCATTCATATATGGACTTAAGGCAACTTGGATTAGAAGACTCATGTTTAAAGGTGGACAATGGCAACATATAGTTACCCATATTATAAACTTAAAAGACCTAATAAACCTGGGGATAGGTTTTGCAGAATTATTAATAATAAAAATGACTAACATATTTTGGAAGGATGTGTTAAAAGCTTACATTAATATTTTAGAACTAAATAAAGGCATTTTATGTGCTAACAATTGTTCAATAACTCCACTATTTTATAATCCTAATATTTTAATCGGAGGTAATGTAATATTTTACAAATCTTGGTATTCAAAAGGTATTCATCAACTTAATGATTTAATAGATGAGAATGGAAACTTTTATTCTGTTGAGGAATTTAATAACTTGTTTAATGTAAATGCACATTTTCTGCTATACAATGGAGTTATTGCGGCAATTAAAGCTTACATTAGAAAAAATATCTCCACAGAACAAAGGGAAAAAATACAAATATCCTATTCTTCCTTTTAATATCATTCCATTTATTAAGAACAAACATGGATCAAGGGACCTTTATAATATTATTAACCAAAACCCCAGCAAACCAACTTCAAAATCCAAATGGGATGAAATTTATAACGTAGAGGAAGAAACATGGAATGATATATACATATCCCCCTTTAAATCCTCAACAAATACAACATTACAATGGTTTCAAGTACGGTTAAACCATAGAATTCTTCCAACCAGAAAATTTCTTTATAAAATAAACATCATTGATAGTCCAATGTGCAAGTATTGTCAAGAAGAGGAAACATTAACACATATGCTTTGGTATTGTCCCGAAACCCAATCGATTCTTAATAAGTTAAAAACTTGGCTGTCCAGCAATAACATATATTTACATTTCACAGAAGAATCATTTATTTTTAATATTAGTAACACGTTAACACCAGCCGATTTGTACATACTACTTGAAATGAAGTATTATATTTTCTCAACCAAACATTTACAAAGTAAACTGTCTATAGAGGCCTTTAAAAACAGAATAAGAAAATCGTTTAGTATTTTGGTATGTATAGCAACAACAAACAATGTACTCGAACCATTTGTTAAAAAATGGAGCAAATATAAGAACCTTTTAAGTTAGTTTTGATCTGTAAATATCAGAGACTTCACCCTTCCATTTTGTGTTTTCTGTGATATTCTGGCCAAGGAACTGACATTACGGTCTGATATTCTATATTATATAACAATGAGTGAGATGTGAAATGTGATCATGTGGGGGGAACATAGACAACACAATTTTTTTTTCTCTCCTTATTTATTATAGTCATTTGTTTTTCTTTATCTTTTCCCTAAAAACATTACTCTTCTAAATAGTGACTTTTTATTACACAAATAGAGATAAAACACCACACAAACAAGCTTAATCTTTAAAAGACAACCATTTATACAGAATTCTCATACTGAATACAAATAATGGATAATTTTATTATGTATATCACTTGTGTATTGTATAATATTATAGATGTGTTTGTTTGTAAGGCGTGCGGTGGGATGGTCCTCCCCGACCCACAACATGCCAAATTACGGGGAGAATAAATGGGTCACCATTGGTGACTGAAAAAAAACAACAACAAAAAATCCTTTAAAGGACCATAACTCTGTCAAATATCTGTAAACCGGAACGCGACGATGACATGCACAACTAGGCTTGGTGCTGATCATCTCTGCAAAATTCCATTGAAATCTGACGAGGGGTTCAGGAGAAGTAGATCAGACAAAGTTTATGTATTAAAACCTTTAAAGAGCCATAATTCTGCCAAAAATCATTCAACTGGAATACGGCAAAGATTTACACAACTAGACATGGAATTGATCATCCCTAAAAAGTTTCGTTTAAATTCGGCCAGGGGTTCAGGAGAACTAGTCAGAACAAAGTTTGTGTATTAAAACCTTTAAAGGGCCATAACTCCATCAAAAATCATTCAACCGGAACACGTCGATGATTTGCACAACTAGACATGGAATTGATCATCCCTAAAAAGTTTTGTTTAATCCGAGCAGGGGTTCAGGAGAACTAGTCAGAACAAAGTTTGTGTATTAAAACCTTTAAAGGGCTGTAACTCCGCCAAAATCATTCAACTGGAACACGGTGACTATGTACAAATAGGCTTGGTACTGATCATCCCTGCACAGTTTGTTTCAATGAAATCCGGCCAAAGGAAGGCCCTTTCGTCTTAATGAGGCATTTCAGAAAATCAAGCGGCATGATTCCGATGTAAATGGATATTAGCAATCTGGTAAAGTTTCGTAAAGATCAGATGAAAGATGAAGGCCCTATCGTCTTAACGAGGCAAAATATAGGATTTTTAACTAAATCAAGGGCCTTAACTCCACTGTTACTGGTCCGATCTGGCTGGTTTTCGAACTTGTGCGAGCTGTCATTGATATTAACAATCTGGTAAAGTTTCATAAAGACCGCACGAAAAATAAAGGCCCTATCATCTTAACGAGGCAAAATATAGCCTTTTTAACTAACTCAAGGGCCATAACTCCGCTGTTACTGGTCCGATCTGGCTAGTCTTCGAATTTGCCTGAATTTCATTTATATAAACAATCTGGTAAAGTTTGGTAAAGGTCAGATGAAAGATGAAGGCCCTATCGTCTTAACGAGGCAAAATAAGCATTGTTAACTAAATCAAGGGCAATAACTCCGTTGTTAATGGTCCGATCTATCTGGTTTTCAAATTTGCCCGATCTTTCATTGATATTAAAGGGGTTGATGCACTATTTTCAAACACAGTTTATTTTAAAGGGCTTTGAAAAACTTGAAAAAAGCTGTAAAAATTATCAAAATGCCATGAAAAATAAAGGAGATATGACCTATTCAAAATTTGCAAAGAACATAAATGGAGGCGGCCATCTTTGAACGATGACGTCATCGCGCCGTTTTACCATATATGGCATATTGATAAAATGTATTTTAAAGCAAAGAAAACCACTGCAAATTGATTAAAAATAAATATAAAGATGTAAAAAGCATACATTTTAGTATTATTTTTCATTTGCAGTGATTTTCTTTGCTTTAAAAGACATTTTATCAATATGCCATATATGGTAAAACGGCGCGATGACGTCATCGTTCAAAGATGGCCGCCTCCATTTATGTTCTTTGCAAATTTTGAATAGGTCATATCTCCTTTTTTTTTCATGGCATTTTGATAATTCTTTCAGCTTTTTTCAAGTTTTTCAGAGCCCTTTAGGATAAACTGTGTTTGAAAATAGTGCATCAACCCCTTTAACAATCTGTGCAAGATTGATAAAGATCAAATAATAAATGAAGGTGCTAGAGTGTTCACAAGGCTTAATATAGCATTTTCAGCAAAACAAGGGCCATAACTCCGGTGAAATTATTCCGATATGACCAGTTTACGAACATGTCTGAGCTTTCATTGATATAAAGACACTGGCAAAGTTTCGTAAAGATCCGATTAATATTGAAGGCCCTAGAGTGTTCACAAGGCAGAAAATATAATTTTTCAGAAAAACAAGCGCCATAACTCCGGTGTAACTGATCCGATTTAGCTGGTTTTCGAACTTGTTTGAGCTTTCATTGCTATTAGTTGTGCAAGTAGTTTGGTAACGATCAAATAATAAATGAAGGTGCTAGAGCGTTCACAAGGCAGAACATAGCAATTTTCAGAAAAAAACAAAAGCCATAACTCCGGTGTTACTGATCCGATTTGGCTGGTTTCCGAATTTACCCGAGCTTTTATTAATATTAACAATCTGTGCAAGTTTGGTAAAGATCAAATAATAAATGAAGGTGCTAGAGTGTTCACCACGCTTAATATGGCATTTTCAGCAAAACAAGGGCCATATCTCCGGTGGAATTAATCCGATCTGGCTGGTTTTCGATTGTCCGAGCTTTCATTGATATAAAGACACTGGCAAAGTTTCGTAAAGATCTGATTAATAATGAAGGCCGTAGAGTGTTCACAGGGCAAAAGTTAACGGACGACGGACGGACAGACGACGGACGACGGACAACTCGCCATCTCATAAGCTCTGCTGGCCTTCGGCCCGTAGAGCTAAAATCTATTAATATGACCATGATCTACTCACCTCAATACGGACTTGATACTCTACCTGGACACAGTTTCTGCTCGATATATTATTGTACCAAGTTTAATAAAATTATACCAATCAATTTCATGAAGTATTACTAAACAACGTGATGCCTATCTCTTAGTTTAGTACGTAACTCGTTTAAATCTTTTTCAAACACAAATTTAACATGCCTAAATAGTTTGACTCAAATTGGTTACACTAGAACTTGATATTGTTTGTAAACCGCTGATAAAACTATGGCGTTGTTGAAGACGTTTGCAAAGCAATTATTTAAATAGTAAAAAACACGATCATATAGTCTCATTTCTTTTTTCAAATTAAAACAAGTAAAATAGACGTGCCTAAACGGGACTCGAACCCACGGTCTTTCGATTACCACGACAGTGCGCTACCACAGGCCTAGAAGCACACGGTTAATTTCGCAATACATGTTTCACGATCTATGCTTACCTGTACTTGTATTGGTAACATAAAACAATTTCTTAAATAGTTAAGATAGGGTAGGAGGTGTCAACTTTTGATGGAATTTCAACACAACTTAAGAAGTAATTTAAGATAAGATGTTTTATGAATAACGTTTAAACTTAAGTAGAAGTTCTAGAAAATAACCTCATTTGAAGGTATAATTAAGTTGAGAAATATCTTAAGAAGCTTTATGAATACGGGCCCTGCTGAACATGTGTGATAGGATGGCCTATATACTTATACATCTGGAAGTGTTTTATTATTATTTTTGTTTTATTTTATTAAAGATGGTACTATTAGTAAAAAGAAATTCTCAGGATACGCCTGCCTGTTCATTAGAAGACGTGCGTTCGAGTCCTGAGAGAAACACACTTTTGATTCTGGAAAAAATATATCAGCCTGTATATACACGATGTCGACTAATCCAAGTTTACCGAACGAAACATGCGGCCGCTTTAGCTATACTCTCGTCAACATGCGTGATTTACTGATATAGTAATTCACGGCCATCTAAATCTGCCATCCATCGGCCAGACAGCCACCGCCCACACTATTTTGCCACACTATGTGTTGACCCCACGACAAATTTGATTATGTCGTTTTGTAGATGGGAACCTGTTCTCATTTTGATAAAACAAATATATAACTCAGTGGTGAGAGCGTCTACTTGTATATTAAATTAACAGTTTTTTAAACATGATTATACGTTTTACATGGTTATTAAAACAAAAAGAAACTATAATGCGTTATTGTATGTCATATACCAAACTTCTTTGTTATTACCTTATTGTTAACTTAATGTACTGAGCTGGTCAATGTGATGTTAACATTAACTACAGAAGACGCAAAAGACCCAGTGGATCAGTGTTTCAATGTATTCCTTGACTAAACTAATACATTGTACTTCTTAATATTTATGCATATCAATGTTCATTGTACCGACATATAAAGTTCACCAAGTCAGTCATCTAGTTTGGACTGACCAACAGCTGATGACTTCAGGTGTCCACATTCAGATGCGGACAATGACCTGTCTAGTAACACCATTCCCGGAGTCTAGATACCAAAAGGGTCTAACAAAATATTGTATACCTCCTTGGACTTCAGCTTGTGGATAAGTGGGGATTTACGTGTTTGTATTACAGTATGTCAGTCAGCCATCATTTTTGGAGTGACCTGCCACTGATGTCAAACGTGTAAAATTTCGGATTGTGGACGATGACCAGCCTAGTAAAACCGTGAAACCAGAAGGATGAAACATAATGCTTTACCGTGTGATAATCAGATATCATGTGCATCATCAGATAATTATTTTGTCATGAGCTGCCTGATAAAAGGGTGACCTAATACCTTTTGTGTTTTCAATCTCTGACGGATACAACAAAAGCAATATGGACTTTCCTCTTCGTTTATTGTACGCACATTGCGCGTCGTTTATTATACGTACAATAAAGGTCGAGGACATTCCACATGACTTTTATTAACTATGTGTTAACTGACGTCATTAAATGTCAGGTAGACAATAAACCATATACATGTAGTAGCTTTTACGTCTGGCGTAGCATTTCGTTTAATAGATAAAACTGGAAAATCATACAGAAATGTGGATACGCTACACGATAAAAAGATGCCATTTACTATCAAGCTTATTAGGCTCTGCACGAAAACGCAGGATAGCTCGTCAAAGCCTCGCCATTCTTTGGTTAATCTAAACTTGACGAAACTGCCATAACCATTATAGTTTCTGTTTATCTGAATCCAACTTTAGACTTCAGTTTATGAACAAGTGGCGTATTTTTGTGTTGTTATATAACTGTGTTTATAAATGTATCACTTCAATCTGCTACATGCTATATTTAAAAGAATGCTAAGTAGCTAAGGACGTGCGGATACAAAATGGCATGCACTGTTTCGGCAAGACACCGTTTTAGATAAACGAACACATACACAACCCCTACACAACACTGTGTACAGGAAATATATCTTGACGTCAACAAGAAACGTTTCATTGTTGACTATAAAGCCATATTTTATTAACATCAATTTCAAGTGGACAAATTCATTTAGAATATGCAATAAGGGGGTATATGTCAATAAACGCATTTCATCATCTTTAATCGTCCTAAAAACAGCCACCCAATGCAAAAAGTCAGTAACGAGTATGCCCCCCTTGACTTCCAATCACTGCATCCAATCTGCGTCTCATGGAACCGCACAGGTTACGAAGAAGGTACCTCGGGATGCGTGCCCACTCTTCCTGAAGTGCCAAGATCAATTCCTGGACGTTTCCAGGCCGGGGGAGACTTCGACGTAACCGACGTCTAAGTACGTCCCACGTGTGCTCTATTGGATTACAGTCCAACGAATTAGCTGGCCAGGGCATTACATTTATTTGATTGGCCTGTAGAAAGTTCATTGTGACGTGTGCCGTCGCGGACGGGCATTATCCTGCTGTAAAGTGAGTCCTTGGTGCTGCCGAAACAATGGCACAATGACAGGGCGGATAATTCGACATACCTCCAGGGTCAAATTTCCATTACAAATGACAAGATCAGTCTTAAAATAGTGGTTTATATCCCTCCATACCATAACACCACCCCCACCAAAGCGGTTATGCTCCACTACACAATTGTTGGCGTAACGTTAAATAAGTTGTCTATACGGGTACTAAACATTGACATCTAGCTCTTTTTGGAGATATTTGGAAACGAGAGTCAATGACACTTCTGAGGTAGAGACAAAGGCAAAAAAAACACAACAGAGGGTGAGTTCAACTCGTTATTTTTCATTATATCATAATGCTATTCCAATTATATGTATTCAAACCATGAATATTGCCATTTATTGTTTCATTTTTTGCCGAGATCTTTTATAAGAGTGGGAGGTCTGTGTAAATTGTTAGAGGATGTTAAAAGTGCATCGTTAACTCAGTTTATAATAAACTGGAATATAAATATTAACGTGGTCGTAGTAATATTGGTGGCAATACGTTACGTACTTATAAGTTATTTTAAACTACATTTGAAACAGAACTATTAACTAATACTACCAACAAGGTCGTCTTATTTTAGATTCCGTTGTGGCGTGGCACAAATTAGACTAGATACTGGAAGATATGAAGACTTCATATTATACCTGTACAACTAACTACGGTAACGATCACGGTAAGGATTACGATAAGGAATACCGACTGAAACAGAGGGGTTTTCTCAACAGGCAATACGCCTTGAATGCTCGACCTCACTATATATAGGCCAATGAAATTTATTATTGACACTACATGAACTTGTAGGGAAAAGCGGGTGGTCTGCTACTACTACAAAACATCGACCGTCATATATAGCCTAAAATGTGCTGAAAATAACGTACACCACAATTCAACCAAACAACCAGCCATGATTATTTTAGAATTTATTAAACTAGTTGGCATACATGATATGATGAGAAGGTTTGCACAGCCATATATAATTTCTACAAACGACCAGTTATTCGCTTCCATTTCTAAGCCTCACCTAATAAAGTTGATATTTGCTTCATACCATCTTTGCAAACTGGTTTAATTAACTTAATATTTTTTGCATTTTCATGATACTTTCCTTTGAAACTAATAGCACTTAATCTCGAATATACTTCATTTTTCAAGTAGGTGGTACTATTTACGCTCGGCTGCCATCGCATAGAAAGTGACTTTAGGTGAACGGACTGTACGCACTGCATGCAGATACTGCGCTTGCATCCAGTGTGTCTTAATTAACAGAAAATGGATATTCCACTGCATGAAAAGACACTGACAGTAGTGACAGTAGTGATTTCTCTTTTCCTTTTTGTTATCATTAGAATTGTTGCTGATACCATTGTAGCGACGGGGAAATAATGTAAATACAACAATTAATTTTTTCGCTGTTTATTCGGTTCTGCCGGTATTAAATGGAAAAATACACGAAGCGAGTTTTTTTCGGCGTTATGCGGTTTTAAACGCCGGTAATCAATGGCAAATTTACCATAAAGCACTAACGCGATTCATGGATTACGCCATTTACTACCGACGTTTAAAACCGCATAAACGCCGAAAAAGTGCGAAATAATTCTTTAATAATGAGCACTCATGTATTACATACATTGTAAAAGAAACTAGATGCGTGTTCCGCGGAACACGTGTGTCGCCTGTCAGCGTTTTGTCAGTATAACAAGGTTTTTTGGACCCGAATAAATGACCTCGACAAACTGGCCCGACTAAGTTTCGTGAAGAAAAAAATGAGTATTTAACCCATACAATGACCTTCGGTGTGCCCTTGGCCTTTATATTTTAGTTTGACCATGTCGATGTTGTCATGACAAGTATATATTGAAAGATTGATGAAGAAATAAAAATAATTGAGAAAGTTATAGCCAACGTTAAGCTTTCATGAAGGAAAAAAAGAGTATTTAACCCATATAATGACCTTCAGTGTGACCTTGACATTTATATTTTAGTATGGTCATGTCGATGTTGTCATGATGAGCATATATTGAAAGTTTGAAGAAATATCAAGAAATAAGAAAGTTATAACCAACGTAAAGTTTTTGTGAAGAAAATGAGTATTTAACCCATATAATGACCTTCAGTGTGACTTGACCTTTATATTTATGGCTCCCCCACACAAAGTGTGGTAGGGGAGCATCTTTCTGTCTGTAGGTATGTATGTCTGTATGTCTGTAGGTCTGTGTCACAAACGATGTCCGATCAATAACTAGAAAATGGTTGGACCTAGGGTCCTCAAACTTTGAGCGATGGTTGGTCATGACAAGTAGATGACCCCTATTGATTTTGGGGTCACTATGTAAAAAGGTCAAGGTCGCGGTGACATTGACTCTCAAAACGATGTCCGATCAATAACTAGAGAACGGTTGGACCTCGGGTCCTCAAACTTGGAACGATGGTTGATCATGACAAGTAGATAACCCCTATTGATTTTGGGGTCACTAGGTCAAAGGTCAAGTTCGCGGTGACATTGAATATCAAAACGATGTCCGATCAATAACTAGAGAACGGTTGGACCT
This sequence comes from Cyrtodaria siliqua, assembly GCA_037043455.1. Classification (NCBI taxonomy): domain Eukaryota; kingdom Metazoa; phylum Mollusca; class Bivalvia; order Adapedonta; family Hiatellidae; genus Cyrtodaria; species Cyrtodaria siliqua. The sequence goes on along the minus strand of JAWPHD010000656.1, from coordinate 315,672 downwards.
CGGGTCCTCAAACTTGGAACGATGGTTGATCATGACAAGTAGATGACTCCTATTGATTTTGGGGTCACTAGGTCAAAGGTCAAGGTCGCGGTGACCTTCACTATCAAAACGATGTCCGATCAATAACTAGAGAATGGTTGGACCTAGGGTCCTCAAACTTGGAAGGATGGTTGGTCATGACCAGTAGATGACCCCTCTTGATTTTTTTTTTGTTTAATTTTTTTTATTTTTTTTTAATATATTTTTTTAATATATTATTTTTTTTAATTTCTTTTTTAATTTTTTTTTTTTTTTATTTTATTTTTTTAAATTTTTGCATAAAAAGTTTAAGGGTCGGCCCCTTTAAAAAAAAGGGTTGGTCGGGTTACCTGAACCACACATATTTTTTTATGTGGCCTTACTGATACAGATAGTAGATACAGTCACAGGGATATTGAATATCAAAACGATCTCAGATCAGTAGAGAACGGTTGGACCTAGAGTCGTCAATTATGCCTGTTTGGGCGTGTGGGAGAGCCATACGTTTTTGTCCCAGAGACAATAACAATTTCTAGTTTAGTATGGTCATGTCGAGGTTGTCATGATGAGTATATATTGAAAGTCTGGTGAAGAAATATCAAGAAATGAGAAATTTATAAGCAACGTTAAATTGTCGTGAAGAACAAAATGTGTATTTAACCCATATAATGACATTCAGTGTGACCTTGACCTTTATAGTTTAGTATGGTAATGTCGATGTTGTCATGATGAGTATATATTGAAAGTTTGATGAAGACATATCAAGAAATGAGAAAGTTATAGTCAACGTTAAATTTTCGTGACGGACTGACGGACGACAAAGTGATCCCTATGTATCGTTTTTTTCTTCGAAAAGGCGACACAAAAAACTAACCTTCAATAGTGGCGGCCTCATCCATTTCGATGTTAGGGTTAAATGATAAATTTGATTGTTCTAGTGTGCATTCAAGTCGATAAGCGCACGCGCTGTCAGTTTTTCAAAATCCCACAGGGTTTTGTATTAAAAGTCAGATATTGAAATAAAAGGTAGTACAATTTGAGTTTTCAGTACTACCATAGGTTTAAATACATTTAGAACAGAATTCACTAAACGTCATGTAGAAAAATATTTTATTTCGAAGGATCCTCCGCTGCCCCCGCCTCCACCCCTCCCACACACAAATACTCAAACCAAAATCTTGGATCTGCATCTGATGTGTACCCTCCTCTCAAAACGTTTTTAGTGATCAATTATTCAGGCAAGCCCCTTAAAACTCTAGCCGTGTACCGAAGACTGTATTAAGATAAAATTGTTTGACAGGTCGATGCATATGACGTATATATATATATATTGACAGAAATATAAATAATATGTATTTTTAATTTGATTTTTTATTGGCTTTTTTCTACACAAACCCCTGTGAGCCTACTAAAACCCAGGGCCCCGTTTTATTAAACATCTTACGATAAGTTTCAAATTTTAAAATTGTTCATTTTTTTCACCAAAGCATTCAATGTAGACAATTATGTTTGCACGTAGTGCAGAAATATCACACGCATAAGAAAATTAAATGAAATCACGTTTATTTGAAATGTGTAATTTATAGTGAAGCATTTAAGAAATTGATTTACGATCAAAATGGTCGTAGGTTGTTTCATAAAACGGGGCCCAGGTTGTTATACAACTTTGAGATCAGCCCCCAACAGTTTCTCGTGCTTAGAATTTAGTCTGAAGTCATAGTCGTTATCGTAGTTAGTTGTACAGGTCTATTAGTGAAAGAGTTTGTCCATTTTATAATGTTCCTGTCGAAGATGAGTTATATGTTATAACTTGTCCTTTATATAATGATATTAGAGCTAATCTATATTTTACTAACTCTACAAATGAACAACAATTAGTACATTTTTCACAACTGCAGACTTAATTCGAATATATCCGATTGGTGTCTGTTTTTACCATTACAATATCGTCCAATCGAATCACTACTTTGCGTTTGAGTATAAGTGGGAGTAATATACATTTTTTTAAACATTTCTTTTTATGTAATATTTGCGGCTCAAGTGCCAGTGCCTCGGAGATTAGTCGGATAAGATCGTGCGTGGTACCGTGGCAATTAATATGTTTTTTGGAGTATCGAATGCACCTAGCATTGACCCTAGCTCCCGACAATTGACTCTAGCTCGTACCCAAAATTGACCACAAGTTCGATATACACTGTTTTTGATAATAACATTATAATACTGTGTATTGATTATATGATGAGCTTTTCGTATACACACATCTGACTTTCATGAATAAATACAAATATGGACCGAAAAGTGTGACCTGTCGAAGAAAAAAACATAGACTTCCCACTCTTATAATAGACCTAGGCGTAAAATTAAACAACAATTGGCAAATTGTTTGCAACATGAACATGGTTTGAACACATATAATTGGAATAGCATTCCCCGATTTTTGAAATAAATCATTGGATTTATGATATAATGAAAAACAACGACTTGAACTCACCCTCTGTGTTTTTTGTCTTTGTCCCTACCTCGGAAGTGTCATTGACTCTCGTTTCCACATATCTCCAAAAAGAGCTAGAGTCAATGTTTAGTACCCGTGTCCATCGGCGTTGTAGAGGTTAAAGCGTGACTCTTCGTTGAATACCACATTGCGTCATTTGCCGTCCACGGTTGTTTATCGCCCATTGCTGATGTTCCCAAAATTTCGTTGCATTAAACCACCTGTTAAAAGCGCACGGGGTGCACGGGGGAATTGTGAGCTGACCCATATGTTGAAATACACGGTTAACTGAACCGAAATGTCGGTGTGTCAATAAGTGCAAAAACAGGCAATAACTACGGTGGTCGATAGCTACCCAGTTATGCACCCCAGAAAAAAAACTCTTTTATTTTCTATGAAACGTTTCTTTTTGACGCCAGTATATATATAGTCTGGGGTAAGTGAGTTGGTTCATTTAAACACCGAGACAGCTGGCTGTGCCCATCCACGTTTTTAACCAGCTGAGACAGACTCTTATCTGTTGTGTAGTATGGTGTACTCAGAATGACTACCGTTCTCTAACTTCTATTTATTAGAAGTTAGAGCATGATATATCATCGCCCCTAAGTTATTCCGAATTAAACGATTTAATGCTTTCCATTCATCAATGGAAAGTTCACAAACCAGACTACAATCACGACAAAACGACAGTTTAATGTAGTTTAACGATGTCAAACACTACTTAAGATATGAAACGTATACATACCTAAAACGTCTTATCCTGTCTTATCCTGTCAAACTGCTGACGCCTTTCTAATAAATATAAACCAGATATCACCTACCTTACCTGGTAGAAACGTACCAGTAGCGGATCTAGACATAGCATGGACTCCGGCCCCACCACCACACACTGAAGAGGCTCCGCCCACTGAACAGGAAATGGTTAGAAAGCTTTTATATTGTTTCAGTTGATTTTTTAAAGGACCCCCTAATATCAAATCATGGTTCTGCTCATGCATAACCTGACTATAGTTTGACCTTAGATAGGGTAATCTGCCTTATCTGACATATGCGGAAACATGTTTATTGTCACATGAATTAATATTCAAATGTCGATAACATGGCGAGTAATGCACACATTGGTATTGTTGTCATGAGTGATGTAGTTTTCATGTAATACGTATAGAATTCTAATTCATTAAATTTCCATCGGCGTTGTAGAGGTTAAAGCGTGACACTTCGCTGAATACCACATGACTGATTCACCAACAACCAATGATCATGGATTCGTACGTTTATTATGTCTCCTCCAAACTGTGGAGTGGAGACATTGTTTTGTACTGTCTGTCTCTGTCTGTCACAAACTTTGTTTGGACTAGTTCTCCTGAACCATTGACCGGATTTCAAGGGAACTTGGCCTAGTTGCGCATATCGTCGGCATTATCCGTTGAATAACTTTTGGCGGAGTTATGGCATTTTAATGGTTATAATATACAAACTTTGTCCAGACTTATATTCATAAACCTATGACTGGATTTCAACGAAACTTGGAAATTAAGATCAGTATCAAACCTTGTTGCGAATGGCATTTTCTTGTTTGGGTTGTATTGTTTTTGGTGAAGTTATGGCTATTTAAAGGTTTTAATACACAAAAGTTGTCCGGACTAGTTCTCCTGATTCCCCGTTTCGGCATATTGGGTATGAACGTGTTGTCCACTACGAGACGTATGTTTTCCCCGGACCTACTGCATCCTCCCGCATCAAGATAACTATACGGCTTTCATCCGCGCCATCAAGTGCGATATACTACACTTTATCACATAACTTACGGTGTGGGTGTGGAGTAACACCATTCTATATTTTCGATAAACCACTAGTTATATAAGTATGCAAATAAGCCTAGTATGCGCTGTCAAAAAAATTATGATCCAATTCCCACGGTTTATGTCGGTTTCGCGTGTTAAAGCGACAGGCAAAATGCAATAAAAGTCGATATGTGAGTTATGTGATAAATAGAATCTAACATTCGTTCTCATTCATTATTGAATTTATTAAACTCGTAGGCAAAAATGATATAATGCTCGGCAAGAGCCTCGCATTATATCATTTTGCCTCTCGTTTAATAAATTCAATAATGAGTGAGAACTCATGTAAGATCCTCTATTTATAGTTAGGCTGTATAGGTAAGCGTGGCTTATTTTCTATTGGAATGAAAGAGTTAAAAACAAAACACATCATAACGCATCTCTATGTTATATTATGTAAATATCACATCCTCTTGAGGGTGCCAGTGGATATTATCAAACCGAGAATGTAATGTCGAACGAGGCGATAGCCGAGGTTGACATTATCATTTCGAGGGTTGAATATATCCACTGGCATCCTCAAGAGGATGTGATATTTATTTTATTATACCGAGCAAATACGCCTATGGGAAATCGCATTAATAGGGCAGGTATTTTAGCGGGATGATATTTTGCGCTATCACCCGCTACGACGCGTTGAGGGTGATAGCGCGAAATATCAACCCGGCAAGGTATGGGGAGTTTACAGTGAGGTATAATAATACATATTAATGCTGCCTAGTTTGTTAGAGGATATATCAAGGCGGGGATTTCTTTATTTACATCGTTTTACACTGTATCGCTTTAGTGAGATGACAGTAGGGTAAGAGCCAGTTTTGGTGCACATCGTATCGTTATATTGAGAGCCAGATTTGGTGCACCCAAGAACCTGGGTTAAGCACCAAGCAGTCTTTTTTGTCATTGACCGTTCCAAGGCGGTAGCCCTTTTGTCAACCATTCCAAGGCGGTATCCCTTTTGTCAACCATTTTATGTTTATAATGTCATATGCCTTGCCTTTTATTCATCCTTGTAATCTATGCGTGCTTTTGTTTGACTGTGGTCGTTGAATGCTACATTACCTGTTCGATTTTATAACTACGTCTATGTCAGTAGGTTGATTCACGAGCCTAGATTAGTACTGATTTTATGCTCTGGGAACGAAACTTGAAATGTTTTCAAGAACGCGCACATCAAGTTCAAATAAGAATGAACTTCATGGCAACAGGCACATTTCATGAATGTATCAAGTTTCATAAAGATTCATTTAACACTTGTCTAGAAACGTCCCCAAAACACATACTTTGAGCAATTTACTATCTTGACAGAACTGAGTATGAGCGAGCAAACGTATAATTTAAGAACAGTACCGTTTTTTTGAGTTATGTCATGGAAACTTCAAATATATTAATATTCAAAAATACATGTAGTTGTAACAAAAAGCTTCATACCGCTATCAGTACGAAATGTGTAGCACACTTCATGGATGAGCTTCATAACGCTATCAGTACGAAATGTGTAGCACACTTCATGGATGAGCTTCATAACGCTATCAGTGCGAAATGTGTAGCACACTTCATGGATGAGGCTATCAGTACGAAATGTGTCACACTTCATGGATGAGATGATTTTTACTTATGCTCCTTATTCGGATAGGTAAAGCTCCATCCTAGGATGTGAAAACATATATATTATATCGCAATACATTTGACATAAAACCTCTTCTGGCAGTGTAATAAAACCATGACCTAATAGCATAATACACTAGTGTATTAACTATGCAAATGAGGACCGAACCGCTGTGTGTGTATACAGTTAAACATTTAGGCACATACCATATAATGCGATAAATTACAGACCCTACAGCAAGTAAGTTGTATTATTGTTATATAAATATATATATAAACAACTCCAAGGCTCCAAAACCAGAAAAAACACTCAAGCCAGACAAAAAACAACGTAACAAAAAACAATCTAGAGCGCAACCGGCGGGGACTCGAATGACTCGAACGACTTGGACGAGTCTGTTGTTTCGCAGAGTGAGGAAGTAGTAACCAAACCGATAAGAGAGATGGCAAACAAAAAAATCCAAATCAATCGGTCCACAAAATACTATAGATACGATGTTCAAACCCGCCAAGGAAGAGCGCCCTGGCACGGGACTGAGCTCAGACATAAGCTCTACATTGAAATCCTTTGAACTGAAACTGGGTAAAACACAGGAATTTATTGAAAATGCAGTACGTTCTATATTAACAGAAAAATGCCTTACCAAAAAGCTAGACGCACTGAAAGATGAACTTCGAAAACAAATGAAATCTGAAATAGCAATTGTCTACTCTGAAGTAAGTGTGTTGCAAACAACCGTATCGGAGCTTGAAAAAAACGTAAACGTGTTAAGAAACTCAGTCTCAGACATCGAAACAGCAGTCGAGGCGGCAAAAAAACGTAACACGACAATCTCTGAGGAAAACCAGGTGCTACGTGGTCGCTTAAATGAAAATACGAGTTAAAGGTGCGAGAAGGTCAGATTAATGACTTAGAACAATATACTAGACGAAATAATATCCGCATTTACGGAATAAAGGAAACCAACGCGAGAGAAACTGCGCAGGAGACTACGCATCACTACTCAAAAAACAGCTGCAAGTCGACGTTCAGGCCCGCGACAAAGACATAGCCCACAGGCTTGGGGCTTTTCAAGAAGCGGGTAATCGGCCAATAATTTGCAGATTAACCTCAATAATGCTTAAACAGCAAGTTATTAGACAACGCTTATAAAAATCACGAGGCATATTTTTTTCTTTGAAATCATAAATACTTGTTACAGGCTATAACTATCTGTAACAAAAAAGGCAAGAGAGTTTTTAACATTAATACGATTACAACGCTGTCGCAACCAACTAAAATTATTAAAAAACAAATCTTACCCATGGTAATACTGACGAAATGGTAGAAAGGGAACATTTTCCAGTTAACAACTCTCTTATGCAAAGTTAACACTTCTGTTACTGTTTTGCTGGGAGAATAAATGGATCACGAAATAGGTTGTTGGAAATTTAAAAAAAAAATAAAAAAAAAAATATATATATACTCAGCAAAAATAAAAAGTATCCACTTTGTTTTCCTGCAAAATCTGAGACTGTAAGAAAGAACTAACAATGGTAGCATGATTTTCTTTTAATAACATCTTTGTTTGATGTTCACACAACATTTCATCAAAATATACCGAATGCTTAAAAAATAAATCACAGTTTAAAAACATAGGTGTGAAAACGAAATTAACAAAACTTAACAAATGTAAAGATTAGCGACAATAGCACAGATTTAGCAGTCTCAGCCCATTAAAATACACAGATTTTTTATCAAAACATCGCTTATATCTCATGTGTCCACCGTTGCACCGAATACACTCTAAAATGCGACGTCGCATGCTTCTGACGTAACGACTAACGAAGCATCGAGCAAATTTGGGACGTCATATATGTCAGGATGACCCTATCCAAGGTGTTCAGGACCTTGCAGAAGCACTTGTCCGCGAATGGAACACATTACCTCCAGAATTCGTCAGTCGTTACGTCAGAAGCATGCAACGTCGCATTCTTGCGTGTATTCGGTGTAACTTCTTATATGTCATCTGCTGTTTCGAACAAAACACCTGTGTCATATGAATATACCACTCGTCCAACTCAGGTTTCTGGAGTATTTCCTCTCGTACATGTTCATTAAAATGCAACTTTACTTGATAAAATGTAAATAACAATGCATCTTCATTTCTTGACAGCATATTAATTACATTGTTAAAATCAAGAAGTCGAATATCGCGTCGACTTTATTTTGTGTCCAACTCAGGTTTCTGGAGTATTTCCTCTCGTACATGTTCATTGAAATGCAACTTTACTTGATAAAATGTAAATAACAATGCATCTTCATTTCTTGACAGCATATTAATTACATTTTTAAATCAAGAAGTCGAATTTCGCTTCGACTTTATTTTGTGTGCCACGTTCCACTGCTTCAACCTGCAACTCCGTTTTTTCAAAACTCATTATTACGTCCAACATACGTGCATCATTCGCCCCAAAACCAACAAAGTTCATTTGAACTTCGCCGATTTGTAAACAACCGTCGTCAGTGACAAACTTCGGTTCTCTTGCTGGTGTTTTATATATCTCAATCTTCGCCATAATTGAATCTGTATATGATGCATGCAACGTGTGTTTGGCGGACGTCTTACCGGACATTACTGTGGAACAAGACCTCAGAAACACTTTGAAGACGTCTTCGCATTTTTTGACTCCATTTATGACAACTTGTTTCGACGGTGGGTGTATTATGTCGTCGAATGAATCCGCCACACTTATTCCTGTAATGTAAATATCTAAATGCAATGATATAATTTACAAACTAAGTAACATTAATAGGCGATATAAGTATAACAAACTTACTAACATTAATAGGCGATATACAGTGCCCCAGATAACTTTTGGACCTATTGGGTATTTCACTCATGAAATTAAAACTAATTGAGTGAATTTCAAATTTTCAAAAATAATAGGGTGATTTGGGGATCAAATGTAAAACAAGCAAGGCTTTATTGACTCGTTATTCATGGCAGTGGTTTGTCATGTTTTTTTCTGCAACGAGGGATTTTCCACGGCTTCAACGGATTGAAATAATATGTCAGAAAGGATGCCCTTTACTATCGCCGTCTGTGAAGGGTCATTTTTGGCTTGAAAAAAGTTAAGGATAGTGGGATTATTTCTTAACGGTAACTCGCTTGTCGGTTTACGTCCCCGTTTCGACATTTAATCGTCTGCACAACGCAAACGCTTTCAAAAGTAAACAAGAAAGCGCCCAGACGACTACACAATAGTATAGACTGGTATAGGGTACATATTCAACTATATAGCGTTCTCTTTTACTGCTCCACTTTATCGATAATTATGTAACTTCCCAGTCAAGACAAACACCGGAAGTAAAATCTGCTTTTTGTAAATATTGGAATACGCACGAAAACATCAAGGTGTAACACACCCATTGATTGTTGCATTGAGTTGTGTGTGAATTAAAATTTAAATGCCATGTTGTCATTCATATCTGGGCCCAAATTAAAAATGAATAACTTACATTCTCATAACAAATGACACATATGCTGCCAAAAAATCCACAGAAAAATGGGGGTCATGTATCTTCTAAGAAAGAACTTGTCTCATGAATGAATGGTCCCTTTAAAAACATAAACACTGAGATGCCATAATATTGTATTCATACACTCATTTCCATATAAGCAAAATAAATTAAAAACTCACAATTTTAACATGGCAGTGCTTGAAAAATGTAACAAATAGATCAACAATGTGATATAAACCAAAAGTAGCACTTTAAATTAGTGAAAATGCCTTTTTTTACAAAAAGAAATGAGAATTATTTATTGACGCCATTATGCGACTACCCCAGGCCGACACTTCCTGTGTTGCAATGGGTGTGTTACACCTATAAGAATACTTAACTATGAGTGAATTTTCAAAGCAGCTATTCTGACAAAGCCTAGACTATAACGCATTAAAGAAAGAAAAGTTGTCGCGAATCGACTAAGAATCGATCAAGATATACACGTTTCAAAAGAGAACAGAGCGGTCGACAGTGACAAAAATCAGCGTACTTTTTTTTAGTTTTAACCTGCCTGAACTGTTTTATAAAATGACATTGGGCATACCTATACTTGATATAATGGATTAAATGCTTCATATAGTCAATAAACATGAAGAAATCAAGAGGTTTAGCTACCAAAACTGCTCTTTGAATGCAAAATGTGCTGATTTTCATGCCAGCATCCAATTTTCAAGGCAATTTTTCACTTTTGGTGGCATCATACGTTAATTTGGTAACACTATATGAATATACAGGCATCACAAATACTCCTAAATGCATGTCTGGTACTAGCTTCGTGATTAAAAGCCAAGTTGTAATGACTGGGCAGCATACTCTGCCTTCAGTTCTCTCTGACATTATCTCAGTAAACCCACTTTTAGGGGGTAAGGGGAAGGATTTTGTGGTGTCATACCTATAAAAGCAGGATTTTAAAAGCAGTAGTGCTAAATTATGATGACAAATACACATATCTACATGTTGATACCAAACAAGCCAAGTTTTAGTGGAAAATGTTTCTCCAGGCCATCATTTAAAGACTTAAACAATCTGAAACTCCAAATTACGGCTTTCCGCGGCGAAAAATAGCAACAAAAAAATCAAAACCGGTTTTAAAAGAGTGTAAAGTGTTTTTTTGAAGATAAATAATCATTCCAAAAGGAAAAATGCCAGTTAAGTAAGAATCTGAGAGAAAATGACAATTCACAGATCCCGCCTCATTTGAACACTTTGACTGTCGATACGATACGCTCGAAAATGAAAATGTTAGAGTGAAAAGGAAATTGCTTGCGTATCTGGTACGCATGTCAGGGAAATTAATTGGGTATTTGGCAATTTTAATTGAGTGAAATACGCATATACGCTGCTTATCTGGGGCACTGGATATAAGTATAACAAACTAAGTAACATTAATAGGCGATATAACTATAACAAACTAAATAACATTAATAGGCGATATAAATATAACAAACTAAAGCAATATAAAAAGATCGGACAGGGAAAGTAGCATTCAAGGAGGACAGTCAACCACAAAACACAGAAACAAACACGCAAACAGACATACAAGAAGGCACAAGTAATAATAAATGCAAACGACATCACAAACACAAAAGGGTTGACAATAGGGCTACCGCCTTGGAACGGCCAGTGGCAAAGTAGGCCACTGGGGGGGGGGGGGGTTTAAACCGGTTCTAGGGTGCACCAAACCTCACACTTACCCTACTGTCATCCCATTAAAACAGGACAGTGTAAATAAAGAAATCCCCGCCATGATCTAATCTCTAACCAACAAGACAGCATCAATAGACAATAAAAGTAAAACACAAATATGCTCGTGTAAATATAAGTAACATTAATAGGCGATATAACTATAACAAACTAAGGAACATTAATAGGCGATATAAATAAACATAATCTAAGTAACATTAATAGGCGATACAAGTGAACATAATGATCATGTATATGAACATAAAAACTAAAGCATAGAAAGCGATATAGTAAGTACTCAGTGACTTGACAAGCCAGAGCAACACGAGAATACACCAATTGTGGCACGACAAGAACATATTGAAGACAAACATTCAACGTTGTCATCAATTACAAGATTCAGGTAAACGTGATAGGGCCCACTATATGTGGCGAACTGTAAATAGGTCAACCAATGAAAATACAACGTATTGCAAAATGGTAGCGTCATATCGCCTATTAATGATACATTTTCTAATGTTTGATATAGATTTTATGAAAGTGATCATGATCAAAGATCTTAGGAAGCTGGTAAATCAGTTCATCGTATACTAAGATCGTTCCAAGACTTTTCTGGCTTTATATTATATCACCCTTTAGTTATAGTATTGGAGTATGTACATGCAACTTATTAAATGTTTGTTGGCATTTCATTTGTTTACCTGTCATAAACAAAGAGGAGTTCGTTAATTGTAGAACTTTCATATTAACTATGAATTATTTTTTCCTGAATGATGATCGAAGTTGTATTCCATTTTAAGTTAACTGCATCTAAATATTTTACTATATATTTTAAGGATTTTTGCATGGCGATGGAAAACTAGTCGCAATTTTAGCTGTATTTGTAAATATAAACAGAAGTGTATTCAATGTTTTTGTTTTAAATACAGGCATCAACGTCGTTGTTGTGAATATTTGTCAACCCCACAAATCACTAGACGCTATCATCAGACGAATGGAGATGCTTTCCAAAAAAAAGGTTAACAAACATTCTCAAAGCAACCTGTTTACCCGTATAAATACCGGTATAAACAAAACACAACCGGGCAATCATAAAACGTAGAAAGATTCTCCTTTAATATGTCTGACCCTTTACGTCAAACCATTTGCTAAAATAGGGAACTGTGTTTAAAAAGTTGAGCCAAGGGAGACAACGAGTACACACCACTCAATTTAGATTTGCAGACAGTTATTTACCCTTAAATTATGAATATCGAAGTAAAGTAAATTACATGCTTTGGTACAGTTGAAAAATAATACTAAATTGAAGATAACACCTTTTTTTATTTTACAGTGTATGTAATTCAACTTTGTCAAATCTCGAATAATTTGAGTTGGGAAAATTTAAAGCAAATAGTCTTGTGTAATCTTACCGTATGTATGGGAAATTTTCCTCGAACGTATAGAATCAGGGTTGTGCCCATACAAAACAGCTCCTGTAAATACAAACACAATATATTTCTAACAAAAAAAGTCTATGAGTTACATTAGTTCCTTTCTAGTACCCAGTACTACATACTTACTCATCGTCAACTCTGCTCAATGTATGGATGCATATACGAATACATGTGTGTTAAAAGCAATTATTGCCTTCGAATACCATCATGTGTTTTAGCAAATTTATAAATTTAATTTTAGTAACAATAAGTAAGAGACCCTGTTTTTTTTTTTTATAAATATACCTTTCAGTACAGCAAGTCCTGCATCCGGTGGTAGTATGACTCTCATTTCGGGAAATGTTTTCATGACAGTCGAGATCATAAGTGCAGACTCAGAAAATCCGCCAACCATTATTAGTGTTTTAACCTCTCTAAGTTCAGGCTTTTGTAAAAAATATGTTACATGTGCTACCAGTTTCTTCTTTGGTTTTTCAAACATGTCAATAAACACACAGCTCTTTATGTGAAGCCTGTCCCTATTCTCTTCAACCGTGCTTGAAAATACGCCGTTTTGTATTGTTACTGCAAAGTTTTTCAGGAGCTGTTTTAGAGAATGTATCAAACAATGCACTCGGCATCTTCATAACAATTATTTTTTCTTCACCCGAAGCAACCTCTTTTACTACCCTCTTCTTCAGTTCAAAGGACCTGTACATGTCAAGTTCATCTACTTTATAGTTTTTCCCAAAGACGCTGAGAACTCTTGTCTGTAAATAGACTCTCCAGGTAGTGTTTAAATGCGGCATCAACCAGTATTCCAACCCATGGACCTCCACTTGGAGGGCACAACTATTTTAATGTGCCATCAGTATTGACTTCATGTACTGTTATATCAACTGTCCCACCTGCAAACGATAAGTTAGTTGCTCAATATTAATGACATTTAGTACATGCTGAAAAGAAGATATCGTAAAATCATACATTTTCAAATATTTGTGTTTGGTACCAAGTACGAGTATACAAGTAGACATAATTTCGAACGGGAAATGTATCATTCAAGGACCACAGTCAACCAAAAATACGCACATAAACAAACAGTAATTACAAATATGAATAAAAGACAGGTTATGACATCACAAAAACAAAGGAAGTGACAATATGGCTATCGCCTTGGAACGTTAACGCTTTTATTAATGAATGCAGTACGTTTACATGCCTACCTCCAAGGTGAATAATCATAAACTGAGCGCCAGGATAAAATGATTGTAGATCAGTTTGCTTGTCCACTTTATTGGTCCTTGTAACAGTGAGTTCTTTACAATACACGGCAGCAGCCTCGGGTTCTAGCGTTTCGTCAGCTGAGTTTCAGCTATACGTGACTAATAAAAGTATTCAACAGTGAATAATGTAACAATCGGTGTAGTATGTCTCCGTTTATGTTACTGTAAAAAATGTCCTTTTAAACTATATATTTACATTGTGTTTTTTAATAGAAATGGCATCGAAAGAGTTATATTTAGCTAGGTACAAACAACCACATGCCTCTATACATTATATAATAGCTATACGTTAGAAGTCAGCAATATATTGGACGTACCTGAGAGTAATGCTTATTTAATTATTATTAATAATAATTTGTAAATATACCAGTTATAACGAAAAACTAACGGGACGCCGCGATTTTTAAAGAAATCAAAAATTAGAAGATCTTGGCACCCAAATACAATGTCACCGTACTGTACTACAAACACAGAGCACATTAACTATACAATTCTATGGAACGCCAAACACGACTTTGATGGTCATTTTCCATTATGATGTGGACACTTTCAATATGATGTGGTCACTTTCCATTATGATGTGGTCGCTTTACATTATGATGTGGTCATTTGTCATTATGATGTGGTTATTTGTCATTATGATGTGGTCGCTTTACATTATGCTGTGATCATTTGTCATTACGATGTGGTCGCTTTCCATTATGATGTGGTTACTTAACATTATGATGTGGTCACTTTCCATTATGATGTGGTTACTTTACATTATGATGTTGTAAGTTTCTATTATGATGTGGTCACTTTCATTACGATGTGGTCAATTTTCATTATGATGTGGTCACTTTTTATTATGATGTGGTTACGTTCCATTACGATGTGGTTACTTTGTATTATGATGTGGTCACTTTCCATTTTGATGTGGTAAGTGTCTATTATGATGTGGTTACTTTACATTATGATGTGGTCACTTTTCATTATGATGTGGTTACTTTCCATTATGATGTGGTTACTTTGTATTATGATGTGGTCGCTTTTCATTATGATGTGGTCACTTTACATTATGATGTGGTCTGTTTTAATTATGATGTGGTAAGTTTCTATTATGATGTGGTCACTTTACATTATGATGTGGTCACTTTTCATTATGATGTGGTCACTTGGTGTTATGATGTGGTCACTTTCCATTATGATGTGGTAAGTGTCTATTATGATGTGGTCACTTTATATTATGATGCGGTCACTTTTCATTATGATGTGGTTACTTTCCATTATGATGTGGTTACTTTGTATTATGATCTGGTCGCTTTTCATTATGATCTGGTCACTTTACATTATGATGTGGTTTGTTTTAATTATGATGTGGTAAGTTTCTATTATGATGTGGTCACTTTACATTATGATGTAGTCACTTTTCAGTATGATGTGGTTACTTTCCATTATGATGTGGTCACTTTACATTATGATGTGGTCTGTTTTCATTATGACGTGGTAAGTTTCTATTATGATGTGGTATGTGTGATCACGTGTTTTTTCTTCAAATAGCGCCATCTATTGACACTGCTTGCGGAATTCAAAATAGCGACAATGATAGAAATCCTAAATTATGTTAAAGTATCCGATGAAGCTCGTGTTAGATTTTTAAAAGAAGAGTATCTTTTAATGCGATTAACACATCGCAACAACAATTAACTATTTTACAGCGAGTTATTTGAGAAATTGTATTGCGGTGTCGAGGTACAAAACGTATGGTTTAAATTCACCGTGTATAAATCGGCATAGTCTAAAACCTGGGATGGAATGGAATTAGAATGCCATTATGGTATGAGATTTTGATTCCAATCGCATTCCATTCTGCTCTAAATTCCCATTCCATATTTTAGTCTGTGACACATGTATATGATAAAATATGGGACGAATCTGGAAGAAAGGCACAATGAAAAAGTGTGAAATAGGTTTATTAAGGGTCTATTTGATTATCTAATTATCAGGCAAGCATGGGAACAACAATTCAATGTGATAGATCTGTAAATTTCTAAATACATATATAATCTCTAAGTATTAGCCAGGATTAAAGTCATTTCTTATGTTAAGTCTTCTAGTCGTACCCTAGATTGTTTTTCTTTTTGGCTGAGACTGCTGTGGTTGTTCAGTACAATTCTGGATACATCATGTATCCCCGCAGTGGTTGTTCAGTATCATCATGAATCGTACTGAAAAATCACAGCCTAAGGTATTTCTAATTATGTATATTTTATAAAGCTTTACAACACAATCTTAGTTTATATTTAATTAATTTCTACGGATATAATCCGTCTTTATTGTTAGCGATTTAGGGTTGTTTTCGTTGTCTTTTCAATTTAGGCGCTGAAGACATGATAATAGCAATGACTGTGTACACATAAAATCGAGACAAGCTAACCTTAAAGGGAGTAGATCAGGCTTTTTAAAAAAGCTATAGAATTACCAATTTAAAACAGAAAATGATATACATGTAGATGGGAAATTAACAGTTTATTATAATAAAACGCAATAATTAATAATTATAAATTACAATACGTCATGTTAGTCCTTTTGAAAAGCATTGAAAACAAATTTACCGCCAAGTTTTAAATAGCTATCCCTAGCGCGTAACTATAGTTAGGAAATACCTTCTTTTGGTTGTTTATTTTATATGATAATTGCTATTTCGTTTTGGGGTTTATTGCTTATTTAGTTTATTTTAATCAATTAAATACATATCTAATGTATAACAATTCTAAAACAAATACCAATCCTGATGTACTTCCTTTAACCTGTTGGCCTTATTGCCTACCGACCGTTCAAAGTCGGTAACGCAGTCTTCATTTCACCACTATGCGGGTCTACGATGTCATTGCGTTTGGGTACTGTGATTTCTATAGGACCATATTCTCATGTTTTATTTATAAAACAATAGAAAGCCAAAACGCAATCACAGGAAGGAATCCCTTGCACATACACAGTATAGAAATTATAAAACTATAAATCATGTATCGGAACTGCCAGTGAAAAACTAAGAGATGACATATACTTATAAAGGATTTTACATGAGTGTCCGTTTAATATTGAATTTATTAAACGAGTTTGACGGACGCACGCACAGACACGCGAGAGCGCGCGCACACACACGTTGACATAGGTACACAAACGAACAAAGTCAGTGCACAATATCATAGCATTATAGTATGGTCGGTGAAATTGCCTTGTATGAATGTCATTCAAACAATTCAGTACAAACAATAAAGGGGCAGAGATTTACGTCCAATACATTTGTGGAAGTTAGAGCACAGACAGCACGCGCGGACAGGGGCACTGAGTACACAATACCATACTACAAACAAATATAGAGCTTGTATAATACCGTTGGTTAGGCCTTTACAAGTGTTTTCTATGTTTAGCATCATTGGGCTCGTAGGTTTTTGAATGGCTGCATTCAAAAATGCATATGAAAACGATCAACTACATCAATTCTTAATTGGAATAAACAAAATCGTATTAAATGAATATGGTTTCAGTTAGAAAACAAATATATTTGTTCATGTGCCTGTCTTTCATGGGCATAGGAAAGTTTCACTTATTGGGAGGGGTTGTGGGATGGTGGAGGGTTGCGGCAAACTTTTTGAAAATATATTTGACAATCAAAAAGTTTGTTTCAAATTGTTTTCACAAAATAAAACTAAAACTATCAACGCCCAATTAAACTTAAACATACAACATTATCATACGGATAAAAGTAGTACTTTTTGTGTCCCCTTTTCGAAAGAAATGCGATACATAGGGATCACTTTGCCGTCCGTCAGTCTGTCAGTCCGTCACAAACTTAACGTTGGCTATAACTTTGTCATTTCTCCATATTTCTTCATCAAACTTTCCAAATATACTCATCATGACCACATCAACATGACCATACTAAAATGTAAAAGGTCAAGGTCACACTGAAGGTCATTATATGGGTTAATACGCAAACTTAACGTTGGCTATAACTTTGTCATTTCTCCATATTTCTTCATCAACATATTTCTTCATCAAACTTTCAATACATACTCGTCATGACCACATCAACATGTGTAGCACTACGGGGTCGCTATGCCATGTTTGGTACATTTAATAACGAGGTCTGGACTTCGCGTTGTGATTTCCATAATTTATTGGTACATATAAAACAGTCCGAATAATTACACATTCATAATACGTTATGAACATCCTGTTATATATATATATGCATATCCGTTTCGTATAGTGGTTTTAAGTACGTCCATTTGTTGATTACTTAAATAGTCCCTATTATTAAATGTCTTAGGTTCACAAAATATAATAGTATTTAGAAATTTTCAAATGTACAAATCCTCAAATTATTATGTAACGCTAAACAACTTCCCTCCTATACTAGCTTCCATAGTATAGTTTAACTTATCCCACACCCTGTCTTAGACTGCGGGGATCCATCTTACAAGATCGACTGACTCTTCACTCTTTAACCACCGTCTCTCTACTCTCTACTCCCGACTCTGCTAGACATTTCGTGCGCTTAGTATTATACTAGAAGATTACCCAGTCTACCTCTCGGCAGCTAGTCATGCCTCTCATATGGACATCGACCTGTGTAGCTACAGGTTACGCCATGGTGATTACCTCATTGTATGCATACATTACCCACAATACATTTCGGCGAATGGTCTCCCTTAATATGGCAATACCTCTTAACTCCCAGACTTCATAGGTTTCCAGAAACTTCCAGAGAAACTAAGTTTAGAGCAGGTAAACAATAACAGGTGTTCAGATAATTAACAAACAACTAACTGACATTATTAGGAAACTCCCATTGCATGATCAGTTATGATACAGATTAACAGGGGTGTACTTAAATCTAATTATGTTACATTTACAAACTGTTATAAGGTTAAGTACAATGGCCAGGCCGTAGTGTTACAATGACTAAACTGTAAAGGATCAAGGTCACACTGAAGATCATTATATGGGTTAATACGCAAACTTAACGTTGCCTATAATTTTCTCATTTCTCCATATTTCTTCATCAAACTTTCAATATATACTCATCATGACTGCATCAACATGACCATACAAAAATGTTAAAGGTCAAGTCACACTGAAGGTCATTATATGGGTTAATACGCAAACGTAACAATGCCTTTAACTTTCTCATTTCTCCATATTTCTTCATCAGACTTTCAATATATTCTCATCATGACCACATCAAATTTAGAGCAGAATGGAATGCGATTGAAATCAAAATCTCATACCATAATGGCATTCTAATTCCATGCCATCCCAGGTTTTAGACTATGCCGATTTATACACGGTGAATTTAAACCATACGTTTTGTACCTCGACACAGCAATACAATTTCTCAAATAACTCGCTGTAAAATATTTAATTGTTGTTGCAATGTGTTAATCGCATGAAAAGATACTCTTCTTCTAAAAATCGTACACGAGCTTCCTCGGATACTTTAACATAATTTAGGATTTCTATCATTGTCGCCATTTTGAATTCCGCAAGCAGTGTCAATAGATGGCGCTATTGGAAGAAATAACACGTGACCGCACATACCACATCATAATAGAAACTTACCACATCAAAATGAAAACAGACCACATCATAATGTAAAGTGACCACATCATAATGTAAAGCGACCACAGCATAATACAAAGTAACCACATCATAATGGAAAGTAACCACATCATGATGAAAAGTGACCATATCATAATGTAAAGTGACCACATCATAATAGACACTTACCACATCATAATGAAAAGTGACCACATCATAATGGAAAATGACCACATCATAATAGACACTAACCACATCATAATGAAAAGTAAACACATCATAATGTAAAGTGACCACATCATAATGTAAAGTGACCACATCATAACAAAAAGTGACCACATCATAATGAAAAGTGACCACATCATAATGGAAAATGACCACATCATAATGACAAATGACCACATCATAATGGAAAGTGACCACATCATAATGTAAAGCGACCACATCATAATGGAAAGTGACCACATCATAATGAAAGTGACCACATCATAATGGAAAATGACCATCAAAGTCGTGTTTGGCGTTCCATACAATTCAAAGGACAATACACAACATAAACAGTGGTGAAGACACGGTTACCGACTTGAAACGGTCAGTAGGCAATAAAGCCCACTGGTTAGCTTAAATCGATTTTAAGTGTACACACATTTACTATTATCTCGTCTTTTGCCCTCAGATTGACAAGACAATGTAAATAAAATTACATCAATCAAAAGGAAATATCTAACATAATTAGGAAACGATACAAGTATATGTTGTTGTAAATATATATATATATATATATACACTCAACAAAATTCCTAATCGGTCATCTCAATTTTACAAAATATTTTCTTTTCTTGGAACATCTTCCTCTCGGTTTTACTTGTTTTGAATAATATAGTTATTTAGTAAAAGGTCCTGAAAGTTTCGGAAAAATCATGTTACTACCAGTGAAATTAGGACGCGTTAAAATCACGAACCCCAAAATCAAAAATTACAAAATGTCAGACTCACAATGGAAATCCCATAGAAGAGTGCTCGTTCTTGAAATTTGAAGACGCAGACCAAGAGTCGCGGAAAGGAACTCATTACATGCATGTTATATGTCTAATGAAATGATTTTATAGGTCATTTATGTTTGCCATTTCTTTATTACCATATTGGTTTTTAAAACACTTGACTGTGACTTAAGGCAGTCATTCCCCTTACAATTCAATGCAAAAGTATGTGACTTTGTGGATCGAGGGTGTTATAATATAAAGCATTGTTTCTTCAAAAATAATTTAAATATCTTTACCAAATTTTCAGTTAATATATATCAAACATTGAACGAGGATTTGATTAATTTTACATGAATACAAATTTTGTGTAAAAGGTAATAATTTCATAAAACTTAGGTGACCGATTAGGAATTGTGTTGAGTGTATATAAACATAATGAGAAACACCTCATGATGTATCGAGAATTTTACTGAAAAACCAAAACAGTTGCAGCCAAAGAGAAAACCAATCAAGGGTACGTACGACAAGAAAACCCGAGGGGCCTAATGTCACGCACAAACCTCCCCTTTCAGGGTTTCAGTAGGTGCAATCATGAAGTCGTACGAGATTGTCCGGTCATCGCACAAGAAGAAAGTGAAGATTAGTGACTGACTGTAGAGAGGTCAATCACCAAACATGAAGTGCGTTGTAACACTAAAGGGTCGTATCCTTTTCAGGCGGATTTCCTGATTAGTTTTGTAAAGTGGTCAGGTAATCCGTCAGACCTCTTTACTTTCCGAAGTTTATAGATCACATCTCGGTATAATAAAGGTTGGGATATTCCTAGTCGAAGAAAGTTTTTAGGTTGGATTTGTACTTCTCCAGCAGGACTTCGTTGCGTCGATAGAACTTCGAAAATATCTGCGTAGTTTATGATAACGAGCATCTTGCTGAAGAAGTTTACTTGTAATAACTTCATTTCGATAACTGAAATCCTTAATATCGTTACATGCCCTAGAAAAACGAATGGATATAAACCCAGTATGATGTAACTCAATGGTACGTCCCAATCCAAATGTGGATAGTTAACGATATCAACGTTAAAGTCATCTCTCTTATCATATATTTAGTATGTATTTAATGATTTGAAATCGTCAGATGAAGATCGAGGAATGCTGCCATGATGGTATTCGAACTGTTGGCTTTATTCAGTGTGAGCTCTGGTGGTTAAATATTAGTGACCATATAAGCCAAGAACGGATTATCAATACTGAGTATGTCATCCAGATACCGAAATGTATTATTAAACGTATCAATAATGTGTCTCTTGCTAGCATATAAAATATCTAACATAAAACATTAATCTCTTTCATAACTGTATAAAAACAAATCTGCGACAAGTGGCGCACCGTTAGTACCCATAGGAATACCAACAACCTGGCGGTAAACTGTTTTTACCGTTTCTAATAAAGATGTTATCTAAAAGGAAAGATAACGCACTACAAAGTCCACATGTTATATTTATCATATGTCGTGTTTGTAAAGAGAGACAGGTTTGCAAGCAAGAAAAGTGGTCTCTTCCTTAGCACATGTCTTCTGTATAAGATGAGTCAATTTAACTTTTATCAGGTTATGTGGTAGAGTGGTGTATAGAGTGGAAAAGTCTTAGGTGCTTATAGTAGAGACATGGAACCGTAATTTAACCGTAGCTTGAAATCGAGGGATTCTCCGGAGGTTTTGATCGACCTAAACAATTTGATTCCTGAATTTTCAAACACCTTTCCGCAATATTTTACAATATGTTCTTTAATCGCGAAAAGGCTGGAGGTCAACAGTTTTGACACATTATTAGTGGCACATGAACTAGAATTTGCGATAAAACGT
The DNA here is from genome assembly GCA_037043455.1 of Cyrtodaria siliqua. Classification (NCBI taxonomy): domain Eukaryota; kingdom Metazoa; phylum Mollusca; class Bivalvia; order Adapedonta; family Hiatellidae; genus Cyrtodaria; species Cyrtodaria siliqua. The sequence continues at coordinate 293,354 of JAWPHD010000656.1, read as the reverse complement.
TCCTTGTGTGAAAGTTTTGTGAAGTTTTGGAATCCAATACTGCCTAATGCCAATTTGTGACATAGTACTGGTTGAACGCTGCAATGTTGTGAGGCGCCTTTACATTAGTTTATTCATTGTCCATTGCCATTTAGTGTTTTATGTTGTACGTCTGTTTTGACAGTTTAAAATTGTATGCCTATGTACTGTACTTATATCAAAATGACTATTGTATACGTTTATTGTAACAATAATGTCCAACCTTATTAGCAGCCTCCTTCATAAATTGTTTAGCTCCATCATGCCATATAGCTGGGACGGTAAGGACCCAGTGTACGTCTGAAATTGTGATGTCATTAATTATCGTTTTCAGCCTGGATAACAGGTGATCTTTGAGGAAGGATATTGCTGCTGAAAACACTTCTTTCGCCAGAAAATTACTGCCTTGGTCATTGTTATATTGTTAGCTGAATGTGTGACAATATTAACAAACAAGACCCAGTTCTGGAACACTACCAGTTTCATGAAGTTAATCTATCCTAGACAGAGACAAGATTAAGAATGCCCTCTGCATGCACTGTAAAGTGTATATATCCCTCCAAGCTATGTGTGGCCCCATACTAAATAGACCAGGTTTGGTACTGGAACTAATTGATTGTCCGTAGATCATTACTGGAGTATTTGATGAACATATATAACACTTCCCTTTCTAGATAATTATTTACTCCTTTAACTAAGATAGAAGCATTTACAATTAGTTATTGTAATTAAGATGTTTATCACTTGAAGAGAATAATCAGTATCTGATTTCACAGCTGTCTATATGTCCCAATCTGTCAGGTGGTTTTGACAAACGGCCTGACCTCGTTATATAGCATTTATTGCTTTGTTCATCCCTTTCTGGGCTGTCATTATTTAGAGAAACTGTCTCAGGGCACTCTTGGTCGTTCTGAAAATTATCATTTAAAGCGCGTTCCTTTGAAGGAATAAGTACCAAATGCCTTCTATTTCTACGAATGACCCCCTCATCTGTTTGATAGTATAAGACCGCGGTTGTTCGAATAATGCCGGATTTTTTTCTGGTCTTTGATTCCTTATTCGTTAGATCGGGCAGATTCCGTGCGCTATGACGCGAATCATATCTTTTCTTTTGATCAGTTTTATTTCGCGATTCAAACTGCTTAACCTTAATGATATTTGGCCATTTCGGAGCCTAAACCTCTGGTCTTACTGGAATGAAGACTGCAACTTACGACCCATCAGCAGTTCACTAGGACTAAATCCGTTATGCAGTGCCGTTGTTCTGTAAGCTAGGAGCGCCAAATATGCATCATCGGCCTTTTAAAGCATATTTTTAATTGTTTGCACCGAACGTTCCGCGAGTCCATTGCTTTGTGCATACCTTGGAGAACTGGTTATATGTTTGAAACCGTAACATGAGGCAAACTGTTTGAATGCAGCTGAATTATAACAACTGCAATTGTCCGAAAATACAATTTCTGGTATTCCATGCCGCGCAAATATAGACTTCATGTGACTGATGACTGTGGTTGAGCCTTAACTGCTAAGCTTGGCAATTTCAATATACCTAGAAAAGTAATCTACAATCAGTAATTATGTCTGGCCTTTTAGCTCGAATAAATCTGTTGCTACTCGTTGCCATGGTCTACAAGGGAAATCAAATGACAGCATTGACTCTGCATGATCATTAGTATGTTCAATACATTTTTGACAGGATTTGACCCATGTTTCCAGTGCGGAACTGAGACCTATCCACCATATTGAAGATTTTGCTCGCTCCCTACACTTTGAAATTCCCTGGTGACCCTCATGAATTCTTTCAAACATTTCTGACTGCATGATCTCAGGAATAATCAGCCGATCCCCTTTCAAGAGTAACCCTTTTGAAATGTGATTTCACCCCTGTATGACCAGTATGGTTTCATCCTATCATTAAGTGCTGATTTGTCTGGCCATGCCTTATTGCAAAATGATATAAGGTTGCTACAAACTTCATCCTGCTTGTAATGCGAATTAATTTGTTACAGTCGATTAGGAGAGGCTGGTAAACTTTCTATGACTGCCTTTACATAAGCGTCTATTTCTAAACTGGCCTCATTATCTGAACCGCACGGGGTAGACAGGGGTGCTCTAGATAACAGTCTGCTATGATCAGTTTACACCCGGCTGTATAGCTAATTGAGTATTGAAATCTCATAAGTCTCATTCGAAATCTCTGTATTCTGGGAGGTAGCTCTGTTAAATTATTGGTGCTTAACAGAGGAACCAGGGGTTTATGATCTGTTTCCATATGAAATGGGACTCCTAAAAATTGCAAATATTTCACAGACCCATGTTAATCCAAGACATTCTTTTTCTATTTGTGCATATCTCTGCTCTGTTTCTGTCAGAGAACGAGATACATATGCAACCAGCTTCCAGATTTCACCGTGTTTTTGGCGAATTTCGCCCCCTAACCCATAGGACGAACTATCAGCTGAAACTAATATTTCCTTCCCGGGATCGTATTGTGCTAGGTCTGCTGGCGAAATCAATTCAGTCTTAATTTTCTTAAAAGCAGATTCTTGTGCTGGTCCCTAGGCCCATGCACCTTTTGCTTTAAGGATATCACGGAGTGGTTTCGTCATGTCTGCCATATTTGGTGAAAACTTAGCCAGTTGATTTACCCTGCCTAAGAATCTTTTGATGTCGGAAACATTTTCCGGTCTTGGCAGGTCTACGATTGCCTTTACTTTCAAGGGATCGGCCTCAATTGTACTCTGGCCTACTATATGACCTAGGAACCTAAGGGAGGGCTTACAGAACTCGCACTTGTCATTTAGTGTGATACCTGCTATCTCAATGATATATAGCACTATGCTAAGCCTTGTGTCATGTTCAAGCTTTGTTGTTCCAAATACAAGAACATCATCCATTTGGCAAACTACCCCTGGGAGACCCTCCAGTTATTCTGACATTTTCTTTTGGTAACTTTCAGGTGCCGAATCAATTCCGAAAGGAAGGCGGTTAAAACAGAATCTACCGAAAGGTGTTACGAAACAGGTGAGATGACGACTCTCTTCGGCAAGGTTGATTTGCCAAATCCCACTTGAGGCATTGATTTTTGAGAAATATTGATCCCCTGCTAACTTTGACAGTGACTCATCTACAGATGGCATTTGAAACTTTTCACGTTTAACTGACTCATTAGGTTTAGACAGGTCTACACATATCCTTATTTGGTCATTGGCCTTTGGTGCCACAACCATAGGTGCACACCACTCAGTGGGCTCATTTACTTTTGAGATTACCCCTAGCTTTAGCATTCTATCAAGCTCAGCCTTAACCTTATCCATGAGAGGAATGGGCATCCTACGCGGGGTGAACAGCGAGTACGGCTGGGCATTTTGATCAAGCCAAATTTTGTACTCCGTCTGTCTTTCCTAACCCATTAAATAATTTCGGAAATTCATCGCGATAATGTTCGGATTCCGCGTCTAGAGAAGATATGTTTCCCTCTTTGTTAATTCCTAGTCCCATAATCGCAGGTCGACCAAGAAGTGCTTCCTTAAGACCATGCACTACATATATATCCTGAACACTAAATGCATCATTTGATTCCAATAAACATTCAAACTTTCCTAACACGTTTAGCTGAGATTTTCCTGCACCGCACAGTTTTTTGTCAGTTTTCGCCAGCTTAATTCCTATAAAAGTATTGAACTGTTTGTCTGAAATCACGGTCACATCCGCCCCTGACCAATTTTGAACACCATTTTGTGATTTGCGTCCATTGTAATGGATGTCTTCCACGGATTGCATGACTTTGCAGCACTGAGATTCCCAAGAAAGTACTCCTCTGGTGGTCCCGCAGATCTTGCTGTTGTGTCAGAATTTCCCTAACATCCGACTTGCAACCCTTCTGAAAATGGCCTTTACGGTCGCACTTGAAGCACCTGGCATCTATGGCAGGACATTTGTCTCTAGAGTCTGCCTGCCTATTTCCACACCGTTCACAACTCGCAATCTTTCCGAAAGTCTGCGACAGACTGCTGAGATTTCACGGCCTCACTCTGGCTGGCTACTGTAACAGCTTTTTCTAATGTTAGCTCAGCGTTTAATTGGAGTTTTTCCGACATTCTGTTGTTTGTTCATCCCACGACAATCCTAACCCGAATCATCTCATCGTGCCACGTTCCAAACTGGCAATTCTCTGATAATTTTTGTAAGTTCGTAACAAAAATGTCTACACATTCGCCCGCGAGCTGCATCCGCTGATTGAATTTGGCACGCTCGAAAATTACATTCCGCCTTGGAATAAAGTACTTGTTTAATCTATCCGTGACAGTTTTGTAAACCTTTTGTTTCTTATCTGAAGGTCCAAATGACGCTAATATGTCCTCAGACTCGCTGCCCATTGAATACAATAATGTATTTATTTGCGTTTCCGCTGACTTCTCTTCCAAACCCGACGCCGACCTGAACCTTTCAAATCGCTTAAACCATTTTCCCAATGCTTCTGGTTTAGCAAAGTCAAACGCTATCCATATTGACTATCACAAGTTATCCAATACTTATCAGAAAGAACAGCAACACTGTCACAAATCTTTTGTTTATAATATATATTTACATTGGTCTTATATTTATTGTTTCAATGTCTCGCATAACCAAGCTCTGAAACTACGATCTACCTCCATCTAAAAGTTCAATACTTCACAAAGGAGATAAACTCTGTCTCTGTCATATCTATCGTCATGTGTCTATCTTATGTTTAGTTTGTCGCAGTCATACAATGGGACATTATAATACCATTTGACAAACTATGTACTTTAAATATTGTATAATTGGATATTTTCGACACCGAAGACACGTTTTGTACATAGTAAATATTTTATTTTCACAGTTTATATTTTGTTTCCACATTTATGTATCATGGCTACATTAATGCATTAATAAATACAATATCGATATAAATACATATACAAGTAAGAGCGCTCTAACTAATTATAATTGTACTACATGTGTCGGTTCAGTTTGCTAATGATTTATGTCAACGCTGTTTTTGAAAAATATAGAAGAGAATGCCTCACACCTTTTGTAGAATCAAAAGGCTAACATCTATACCCTTGGAAGGTATAGGTGGCAGTTTAAAGCTTATATATGCCGTTTATAATACAAGGGCCAATTTACAATGGTCTTATATTTATTGTTTTAATGTCTCGCATAATCAGGCTCTGAAACTACGATCTACCTCCATATAAAAGTTCAATACTCCACAATGGAGATAAACTCTGTCTCTGTCATATCTATCGTCATGTGTCTATCTTATGTTTAGTTTGTCGCAGTCATACAATGGGACATTATAATACCATTTGACAAACTATGTACTTTAAATATTGTATAATTGGATATTTTCGACACCGAAGACACGTTTTGTACATAGTAAATATTTTATTTTCACAGTTTATATTTTGTTTCCACATGTATGTATCATGGCTATATTGATGCATTAATAAATACAATATCGATATAAATGCATATACAAGTAAGAGCGCTCTAACTAATTATAATTGTACTACATGTGTCGGTTCAGTTTGCTAATGATTTATGTCAACGCTGTTTTTGAAAAATATAGAAGAGAATGCCTCACTCCTATTGTAGACTCAAAAGGCTAACATCTATACCCTTGGAAGGTATAGTTGGCAGTTTAAAGGTTATATATGTCGTCATAATCCTCACTGCTGATGGTAGCCAATGTAACAAAATATCAAGATTGCAAACTGAAACGTCTTTTATTGACTGAAAAAATAATAATAAGCTTGATTGTGGTTTAACGGCATGTCATGTGTACAAACAGCCATACACACACATACATATGCATACATATATACATACATACATATATATGTACATATACACATACATGCATGCACATATCCGCATGCACACACACGCAGACACATCTGCATACATATGTGCATATATGTACTTGACACCTAGATATGTTGTTATCAGAAAACTGACGTTTGTTTGTCATATTATTCAACATGATTCTGTAATTTTCACTATACAGATTGTTATAGTATTACATATATGAGTAACAACCTTAAGTAAGTGCTATTTCATGACGCTGTGTGGTTCTTGACAATTAATATTAGACTATGGGTTCTTTTTATGTATTCATAATGCACACTTTCATGTGTATATGTGCGTTTCCCTGCTATGTAGTGTATATATCTAAATCATTTATAGTGGATTCATTTATAAAAGTTATTTACCTCTCTCATAGTAATCCAAAATTCCAAATATTTATTTCTGCGTGAAAAAATCACATGCGCATTGAACAGTGTTTGTTTCGAATAGACAAATTTAGAATGGTCCAGTTTGGTTTAAACATATGTTATTGCAACATTTACATTAGTTTGCAAAAGGGTTGGGCCACAAGTTCTACAACATTAGTTACGGCCCGTCCCTATACAGTTTGTTTACAAAATAAATAGTATGGCAGTTTTACAATCATAAAACATTTTAAACGAAAAGTATAGGAAATGCATTACTGAAGTTAACAGATATATGTAAAGAGAAAGGAAGAGGAGGAAAAGGACAGACAGTTAAAGACGTCTCGTAAGGGATCAAATGTGAACAAAGTGAGTTTCATCGAAAACGCTTGGTATCTTTAATATATTTTTGAACTGCTATAAACACAAGCTCATTATCTCTATCGTTCAGCTCTGTATTACCAGAAAGAATTTTTTTCATAAACTGTGCAGCCATCCCAGACAATAGAAGCATACTCTAATATCGGTCGCATATATGAAATATATATTTGGTTTATTGTTTTCCGTCCAACTTTATATTTAAGAAATCTCATCAATCCTAAAACCTTTGATGCTGAAGATAAAATATTATTAATGTGTTCATGCCATTTACCATCATTACTTAAAGTTAATCCCAAATGTTTGTGATGTTCTACAAATTCTAACTGCACATTATTGAAAAATAAATTTGGTTTTCGAACATTTTTCGATGCTGATATGAATAATACTTCAGTTTTGTTTGGATTAAACGTAACTAACCATGTTTTAGCCAATTCTGACATTATGTGTAAACCATGATTTAAAATACCTTCCATATCATCTATGTTTGATGTCGAAACTGAAAGCGAGCTGTCGTCAGCAAAAAGTCTAGTTATGCTTAGCATATTATCAGCAATGTCATTTATATATATTAAAAAGAAAAGAGGCCCAAGAACAGAACCTTGGGGCACACCAGCTAAAGTTAATTTCGAATCTGATTTAGCAGTATTTATAAGAACTCTTTGAGATCGATTAGAAAGATAATCTGCGATCCATAGCAACAATTTGCCATCTATACCATTTTGTTTGAGTTTAAATAGTAGTGCTGTTCTCCAAACGCGATCAAATGCTTTGGAAATATCGGCAAAGACTATACACATGAGCTGTTTCGCATCGATTGTTTGACAAATATGATGGTAAATATCTAGTAGTTGATAAACTGTAGAATGACCTGGTCGAAATCCGAATTGATTCGCAAAAAGTAAATCATTGAAAATTAAAAAATTAAAAACATGTTTAAAAATTATTCGATCCATAATCTTTCCTACACAACTAAGTAATGAAATTGGTCTGTAATTACTGGGCGAATTGGAATCGCCTGCTTTGAACAATGGTATAACAGTTGCAGTTTTCCATAAATCGGGATATACGCCTTCATTTAAAGAACGGTTAAACAGTATAGACAATAGTTTTGATATAGTAAAAACGTTTTCCTTAAGCATTCTTTGACTTATTTCATCCTCTCCACTAGCTCTGTTTACTACCAAAATATTAATGATATCAATTATTTCTGATTCATGAATTACAATCTCATCTAGTTTTGAATTAGTTAACAAATTAAACTGCGGTAATTGAGCATTTGTTTCATCAACAGAGGAAATGGAAGCAAAATAATCATTTAAATAATCTGCTTTTTCTTTATCTCTGAATAAATATACAATGTCTCCATTATCCAATATAGATGCCAGAGGTGGTACAACTTCGGAGTTTTTATTCGTCTTCATGTAATGTTTCAATAATTTCCAATATGTACGCTGATCACCTACATTTGCTTTATATATTATATCTTCAAGATTACTAAAGAAGTTCTCTCTTGCATGTTTTTTTAAATTATTAACTTTGTTTCTCAGTGATTTATATAAATTCCAGTTCTCAGGTGTATTAGTACGGACAGCCTTCTGTTTTTGACGATCGCGTTGTCTTGAAACGCGCCTTAATTCCGAGTCATACCACGGTTTATCATTAGGCCTAATAGTAACAAGTTTTGACGGAATACATAATTTAACGAGTTCTATAAATGTATTTGTAAAAGTCTTACACGCTTCATGAACAGATCCATGTATTAGGATGCTCCAGTCATAAGATGTTATAAGAGCGTTAAGTTTGGCAAAATCAGCCTTTTTATAGAGCCACACACGTCTTTTATATGTGCATTTTTTTTCATATGTTAATGGAATAAATATATATGTACTATAGTGATCACTGATTTCACTAGGTGTTTTTATTATACCAGAGTTTATAAATTTAAAGTCAATCGGTATAACAATAGGGTCTAATAAGGTCGACGACCGATCAGAAACGCGCGTTGGTTCATCTATAACATTTTTCAGATTATTAATGAGTATTATATCTTTCAGAGAGTGGTTAGCTGGATTTAACTGGTCTTCGTTAATATCTCCAACCATAACTATGTTGTTGCAAGTATCAAGAGATTTTTCAATGCAGATATTTAAATCTTCCCAAAAACTAATAGGCGCCTTTGGTTGTCTATAAACTGTACATAAAATAAACGATTGTTCTCGGTCTTTTATTTATATCCAAAGTGTATCCTGTATTGCATTTTCAAGTTCAGTTATTCGTCGCGAATATATGTTTTCCGATATATAAACAAGTATACCACCAGAATGTGCTGTTTTGTCTTTTCTATACATAGTTGAAAAACCATCAATTTGCAAGGAGTCCATTAAAACGTTATCAAATAAATGTGTCTCGGTAAAACATAGTATATCAAAATCAGTTAAATTGTCCTTAATGAAATCTATTTTATTGCGAATACTTCTGATGTTTAAGTGTAGAATGGAAAGACTAGGGCTGACAGATTGCGAATTGGGTCCCGGGTTTTGCTCAACATCGTTCGATATAATAACTAATAATGTCATAGCTAACGAGAATTGTATGTTAAGAATACTGTCGGAGGCACGAACGATAACTGCCTTACAAACGGATGACCAGTATGCAAGCAATTTCATGATAAATTGAAAAATAAAGCTAAAAGGTTTAAAGCAATAACATAGTTTTTGTATAACACCATGCGTTTTTATATAAAATGTTCCAATTGTCACTCGCCAGCTGCTTAAATCACTACCCATTTGGTTTTAATAGAAACGATGTACAACTGGCGAATGACATCTGGAACCTTCTGAAATCGCAATGTTCTAAAAATGGTACCCTCGAGACAATACAGAAAAATGGAACAGATAGAGAAAGAAGAAATAATAGGAAAAATATTGCAGTTACTGTATCAGTTTTGCAAATTGTGTAATACATGCTAACAACCCTACATTCGGATTTGCAAAATATTTAGGGATAATCCGAGCATTTACTAAACAATAGAATATCATAATATACATGCTCAAACCACCACTCAAGAAGGTAGTATCAATATTTCTACATATCTATCTTTATTATATAACTATTCCTGTGTGGAGGTTTGGTTAAACATAACATATTTACATACCACCTATTTACATACCACCTGATACTAGCCAAAAGAAAACTTCCGTTAACTGCAAGTGCGTTTATATTAACGATGCTTCTTTTTAGCTATGGGGCTGGCGTGGCGCAGTCGGTAGCGCGGCGGATTTGTAACCGGAGGCCCCGGGTTCAATCCTCCGTGGTGCCACTGAGTTCCGTCGGTGTGTTCTTGGGCAAGACACTTTACCTTAGCCTCGTCCGTCGGATGGGACGTAAACCGGACGGTCCCGTGTATCGGTGTATCCTCCGAGCACGTTAAAGAACCATAGGAATCTATTCGATAATAAGAGTAGGGCAGGTTCCCGGATCCCTCTCTCTGGGGCGGCTCTAAATAACCTATACTGTGTTGATGAGCCGTTAAACAACATTCAATTCAATTCTTTTTAGCTGGAAGTTTAATCAAGCTTAAGCCCGGTACACACGGTAAGATTTATCTTATAAGATATGTCTTGTGAGACAAATTGCATCGTGTGTACAGGGGCTTAAGACACAATTTATGACCTGAAAGATGTCTTCCAGAAATAGAACATGCTCTATTTCCATAAGACAAGATCAAAAGCGCCGCCATTCAACCACACATGATAACACTGAGGCCAAGGTGTACTGCGTTCCAGATTTGACATAAACTTCGCAGCATAGGGTCTACATGCATTGTAGATTTGTACACGCGGGTATATTAGTTCATGCATAGCAACATGGCAGGAAACTGGACGAATGATAACATGGATGAATTGCTGGGATGTTATGAGGAAGAGGAAGTTTTGTGGACAGTCACGCACAAAGACTATGACAAGAAAGATGTATGACAAGGCGCTTTCATTCGTTTACATTCAGGAAAGATCCAGTGTGCACTTATTTGAAGGTCACCAGAAAATCCCATAAAATTAATCTCACCGTGTGTACAGGCAATCTCATAAAATAGATTTTATCAGATTTGTCTTATAAGATTTGTCCTATGAGATAATCGTACCGTGTGTACCGGGCCTTAGTCAGTATAATCATTCCTTCTGCCTGTTACGAGAATCACGAGCAAATACTGCTCTTTGTCACGCCGTGAGCCAAAAATAGTAACAATGAATGGGAAAGAACTACAATCATTCACTTTGCCTGTTACGAGAATCCCGAGAAAATACTGAATTTTGGCTAATAATAGATGATCATAGATCATCGTGAACCAAAAATATACCAGATGCGCAAGTAACAATTGAGGCATACATCAGAGGTATTTAGCAATGCTTAGAACAATGAATTTTAATTTGGTCAAACGTTTTGAACATGTTAACGAGATTACGGACATTTGACACACACTTTTGAAATAAACGCAAACAAAATATGTAAATGAGTAATAAAAAACCCAGCAGTTATTACCAATACCACTGTCATCGCATATTCCGCAATGATCATTATATACAAACATCACACATTATTATGGTCATCATTGCCATCATCGCCATCATAGTTATCATATAATTATAAACAGTCATAATTGTAATCGTGAAGTCCTCGACACCATATCAGCAACATAATAATAGTACTGGAAAATAGTATCAAAAATAATATCCAATAACTAAATGCTAATCACAAAATGTTCATCATCATTATCATCAGCATCATCATCATCATCATTATTATAATGAGTATCATTAATATATTATCGCCATCTTCATCACCACCATCATCAACAACATAATAATAATTGTGTTGGTAATTGATATACTGTGATAATTACGAATATCGCTGGTCCAGTGAAGTACATTGGTGGTTCTTAGACGTGAATTTTACTGAACCAGCGTAGGCTTGTGATATAAATTGATGATATGTGGTGTATCATATTATGTTTTTCGTTTGCAGTTTTCATGTGGTGAACGTTTTTCAATCAAATTGGTGTTAACTTTTAGATATCATCTTTATTATTTTATTTTTACATTTATCTATATAATGTTACATTCTCGTTTTGACGATGTGACGTGCTATGTTATAATATATGTTTTGAGACATGTCCGCCTGTGTCTTGCGTGTACATTTGCTATTCTGTTTATATAGAAACTGCTTATGGTATATTACACACGTTATATATATTTTTCTTATCCTTAATTAGCATGATGTGTTGTATCGCATTAACATGATCTCTATATTGTTACATGAATGTTTTGACTACGTGACGTAACATGTTATGATGCATGTGGGCCTTTGTCAGATATGAACGATTGCTGTTCTTGTTTATATTCTTGTTTATATACATTCATCTAATGTCTTTTGGAATAGTGCGTATATTGCCTAACTGTTCCATCTAGATATTCATACATGTTGTTTGTTATGTTATAGGCATACAGAGTATAATTCTTGGTGGGAAATCTTTTGAATAGCGCCTCAAAATGTCTATATGCAGGCTCATCCCGGCCTAAACCAATCAATCTTGCCCATTCTTTAAATACTTCTGGATTGAGTCCATTAACGTATACAAATGTCGCGATTAAGATACGTTGAAAATGTTTTACGTTTTGTGTCCAAAACAAGCGTCTTATAATGTGAGGCCATTTTTTTGCGTCTCCTATGATGTCTTGGATTTCTATCCATAATTGAAAAATGTGTTTGTTTACACTATCCTGTGCCATTATATCATTGCATTTATACTCGCAAAACAGTTTTATAACAGTTCTAATATTCAATATTAACAAGAATGAACTATTAAATTAAAATGTCATTTATTCCGTATGTCTTTTACTCTCTATATGGCTGTTTATGTTCATAGACTACCTAACTGATATATTAGATACAACATCGGGATCTCACATATATGTTATTGATTAAGTATATTGTCTATCATAATACTATTTACTCCACATACAAAATATTTGGACAAAAATATACATACAAGACAATGTACAATAAGCTACTAATAATGGTATACACGTACATACTGTGTAACACTAGTACATAGTACTGTCAAAATAACACACGGGAAGAAATCTGTAACCTTCCGCGACCGTAAAAATCCACGATTACATTTTTCAACCTCAAGTAAATTTGATTCGCGGATTATTTTCACAAATTCCCACTGTCCAGGATATATGTGATCTACGAATTAGAGTATATACTACTCTGCAATGTGTCAACACAAGATAGAATCGTCATTAATCAACTACTAGCGATAAAAACACATATGCGGAAATAGTTACATATAAATCATGGTTTGTTCATCCCACGACAATCCTATCCCGAATCATTTCATCGTGCCACGTTCCAAACTGGCAATTCTCTGATAATTTGTGTAAGTTCGTAACAAAAGTGTCTACACATTCGCCCTCGAGCTGCATCTGCTGATTGAATTTGGCACGCTCGAAAATTACATTCCGCTTTGGAATAAAGTACTTGTTTAATCTATCCGTGACAGTTTTGTAAACCTTTTGTTCCTTATCTGAAAGTCCAAATGACGCTAATATGTCCTCAGACTCGCTGCCCATTGAATACAATAATGTATTTATTTGCGTTTCCGCTGACTTCTCTTCCAAACCCGACGCCGACCTGAACCTTTCAAATCGCTTAAACCATTTTTCCCATGCTTCTGGTTTAGCAAAGTCAAACGCGTCTGGATTTGAAAACTTAAAAGCTTCCATATTAACTATCACAAGTTATCCAATACTTATCAGAAAGAACAGCAACACTGTCACAAATTTACTCCAGCATGTCATTAGTTATCCACTGCAAGAGTCGCTGTTAATCACTTCACCGCTGCCACCATGTTATATTGTTAGCTGAATGTGTGACAATATTAATAAACAAGACTCAGTTCTGGAACACTACCAGTTAAACGAAGACATCTATCTTAGACAGAGACAAGATAAAAAATGCCCTCTGCATGCAACGTACAGTGTATATATCCCTCGATCCAAGCTACTTGTGTGGCCCCATACTAAATAGGCCAGGCTTGGTACTGTAACTAATTGATTGTCCGTAGATCATTACTGGAGTCTTTGATGAACATTATACAACAGTCATCAACAAGAATCATGTCTCGTCGAAGATTCTGAAATATCCGATTTTCAGACGGTTTAAATTAAATAACAAGCTCGGATGATCATATTTATTTAAATCATCGAATTTATAGTGTTTACCTTGACAGATACATCATTATCTGTGAATAGAGCGCAGCCGTGGCCAGGATAGTAAAGACCCTGCGTCTAAAACTTCTCGCATATGCACAGCTGCACAGCTGCACAGCTGCGGATTGGAATCTTACTAGGAGTTAGACTTGTCAAGTGAGAAATGTCGGTTCTTGCGGATGGTTCCACCCAGGATACAAGGGGTTGTCTGCTTCTACCACAACAATTCGACCGTCATATATTGCCTAGCATGTGCCAAAAATGAAGTAAACACCATTAAAACAAACAAGAAAACAAAATTTGTGAAGAAATGAAGACGAATTAAATCCGAATCCATTTCAGAAGTGAAGGAATGATAACAAATTAGAACTTATAACATCAGACTCCGCCATCACAGCTTTACATAATAAACATGCTGTGTTGTGGCATAGCATAATAAACATGTGCGTTGTGGCATGTCATAATAAAAATGCTGCGTTCTGGCATGTCATAATAAACATGCTGCGTTGTAGCATGTCATAATAAACATGCTGTGTTGTGGCATGTCAAAATAAACATGCTGCGTTTTGGCATGTCATAATAAACATGCTTCGTTCTGGCATGTCACAATAAACATGCTGCGTTGAGGCATGTCATAATAACCACGATGCGTTTTGGCATGTCCTAATAAACATGATGCGTTGTGGCATGTCATAATAAACATGCTGCGTTGTGGCATTTTATAATAAACATGCTGCGTTGTGGCATGTCATAATAAACATGCTGCGTTGTGGCATGTCATAATAAACATGCTGCGTTGTGGCATTTCATAATAAACATGCTGCGTTGTGGCATGTCATAATAAACATGCTGCGTTGTGGCATGTCATAATAAACATGCTGCATTCATGCCACATGCTGCGTTCTGGCAGGTCATAATAAACATGCTGTGTTGTTGCATTTTATAACTAGACATTGTTATTGTCCATGGGACAAAAACGTATGGCTCCCCCACTCGCCCGAACAGACATAATGGTCCAACCGTTCTCTATTGATGTGAGATCGTTTTTATATTTAGTTATTGATCGGACTTCGTTTTGATAGTCAATGTCACCGCGACCTTGACCTTTGACCTAGTGAAATAAATAGGGGTCATCTACTGGTCATGACCAACCATCCTTCCAATTTGAGGACCCTAGGTCAAACCATTGTGTAGTTATTGATCGGACATCGTTTTGATAGTTAATGTCACCGCGACCTTGACCTTTGACCTAGTGACCCCAAAATCAAAAGAAGTCAGCTACCGGTCATGACCAACCACCCTTCCAAGTTTGAGGAACCTAGGTCCAACCATTGTGTAGTTATTGATCGGACATCGTTTTGATAGTCAATGTCACCGCTACCTTGACCTTTGACCTAGTGATCCCTAAATCAACAGGGGTCATCTACCGGTCATGACCAACCATCCTTCCAAATTTGAGGACCCTAGGTCCAACCATTGTGTGGGTATTGATCGGACATCGTTTTGATAGTCATGTCACCGCGACCTTGACCTTTGACCTAGTGACCCAAAATCAGTAGGGGTCATCTACCGGTCATGACCAACCATCCTTCCAAGTTTGAGGAACCTAGGTCCAACCATTGTGTAGTTATTGATCGGACATCGTTTTGATAGTCAACGTCACCACGACCTTGACCTTTGACCTAGTGACCCCAGAATCAATAGGGGTCATCTACCACCGTTCTAAGTTTGAGGACCCTATGTTCAACCATTGTGTAGTTATTGATCGGACAACATTTTGATAGTCAATGTCACCACCACCTTGACCTTTGACCCCAAAATCAATAGGGGTCATCTACTGGTCATGACCAACCACCCCTCCAAGTTTGAGGACCCTAGGTACAACCATTGTGTAGTTATTGATCGGACATCGTTTTGATAGTCAATGTCAACGCGACCTTGACCTTTGACCTAGTGACCCCAAAATCAATAGGGGTCATCTACTGGTCATGACCAACAATCCTTCCAAGTTTGAGGACCCTATGACCAACCATTGTGTAGTTATTGATCGGACATCGTTTTGATAGTCACTGTCACCGCGACATTGACCTTTGATCTAGTAATCCCAAAATCAATAGGGATCATCTACTGGTCATGGCCAACCATCCTTCCAAGTTTGAGGACCCTATGACCAACCATTGTGTAGTTATTGATCGGACATCGTTTTGATAGTCAATTCACCGCGACCTTGACCTTTTACCTAGTGAAATCAATAGGGGTCATCTACTGGTCATGACCAACCATCCTTCCAAGTTTGAGGACCTATGTCCAACCATTGTGTAGTTATTGATCAGACATCGTTTTGATAGTCACTGTCACCGCGACCTTGACCTTTGACCTAATGACCCCAAAATCAATAGTGGTCATCTACTGGTCATGACCAACCATCCTTTCAAGTTTGAGGACCCTAGGTCCAACCATTCTCTAGTTATTGACCGGACATCGTTTGTGACACAGACCCACACACACACACACAGTTCTACACACACACAGAAAGCACAAAATCAACATGGCTCCCTTACTACACTTTGTGTGGGGGAGCCATAATAAACAGGCTGCGTTCTGTCATGTCATAATAAACATGCTGCGTTCTGCCTTGTCATAATAAACATGGTGTGTTGTGGCATGTCACAATAAACATGCTTTGTTGTGGTATGTCATAATAAACTGGCATGTCATAATAAATAATAAACATGCTGTTTTGTGGCATGTTTTCGTTAAACAAAAGAAAATCCAAGATCAAAGAAGTACTTTATATATACATGTATCGTCATATTTTCTTTTGCTAATATTTAATAATATTAAAATGCATATACACTTACAACTTTTTTATTGCCATCCATGATGCTTTTCTTCTTCGGCAAGGTCAGCATATTTTGTTTCCGCCTAGCAAAACTGACAAGCAAGATATATAATTCATCGTTGTTCATGTGCTGTGTCAACGTGTCTTTTTGCTTAGTATTGCCTAGTCCATAGTGTTCGGTGTTACCCGAGGTAGTCAAAGAAACTTCGTTTCTGACAATGCCTTTGCCCTTAACATGCATAAATTCCAACTTCCGTCGGACCGGACAGAGTAAATGCAAATTTTAATAAAAGTAGGTTGGTTTAAACAGTGCGCATTTGCAGTTAACGATTCAACAATGGCGGATCACGAAACGCATAACAGTGACAAAAAGGATTATTTTATCAGGTGTTCGCAAGATCCACAACAAATACGACGTTATTTCGAGCAGCTATTAACTGGAAGCAATGTAATCCAAACTAATCCTAGACTAGTACCAGTGTATATGCCGTGATTCTTGAGACTCGTCGACTTAGAAACAGAGCGTCGTGGACTGGAGTGGAGTCATGATGTATACAGTACATGTGCTTTCATCAGGTTATCGATGGATCATGAACATTGATGGCTGGTAATTTTCATCAAAGCCTTTTTCCTTATCTTTTTAAAGGGTTTAATCTATACGTCTCACACCACAATTAATTTTCCATAGGGTCCCATTGTAATGTTTTTGTTCGTGGCATAGAGATAAACAGATTTTACAACATGTATTTATGCTTAAATTCTTCATTGATACACTATCTGCAATTTAAAAAACATTTAACAAATATTTACCAGATCGAACGTTTTTTAATTTCATGTTTGCGTGACACCTATCAAAATTTAGACAAAAATACAACCCCGTGATGATTAGACCCATGATGTGTAAAATGGGGCATAATTAGCTAGAAATCTTGTATCAACATGCATTTTTCTGTGATCTCTTCCTAAAATGTTGTAGATTTAGAACCTGGTAAAGATAAATCAATGTATCCTGTAAAATGTAGAAAAGCGAACTTGTTTTTGTTTTATCTACCTCCTTCATCTGTAGGGCACGAGTATTCAAGGGAGATAATAGTGGTATGAGTCCGGACTAGAACGGTACCGAAACACAAGGCGTGTATCATGCTGATGAATTTGGAACAAAACATTTGATTTCCCCGACAGTGATCAAATGGGGCACCACAGGGGGAAATTGTATGCAGTACGAACTTCCTAAGACCACCGTACACATTTTACATCAACAAAAAAAGAATTTGTATTTTTCTTAATATATGTTTAAGGCGCACCAACACATGAAAGGTTATATGGCGCCTAACAGGAATGAGCATGCCAGGCTCATCCTACATTTACATCGAGTTAAAATATGGAGAATGGGCCTAGAACCTTCTCACCTGCAGAACTGCGAGTACCGATACATTCTGGAGTCACGTTTATTGTTTTTCTGCAACTGCTCTAGTGATCTGAGCAAGATGGCACCTAAAACAATGCAGAGGTCATGATGAAAACCTTAAATGAGCATGAACAAAAAATGATAAAATGAACATGAATTTGTTGTGTGTGTGGGGTGTGGGGGGGGGGGGGGGGTCTACCCCTCTGCCTATCCCTCTAACCCAATCCAAAAATAAAAAACAAATTAAAATATTACACAAAATATCACAGACTTTTCCATTGCTTGTATGTTAAAATGATTGATCATACATTTTAATAAACATTTTCTCTTTAAAAAGTAGCGAAAAATCATGCTCTTTTTCCAAAGTTTTGACAATCTCACACTTCTTTTTCTCAAAATCAGCAAGCCTTACCATATTCCCAATTTTCTCGAAAAAACCCTGTAATGCAATCTTAAATTATTATTTTTTTTATTTAGAAATTGGTTTAGTGAATATACCACTATTTCGGTACTTTACAGTCCAATCATGTGACCGGGCGAGCTGATTAGGAAAATAGAGAGGCAGACCCCCGAAGACACGCCATTGTCAGTACTTGCTGAACACATTGCTGAACAGCGATGGAGAGCATTAAACCAACAAGACCCAGGACCCACCAGGGATAAATGGTAAGTGACACTTTAAAAGGACTGATCCAATTGGTGGTCAGTGTTTGTTGGAACACTTGTCTTTTTTTTATTTATGTGTAGGTGTCACTCGCCAGTTCCGCTGTTTTAAGTGTTTTTCATCATAGTCACTAAACAGTAAGAGCTCTAACCTTAAATAGTGACAGTTCAATTTTTTTAATTTACAAGCAGGTTTAAAGTGAAAATGATACTCGGTACTGGATAAATAAATCAAGACATTAATTTCAGTTCTTGATAAACACTTCAAGATTGCAGTGTCCCTTTCATATTCAGAACGCTCAGGTAGAGTTTGCTTATATAAACACCGAGATTGGCGTAGCCCATCGGCCAGCACACATTCGTATATATAGAGGATCGTACATTCTTGACTGTGTATTATTGATTTTATTAAAGTTGGATAAAATTATTTGATGCGAGGTGAATCAATTTTATACAAGTTGAACAAATTCAATATTAAATTGGTCCTTAAGATACATTTATTAGTAAAGCTGCCTATATATAATAATGTATTATGATGACGTCCTATGTTGACTCAGTACAATGCCAAACAACGGGATTACCTCGTCGATATCCGTAGTCCAGTATTTTAACGGTTTCGGAAATTGACGAGACGACAAGCATGTATTCCGAGCTGAACGGAAAAGACCGAACGATGATTCGGCCTTCATTTGCATATTTATTTCACTAGTGTAATATGATAAATATAACGTCACTTTATTACACTCCCACACACAAGCTCGCCAAAAGGCCTAGTGCCATAGGGCGAGCATAAACAAAAACTATAACTACTACTACACTCCCACATGGAAAGTTGTGATAGAAGTTTTTAACAGCTTAAAATATTCCAACTGGTACCAGTTTATTCTTGCGCTTTATTGTTGATGTCGGATATTTACGGAAAGGTTATTATTAAAGAGGTTGATGCACTATTTTCAAACGAACAAAATTTATTTAAAAAGGCTCTGAAAAACTTGAAAAAATTTGAAAGAATTATCAAAATGCCATGAAATGTTTTCAATAGGTTATATCTCCTTTATTTTTCATGGCATTTTGATAATTCTTTCAGCTTTTTTCAAGTTTTTCAGAGCCCTATAAAATAAACATTGTTTGAAAATAGCGCATCAACCCCTTTAATGTTTAAAAATTGTGACTTGACCAATTTTTATATTTGGCAATAAAATGTGTATCAACCACCAACTAGACATATTCAAATTAAGACCAATGTATTGTTACACATATATTGTTCATATCTGCCCGGTTTCATACCAGCACACATGTGGAAGCATCTAGATATATTCAAAGACCAGTTTATTGTTACACATGTATTGTTCATATCTGCCCGGTTTCATACCAGCACACTATGCAGTCTATATGTGTGGTAGCATCTAGATATATTCAAATTAAGACCAGTTTATTCTTACACATCAGGGTTT
Source organism: Cyrtodaria siliqua (assembly GCA_037043455.1). Taxonomy (NCBI): domain Eukaryota; kingdom Metazoa; phylum Mollusca; class Bivalvia; order Adapedonta; family Hiatellidae; genus Cyrtodaria; species Cyrtodaria siliqua. The sequence goes on along the minus strand of JAWPHD010000656.1, from coordinate 273,075 downwards.
TCATTAAGATCCGGTCGCCAGCAAAATTGACCGTTGTAAGTGAGATTTGGGCCGAAGATTTAAAAAAAAGAAAGGAAATAAAGAACCCCACTTGCAGTGCTTCACGTCCAAGGCATCATAGGATGCCTGCTCAAATCATCTTTAGGCCTGCTACACCAATACTTAATGAAAACCCTGATAAATGTAGTGTTGATATCTGACGTGTTTGGTACCAGAACACATGCAGTATATATGTGTGTTAGCATCTATATCTAACATGGTTCATGAAAATACTCAATGCTGATTGGCTATTGAGCAGTTTTTGAAAAAGCTATAAAAAACCTCTGACGTCACGTCCTTCAACCGTTAGAATGTAATTTTAAACGATTTTCAACGTCGGAAAACATCCAAAACAACGATTACGTTATTTTAAGGCAATGTTACATTCAAACAACAAATTGAACTTGTTAGAAACACGATAAAGCTCTATATTTTCTTCGTTTGGTGCTGACAGATGGACGTACAATATAAGTTATGAGAATGTGTTTGTATTATGTTCAATCTCTCGAAAATGTGTATAAAATACATAACAATCCATGTCAGATAAGAAATAAAATATTTCCAGTGGGTTTATATTGTGCGAAATAAAAAACTTGAAACACATCTAAACCGCGGGCCTACGATGGTCTTCAAGTCCCGCCCACCAGGTTTTTAACTGGGACAATATAAACCCGCTGGAAATATTTTATTTCTTAAATTCAAACTAGTTTTTTGTTACATTTGACGTGTTGATATCTGCCATGTTTGATACAGTACAGTATATATGTGTGTGTTGACAATTAGAGAATTATTCAAACCGGGACCAGTTTATTATAACACTTGTATTGTTTTATATCTGCCAGGTTTGGTACAGCCGAGCTTTGTTACCAGCACGCAACTGTGTTGTTAGACATATTATCCAAAATTGATACATTACAACTGGGACCCGTTGTCAGTTTGTACAGACTCGTCCAACGACTCATCAAGTTTCTGGCTCCATAACATCAGGTTTGTAATACAGTCACACTTCTGTAGCTCCAGAACATCAGGTTTGTAATACAGTCAAACTTCTGTAGCTCCAGAACATCAGGTTTTCCAGAACATCAGGTTTGTAATACAGTCAAACTTCTGTAGCTCCAGAACATCAGGTTTGTAATATAGTCAAACTTCTGTAGCTCCAGAACATCAGGTTTGTAATACAGTCAAATTTCTGTAGCTCCAGAACATCAGGTTTGTAATACAGTCAATCTTCTGTAGCTCAAACTCGGATGTCTTGAAGTAAAACTTAGGTTCTGTTCAAATCACTGTAATTCTATATTCTAACGCACTTGTCAAAAATCCAGCAATCCAATTGGTTGAAGTTCAGACATTGCTATTAAATAGTGCATAACTCGTCCAAATGCAGTCATGTGTCGTTAAACCGCCAAAACGTAACATTTTTTTTTTTTCAATACGTTTGTGAGTAAAATTCGTAACAATTAAATGCATAGGAAACGGGTTAACCAGTATTGAAAACTTTTGCAGCAGTATATCAGTTGTTTAACGGGCGCAGATCGTGTTTAACCTTTAACCCGCTACATATATATAATGGACTGTTCTTTCTTTGAATTAAGACCATTCCATTTATGTGACAACGGGGTGTTTTCGGGGAAAATGAGTGATCAGCAGCCAGACTTTGTTTACAATGGAAGCAAAGGCTATTATAGCCATGCTTAAGGGTTAAGGATTAACAGCGCCGCTAAACCTCCATTAAAAAAATGTGTCACCATTAAACGACATGTACCATCGCAAAGTTCAAAATTTAAATAGAGTTAACCAACCCTATATTATTCTACAACGGATAATTGGAACACTGGTTACTGGAACTCCTGAACCAAACCGCTGATCAATAATTCCTCGTATTTCACACCTTTTGCTTGCACAGCAAACCTGCAAATTACCTTTGAAGTGTTATTATTTTCGCACCATTTCCAGGTGATTTTTGATGAGCATCTCTAATGATGGTTCTTGCTATTCAAAGACAAGAGCAAATTTAGAAACCCGCTTCACCTATTTTAATTCATCAGAACTACTCGTTTATAAGAATCTTTCATGGGTATCCGGTGAAGATCGGGACTTCCAACCCGAGATATAATTGCTTTTATCGGAACCGAGGCTCTTCTAATGTTTTGCATGTTTATTTACACAATGACGTCATGCAACTGTCATTGTTGACATCAGCGATCGATTTTTATCTACCCGATCAGTCATGTTGTATACTGTCATGCCATGTTGTATACTGTCATGTTGTATACTGTCATGTTGTACTGTCATGTGGTATATAGTCATGTTGTATACTGTCATGTTGTGTATTGTCATGTTGTATACTGTCATGTGTTGTATACTGTTACGTTGTATATACTGTCATGTTGTAAACTGTCATGTTGCATATAGGTATGTTGTACACTGTCACGTTTTATACTTCCATGTTGTATACTGTCATGTGTTGTACACGGTTATGTTGTATGTAGTCATGTTGTATACTATCATGTTGTATAATATCATGTTGTGTATAGTCATGTTGTATACTGTCATGTTGTATATAGTCATGTTGTATACTATCATGTAGTATACTGTCATGTTGTGTATAGTCATGTTGTATACTGTAATGTTGTGTATAGTCATTGTGTATACTGCCATGTTGTATACTGTCATGTTGAATACTGCCATGCTGTATATAGTCATGTTGTATACTGTCATGTTGTATATAGCCATGTTGTATACTATCATGTAGTATACTGTCATGTTGTGTATAGTCATGTTGTATACTGTCATGTTGTATACTGTCATGTTGAATACTGTCATGCTGTATATAGTCATGTTGTATACTGTCATGTTGAATACTGTAATGTTGTGTATAGTCATGTTGTATACTGTCATGTTGTATATAGTCATGTTGAATACTGTCATGCTGTATATAGTCATGTTGTATACTGTCATGTTGTATATAGTCATGCTGTTTGTAGTCATGTTGTATACAGTCATGTTGAATACTGTCATGCTGTATATAGTCATGTTGTATACTATCATGCTGTATATAGTCATGTTGTATACTATCATGCTGTATATAGTCATGTGTTGTATATTGTCATGTTGTATACTGTCATGTTGAATACTGTCATGCTGTATATAGTCATGTTGTATACTGTCATGTTGTATAAAGTCATGTTGTATACTGTAATGTTGTGTATAGTCATGTTGTATACTGTCATGTTGTATATAGTTATGTTGTATACTATCATGCTGTATATAGTCATGTTGTATACTATCATGCTGTATATAGTCATGTGTTGTATACTGTCATGTTGTATACTGTCATGTTGAATACTGTCATGCTGAATATAGTCATGTTGTATACTGTCATGTTGTATATAGTCATGTTGTATACTGTCATGTTGAATACTGTAATGTTATGTATAGTCATGTTGTATACTGTCATGTTGTATATAGTCATGTTGTATACTGTCATGTTGAATACTGTAATGTTGTATATAGTCATGTTGTATACTGTCATGTTGTATATAGTCATGTTGGATACTATCATGGTGTATACTGTCATGTTGAATACTGTCATGCTGTATATAGTCATGTTGTTTACTGTCATGTTGAATATAGTCATGTTGTATACTATCATGTTGTATACTGTCATGTTGAATATTGTCATGTTGTATATAGTCATGTTGTTTACTGTCATGTTGTAAACGGTCTTCGTGTTTACTGTCTTGTTGTATACGGTCTTGGTGTTTACTGTCTTGTTGTATATAGTCAAGTTGTATACTATCATGTTGTATACTGTCATGTTGTATATAGTCATGTTGTATACTGTCATGTTGAATACTGTCATGTTGTATATAGTCATGTTGTACTATACAGTCATGTTGTATACTTTCATGTTGTATACTGTCATGTTGTATACCGTCATGTTGTATACTGTCATGTTGTATATAGTCATGTTGTACTATACAGTCATGTTGTATACTGTCATGTTGTATACTGTCATGTTGTATATAGTCATGTTGTACTATACAGTCATGTTGTATACAGTCATGTTGTATACAGTCATGTTGTTTATAGTCATGTTGTACTATACAGTCATGTTGTATACTGTCATGTTGTATACTGTCATGTTGTATACCGTCATGTTGTATACTGTCATGTTGTATATAGTCATGTTGTACTATACAGTCATGTTGTTTACTGTCATGTTGTATATAGTCATGTTGTACTATACAGTCATGTTGTATACTGTCATGTTGTATACCGTCATGTTGTATACTGTGATGTTGTATATAGTCATGTTGTACTATACAGTCATGTTGTATACTGTCATGTTGTATACTGTGATGTTGTATACCGTCATGTTGTATACTGTCATGTTGTATACTGTCATGTTGTATACTGTGATGTTGTATACTGTAATGTTGTGTACCGTCATGTTGTATACCATCATGTTGTATACTGTCATGTTGTATACTGCCATGTTGTGTACTGTCATACTGTATAGGACTCACACTACTATTATCTCCCTTGAATACTCGTGCCCTACAGATGAAGGAGGTAGATAAAAAAATCAAGTTCGCTTTTCCTACATTTTACAGGATACATTGATTTATCTTTACCAGGTTCTAAATCTACAGCATATTAAGAACAGATCATTGAAAAATGCATGTTGATAAAAGATTTCTAGCTAATTCTGCCTCATTTTACACATCATGGGTCTGATCACCACGGGGTTGTATTTTTGTCTAAATTTTGATAGGTGTCAGGCAAACATGAAATTAAAAAAGGTTCAATCTGGTAAATATTTGTTAAATGTGTTTTAAATTGCAGATATTGGATCAATGAAGAATTTAAGCATAAATACATGTTGTAAAATCTGTTTATCTCTATGCCACGAACAAAAACATTACAATGGGACCCTATGGAAAATTAATTGTGGTGTGAGAAGTATACTGTCATGTTGTATACAGTCATGTTGTATATTGTCATGTTGTATACAGTCATGTTGTTTACTGTCATGTTGTATATAGTCATGTTGTTTACTGTCATGTTGTATATAGTCATGTTGTTTACTGTCATGTTGTATATAGTCATGTTGTTTACTGTCATGCTGTATATAGTCATGTTGTATATTGTCATGTTGTATACAGTCATGTTGTTTACTGTCATGTTGTATATAGTCATGTTGTTTACTGTCATGCTGTATATAGTCATGTTGTATATAGTCATTTTGCATATAGTCATGTTGTATATAGTCATGTTGTATATAGTCATGTTGTATATAGTTATGTTGTATACTGTCATGTTGTATACTGTAATGTTGTGTACTGGCATGTGTTGAATACTGTCATGTTGTATACTGTCATGTGGTATACTGTCATGTCATGTTGTTTACTGTCATGTTGTATATAGTCATGTTGTATACTGTCATGTTGTATACTGTCATGTCATGTTGTATACTGTCATGTTGTATACTGTCATGTCATGTTGTATACTGTCATGTTGTATATAGTCATGTTGTATACTGTCATGTTGTATACTGTCATGTTGTGTACTGTCATGTCATGTTGTATACTGTCATGTCATGTTGTATATAGTCATGTTGTATACTGTCATGTTGTATATAGTCATGTTGTATACTGTCATGTCATGTTGTATATAGTCATGTTGTATATAGTCATGTTGTATATAGTCATGTGGTATATAGTCATGTTGTATACTGTCATGTCATGTTGTATACTGTCATGTTGTATATAGTCATGTTGTATACTGTCATGTTGCATACTGTCATGTTGTATACAGTCTATATTCATTGACTATTTGACTTTCTCATTTGGTTTAGTTTGTGGTACACTGCGGACCTACGGGTGTTTAGTTTGTGGTACACTGCGGACCTACGTTGTGGCTGTGGTACACTGCGGACCTACGTTGTGATTTAGTTTGCTGTATATTGCGGAAGTACGTTGTGATTTAGTTAGTTGTAGAGTGCGGACCTACGTTGTGATTTAGTTTGCTGTATATTGCGGAACTACGTTGTGACTTAGTTTGCTGTATATTGCGGAACTACGTTGTGATTTAGTTTGCTGTATATTGAGGACCTACGTTGTGATTTAGTTTGCTGTATATTGCGGAACTACGTTGTGATTTAGTTAGTTGTAGAATTCGGACCTACGTTGTGATTTAGTTTGTTGTATATTGCGGAACTACGTTGTGATTTAGTTAGTTGTAGAGTGCGGACCTACGTTGTGATTTAGTTTGCTGTATATTGCGGAACTACGTTGTGATTTAGTTTGCTGTATATTGCGGACCTACGTTGTGATTTAGTTAGTTGTAGAGTGTGGACCTACGTTGAGATTTAGTTTGCTGTATATTGCGGAACTACGTTGTGATTTAGTTAGTTGTAGAGTGCGGACCTACGTTGAGATTTAGTTTGCTGTATATTGCGGAACTACGTTGTGATTTAGTTTGCTGTATATTGCGGAACTACGTTGTGTTTTAGTTTGCTGTATATTGCGGAACTACGTTGTGATTTAGTTTGCTGTATATTGCGGACCTACGTTGTGATTTAGTTTGCTGTATATTGCGGAACTACGTTGTGATTTAGTTTGCTGTATATTGCGGAACTACGTTGTGATTTAGTTTGCTGTATATCGCGGACCTACGTTGTGATTTAGTTTGTTGTACAGTGCGGACCTACGGTGCCATTGCGTTTGAGTACTGTAGTTTAAATATAGAACCATTTTTCTTATTTTAGTTATATATAGATACTGACAATTCTGCTGACTAAGCTACAGTAGTCGATGTATTTTATCCAACGCTTCGTGTCAATACCCAATTGATTCGTAAATTAGTTTTGCCATGACAATACAGCGTTCTCCTTCGTGATTTTAGTGGGTGGATTTATTATGGATGAAATTTGTAAACATCGTAAAATAGACATTTACTTACGATAACTGTTTCAGTTGTTTTAATTACTTAGGTCTTTATAATATAACACCTCATCAAAGTTCTATTCTTTATAAATATTGCTGTTTTTAAACCTAACTTTGAATTGATTTTATAAAAGCCTGTACAACTAAAAGTAAAAATCAAGAGGCCTAAGGGCCTCGCCAAAAAATGCTCACATGTCAAGTTAAAGAAACAATTACAATAGCAATTTCCTAGTATAACTCTATATAAAACTGTAACCTCCGGGTCGGGGTAAAATTTTACCCCACCATTTGAACAAACTAGGTAGAGTACCATAAGCAAATGCTGCATGCAAAATAGTAGAAGTCTAGCTCTTGTAGTTTCAGAGAGGATTGTTTTTAAAGATGTTTCTATATATGTAAATATGTGATCCACTGGGGTTGGGCCAAATATGACCCCAGGGTCACGATTTTAACAAATTTGGTAGAGGATCATAAGCGTATACTACATGCAAAATAGTATACGTCTAGCTCTTGTAGTTCCAGGAAATATTAAAAAAACAAATTATCCAATATAACTCTATGTTAATATGTGGCCCATGGGGCGGAACTAACTAAATTCAAATTTAATAAATTCTACATCGGCCCATAAGCTTATGCCATAAGCAAAATATTAGATCTCTAGCAATATATTTTCAGAGAAAACGATTTTTAAAAGAAACCTGGTTTCTCTACAATGTACTCTATAACATGGTACCAATAAATGTGCCACCTGAGATGGTAGCAAAAAATTGTCTGGCTCATGGTCTATGATGCCGAAAAGCGGATTCTTTTTTTGGTTTGTGTTATGGTACCCCTATTGGTAAGTGTTTTGTGTTTGTGGTACCCCTATTGTTAAGTGTTTTGTGTTATGGTACCCCTATTGTTAAGTGTTTTGTGTTATGGTACCCCTATTGTTAAGTGTTTTGTGTTATGGTACCTCTAACGTTAGGTGTTTTGTGTTATGGTACCCCTATTGTTAAGTGTTTTGTATTATGTTACCCGTATTGTTAAGTGTTTTATGTTATGGTACCCCTATTGTTAAGTGTTTTAAGTTGGTGGTACCCCTATTGTTAAGTGTTTTATGTTATGGTACCTCTATTGTTAAGTGTTTTATGTTATGGTACCCCTATTGTTAAGTGTTTTGTGTTTGTGGTTCCCCTATTTCTAAGTGTTTTGTGTTATGGTACCCCTATTGTTAAGTGTGTTGTGCTTTGGTACCCCTATTGTTAAATGTTTTGTGTTTGTGGTACCCCTATCGTTAAGTGTTTTGTGTTATGGTACCTCTATTGTTGTGTTTTGTGTTATTGTACTGTTAAGTGTTTTATGTTATGGTACCCCTATTGTTAAGTGTTTTGTGTTATGGTACGCCTATTGTTAAGTGTTTTGTATTATGGTACCCCTATTGTTAAGTATTTTGTGTTATGATACCCCTATTGTGAAGTGTTTTGTGTTATGGTACCCCTATTGTTAAGTGTTTTGTGTTATGGTACCCCTATTGTTAAGTATTTTATGTTATGGTACCCTATTGTTAAGTGTTTTGTGTTATGATACCCCTATTGTTAAGTGTTTTATGTTATGGTACCCCTATTGTTAAGTGTTTTGTGTTGTGGTACCCCTATTGTTAAGTGTTTTGTGTTTATGGTACCCCTATTGTTAAGTGTTTAGTGTTATGTTACCCCTATTGTTAAGTGTTTTGTATTATGATACCCCTATTGTTAAGTGTTTCATGTTATGGTACCCATATTGTTATGTGTTTTATGTTATGGTACCCCTATTGTTAAGTGTGTTGTGTTTATGGTACCCCTATTGTTAAGTGTTTAGTGTTATGTTACCCCTATTGTTAAGTGTTTTGTGTTACGGTACCCCTATTGCTAAGTGTTTTGTGTTCATCGTACCCCTATTGTTAAGTGTTTTGTGTTATGGTATCCCTATTGTTAAGTGTTTTGTGTTATGGTACCCCTATTGTTAAGTGTTTTGTGTTTGTGGTACCCCTATTGTTAAGTGTTTTTTTATGGTACCCCTATTGTTAAGTGTTTTGTGTTTGTGGTACCCCTATTGTTAAGTGTTTTGTATTATGGTACCCCTATTGTTAAGTGTTTTGTATTATGGTACCCCTATTGTTAAGTGTTTTATGTTATGGTACCCCTATTGTTAAGTGTTTTGTATTATGGTACCCCTATTGTTAAGTGTTTTATGTTATGGTACCCCTATTGTTAAGTGTTTTGTATTATGGTACCCCTATTGTTAAGTGTTTTATGTTATGGTACCCCTATTGTTAAGTGTTTTGTGTTTGTGGTGTCGCATACTTTGCTTCTATTATTCCTAGTACTTGTTTGTGTTGTATGCGTTGTTTGGGGTGACTGTGTGGGTTGACTGTGTTCTGTGAATGCTACACTGCCTGTTCGACATTATACCTTTTTTGAGATACTCACATGCACGGCAAACACAACTCGTTCATGTTAGTACATTCAACGGTATACTTTTTAAGGTACAAATAAAGGCTTTTGTAACGCGCGTTATAAAAAACATTACAGTTTAAGGGATTATATATACTTGGTATATTATGTAAACAAACCGTTTTAATCCTTGCAACATTTGTAATGAATAATGGAATTCAATAGTTGTCATAACAACAGTTTGTGAAACTACAAATAATATGTTATTACAATCGTTAGCTATGGCTGGGATGAAAATCGACGTATCGGGCCCTGGCTACGATAATTGTCATTGATGCTTTAGAAAGTAATACTTTCCATACCTATCTGCATAAACTACAGCAACATATCACCCATTAAAATACAATATGTGTTTATGTTGTTGTTTTTCATAGAACGTTTAAAACACAAACGTAAGATAATCAATAATTGTGTAATGTACAGATGTACGAGTAAAATCTTTCAGTACGTTGTTTTGTTTATTGATCTTTATGGAAGTGTCCGGACAATCGGAAATATTGACAGTTCAACAATTCGGACAATAGGATATTTTCGGACAATGCATTAATACGTATATTCCGTATATTCCGGACAATCGAAAATATTTTCATATAAATTTGACCGCCGCCCTGTATAAACACAATCGGCCTATTGGCTAGTCATATAATGTTTTAAACTCCTGAAAATCGGAAGGTCAACAATAAGTATATTCCGGACAATCGGGAATATTTAAAAAGATATTTGACCGCCGCCATGTATGAACACAATCGGCATATTGGCTGGTCATTGAATATATTAGACTCCGGAAAATCGGGAGTATATTAGAAATTACCGATATTAGAAATGTTTACTTTAATTTTTACTCCGGATATCGGAAGCATAATAATAAATTAATGATTATTTATCATGTGATCTATATCGTTTTCATTCATTGTTAGTCAATGCCAAGACACGCAAACACGTGTAGACAACGTGTGTGCACGTGTCCCGCTATAAGAGAAACTTTAGGCGGGCAAGCACGTGTCGAAAACCGGGGTGTCATTGAGATGTCTGAGGATAAAGGACGAATAATAATTTGATGGCAGAATGTTGTATCATCCATCATGAATCATATCGGATATAAGTATAAGCATGTGATCGTACATTGATTGGTCAACAACTATAAATGTATATACTATATATTCCGGACAAACGGAAATATTTAATAATGACATATTCTGGATAAACAGAAATATGGCCTTATATATGACCAGCATGAGACTGCACGCCTGTAACTTAGGTATATTGACTGGTCAACCAAAACTTTATATATTCCTGACACGTGCATATTCTACATAGTAGGAACGATGTACGTCTATATAAAGCAGCATGGGACTGCACGCCTGTAATAATTGTGAGGCATACTAGAAAATCTGTAATAGACCTGTAATAGACCTTGCTATATATAAGTGGGGACTCATAAAGCAGCCCGGGATAGGAAATCTAAGAAGCTCCCAATATGACATCTGTAACAAGTCCGTGTATATGGTATCTGTATGAAAACAAGTTATTTTTATGAGATCAGTTCAATCGGTCTATATGGGATTATGGTACGGATTATAAAACTTAATATCTGGTATCTGTAGTAACCAGTGCGCAGCTTCATAATTTCTTTTAACTGAAAATTAAAAATGTACAGAAAGACAATGTGTTTTTCAGTATATATCATACAATATATATAAGTGTTGACAATCTTTGTAAAGTGAATTGCACTATGTTACGGTGGCAATGTATCAAAGCAAAGTTTATCTTGTTGATATTAAAGGAACACACGGCAATCTTGACTTTGTAAAAACTCACGACGTCCCGTTAGTTTTTCTCTTAACTTGCATTTGTTCGAAGCAAATTATTTTTACATATTACTGACGTTTTATAATATTGCACAAATAATATATTTAAAAATTTGGTACAATAGTAAAAAAAGTGAAATCTCAATTGTTTATTGAATTATATGTAAGCAGTTTTAAGTCAAGATGACGCAGGATAAGTAAATCGGGGAGCAAATGTTTATGTTTAAATAACACTCAAGATTGCAATGTGTACCTTTAAACCACAGCAGCCTACCGACAAAATATATAGGCGATCTTATAAATCAGCAGAAGCAGCCACTGAGCCACCGGTTGTATTTATAACACAGTGCAGTATTTGATACATAGAGTCAGGAACCAAACATACCTAACCATGTATACGTGGGTCATAAGTGGTGGTTGAACAGATATACTACATCTCTAAAAGAGAAATTAATCTCAAAGACAAAATGAAGCTAAGTAACCTGTAGATAAGTGAGCACTTGTTTATTAATTCACCTTTAACAAACTCTTGTAGTATAAATGGTATTGATCTGGAACCTTACTAAAATGACTGGCATGACATGTAGTTGGTCTGGTCCTGAGCAAATTCATTTTGATTCGATGTGAGCAGTCATCTTTGTTTACATAGAATTATAGAGGAAAACTTATGTCGACTACTCATCTGAAACTGTCATCATAAATTCAGGTCGACCGTAAATTCTAGATGGCAGCCATGGCTAAAAAAATATTTTTGTGGCGACTTCTGAAAAACCATAAGTGATATTGATTTGGAACCTTTACGAAAATGGCTTGCATGACATGTAGTTGGTCCTAACCAAAATTCATTTCAATTTGATGTCAAAGATGGCCGATTTTGGTTATGTAGAGTTATGTAGGACAAACCTGTGCGAGTACTCCGCTGAAACTGCTTGATTGATTTTCATGAAACTTTACAGGAATGTTGCTCTTGATGTCTGGTTACTTTCTGTTGAAATATAGTTATTTTGTAAAACATCTATGCATCTTTCATCAAAATTTTAAATAGCGAAAAAACGAAAACGAAAACATAAGTCAGGCAGTAAACAGGTGACTCATCCAACTAGAAAACAGCACTGCATTTAGACATTTAATTTCACGTTAGACTCCCCGCATCATTTACATTTAATAAGTAAATATTGTTTTTAGTATAACTGTTAGTCTATTTTAAATGTTTTGGTAGAAAGAAACAAGAAAATCACATTACATGTGTTAATTTTGGTCTCAATGTTTATAGCAAGCAAAAACTATAGGCTTATCGGTGCTCACAGAACACATGTTTGAACGAAAGGCCCTGCATCAACATGACCTACCCTGAGCGAATTACAGTGAGAGTTTTCAAAATATGACAGTCCTTGGCCTAGGGCAATCCTAATTCTCGAACACTGGAGAAAATACATGTTATAAGCAACCAACATTTGAACAAAAAACTTTTACTGTAGTTTTAATAAAGCTAACGCATATAGTATTAAAGCCACAAAATATGTACCGAATTATAAATATTACCCAATGAAATTATGACAATATATTTAGCCAGAGAATCAGCATATACTCAACCTAATGTCGATGTCTTTGTGCTGCACCAACTACATCGCACGCTGGTCGTTCGGTGAACTAATTTACTGTTGTTTAAAGAGGACGATCACAAACTTTTCTATTTTAAATATATGTTTATAAGTGTTTATAGATGTGGTGGCCACAATGAATTTTGGTTTGACCTGAAATGTGCATAATCTAGGACCAATTAGACATGTTCATTAATTCTATTAAAATTTTACAAAAAAACCTGTAGATTCCGGAATGTAGCAATCACACGTGTATACTATATATATATGACTCATTGAAAACAAAGATGACCGCTGGAATATTTTACGATAAATAAAACTCTATAAGATAGCTGTATTACAATATATAGTTGTACTAAAAGAAGGTATGATGTCAGACCAGTCAGGAAGTACTTCCGGGTCGTAGGGTGCTAAAATAGTTCCTTGAAAAAATCCAAAGTTTCTAGTTTGCATGTGTTTTTCCCAAGATTAGTTTTTATTTCATTGCTAAATCTAACCTGAGGTTAAAGTAGTATGTCTGTTGTCATGAATAGTAAGTATTTTACTGTGTTTGTCAGGATTATTTCTTTGGAGAGTATGAGCACAGAGGTTAGTAGAGATGTGGTTTTGACAGATGTTTATTTCAAAATACGCATAGTGTGAATGAATGACGCGAAATGTTAAAAAACTGAATCGGTGTTTTATTCCAGATATGAGACCGTTTGCTAGCCAAATGTGTTTAATTCACAGAATAAAAGTGTATTTAAGAAAACGAATGTTGTGGAACTTGTGACTGATATCCAAATATAGCCTATATTGCATTGTGTTCAATGGGCTGATTTTTACCGGTCTGACACCGTATACAATTCGAACAGGAAATCTAGCATTCACAACCAAAATCAAATGATAAATATAAGAATTCATAGAATGCAAAATCACAAACAAAAACAGTTGACAAAACGACTACCGTCTTGAAACTGTCAGTGGCAGAAAGGCCGCTGTGGCTTTAAACTTGGTTCTATGGTGCATCACATCTCACTCATTTCACTCATCTCACTAATCGCCAACACCTTGACTAATACATCATGCAAAATGTACTGGCGGAACACTACCATTTACATGAAAATACATACTTGATGGCATGTGATCTCACGAGTATAATATATTACAATTACAAATAATCTTAGACAGTAAGCGACTTTTTTAAAGCTTAGTTCCTTTTTTTCGAAACGAAATGCTTGTTTATATGACTATGATTAAGTATGAACACATTACTAAATAATGCGTTATGGTGCGCTTTAGTCGCTGTCAGTCCTTTTACGACTATAATGTCGCACTTTTTGCTTTTGAATTTTATATTTTCATGTCATTTTCGTTTTAGACTCCGTTTTTTTTCCCGGATGGGTGTGTTCGGTGAATTTTACATTTCCTTTTTGAGTTTTGTATCTAACTTCATACTGCAGTGTTAATTGGATTATATATATAAACGTGTTTTGATTAATTATGTTATACTGTTTTCATGACCCTTTCACACGAAAGAATCAATCATTTACGTTTGAGGTTCCTACACGTCAGCATAACGTCTCCACCCAAAAATGCTATGATTCTTAATAATTGTAATAACTTAAATTGTAATTATCTAAAACATACATTTGATTGATTTATGTAATCCTCGTTTAGTATGATTACCTTGAATTTTAAGGGTGTATTCAATTAAAGTAAGTGTGTGTGGTAATAAGTGTCCATAAACCTTTCATTTAAATACATAATGATGCATTTTTTCTGTCCTGAAGTTTGTGAGGAAATATATCAAAATATTATGCATTACCGTGATGAACTTGTTGTTTTGCATAGTTTTTGTGACAAACCTTAAACAATTTGTCAACCCATTAAGTTTGCGCAGTGTTGCGACCATAATGTGGACCGTCTTTGAAATACATACACATATCGATATCGTTAATAATGTTTATTTTTCACAGTAATCTATTTCAGTACACGAATGCAATATGTTTCCTTACATAACAAGGCCAGGGAACTTTAATTTATTTTTAATTAACAGACGTTATGCACTGACCGTACATAGGCAGTACCCATATTGTCAACGTGTGTTGTGTCACCCTCCGCGGCCTTTATGCCACTGACCGTACATAGGCAGTACTCTTATTGTCAACGTCTGTTGTGTCCCCCTCCGCGGCCTTTATGTCACTGACCGCGCCAAGGCAGTACCTCTATTGTCAACGTGTGTTGTGTCCCCCTCCGCGGCCTACTGACCGCGCCAAGGCAGTACCTCTATTGTCAACGTGTGTTGTGTCCCCCTCCGCGGCCTACTGACCGCGCCAAGGCAGTACCTCTATTGTCAACGTGTGTTTTGTCCCCCTCCGCGGCTTTTATGCCACTGACCGCGCCAAGGCAGTACTCCTATTGTCAACGTCTGTTGTGTCGAATACATTGCTTGTATTTATCCTTTAAGTTGTAATTCTTGCTTTCATCAGATATGACTCATATTTGAAAGATTGGCAGTAACAGTGACAAATAATTGGTATGAATTAAGAACCAGTCCCTTGTTCCGTATTCGACGGCGAATAAGAACGTGAATAATTTATTGCAGATGTTTGCTTCATTTCGTACACCAGATGCGTTAGTGGCCAACAAACATTGAAAACACATGGTTTCAAGCTGATCTGCCGAATAAAACGTGTCTTCTCCGAACTCATTTAAGCTCCAAATGAAGAATTAAGGTAAAACGATAAAAAATACTTTTTTTTATTAATTACACCACAATGCTTTTCTACCAAGAAACTTCGAGAAACCATTTTTTTTAGAATGACCGGACCAAAAACCAAAAAAAGGGACATTTAGCGACAGAAGTCCTACGAAAAGTCGAATAAGGAACTGGAGTATCACGAACACATTTTATTTACTAACTCCCTAACAGTGAAGTCCACTTGACAAGAAACATAAAAACAACTTTTATTTACATCATCCGGCGAACGAAAAAACTCATTTTAAACGACCATATTTACATAGAACAGTGATAAGCTCCGAATAACGAATAAGGAACGAGGAACCAGTTCCTTGTTCCGTATTCGACAGGCGAATAAGGAACGGGAGTATTTATTGCAGATGTTTGCATATCTGCCGAAAGAAGGACGGACTTGAAAGGAACGTGTCTTCTTCGAACTCATTTAAGCTCCAAATGAAGAATAAGGAATGGGAGTATTTATTGCAGATGTTTGCTTCATTTCGTACATCAGATGGTTTAGTGGCCAAAAAATCATTGAAAACACATTGTTTCAAGGTAATCTGCCGAAAAAAGGATGGACTTTAAAAGGACGTGTCTTCTTCGAACTTATTTAAGCTCCAAATGAACAAATAACGTAATACGATCAATAAATAATTTTTTTCATTTCTTACCCCGCAATGATTTTCTACCAAAAAACTTCGGGAAAACACTTTTTTTAGGATGACCGGACCAAAAACATCTCAACATTAAAGGGACATGTAGCCAAAGAACTCTGGAGTATTTATTGCAAATGTTTCATTCATTTCGTACACCAGATCGTTTAGTAGTAAAAAAACATCCAAAATCATTCTTTCAAGGTTATCAACCAAAAAAAAGTATATATTTTAAAAGGACGTGTCTTCTTATAATTCATTTAAGCTCCAAATAACGAATTAGCGTAATACGATAAAAAATAACTACTTTTCATCACACATACTAAAAGCATTAGCTTATTTTACCAAGAAACATCGAAATAGGACTTTAAAGGGACATGTAGCCACAGAACTCATGTGAAAGGTCGAATAAGGAACTGGAGAGTTTATTGCAGGTGTTTGCTTCATTCCGTACAAGAAATGTTTTTTTGGTAAAAAAAACATTGAAGACAAATTATTTGAAGTTTATCTGCCAAAGAAAGATGGACTTTTAGGGATATTCTTTTTTGAACTCATTTAATCTCCAAATAATGAATATCTGTTTCTTCACCAAACCCTCACCCCACGTTTTATATCCCCGGGAAACAAAACAAAGCTTTAGTTTTTAGCCGATAGTCAACATTCGAACCCAGTTCAGGATTCCACATGCGAGGCTAGTTCGGTATTCAACATCCGAACCCAGTTCGGTATTCAAAATGCTAACCCATTTCGTTGTTCAACATTTGAACCCAGTTCGGTATTCAACATTCAAACCTATTTCGGTATTCGGAATTCGAACCCAGCTTGGGGCTGGGCATTCGAACCCTCTTCCGGATTCAACACCTAGTTCGTATTCAATATACAACTGGGTTGGGCATTGGAACCGAGTTCGGGGTTTAACATTCATTCAAACTCAGTTCGGTGTTCAACATTCAAACCATGTTCGGTATTCAACATTCGGACCCATTCAAAACCACTTCGGTGTTCTACATTACAATCCAGTTCGGTGTTCAAAATTCAAAACAAGTTCGGTGTTCACAATTCAGACTCAGTTCAGCACTCAGCATTCGAATCCAGTTCAGGTTTCGGTATTCAACATTCGAACCCAGTTCGGTATTCAATATTCCAACCTAGTTAGACATTTGAACCCAGTTCGGTGTTCAACTTCGAACCCAGTTCGGTGCTCGACATTCGAACCACTTCCGATTTGAACACCTAGTTTGGTATTCAATATTCCAACCCACTTCGGGGTTGACCAACATTCGAACCATCTTCCGGATTCAACCCCTAGTTCGTATTCAATATCCAACTGGATCGGACATTGGAACCGAGATCAGGGATTATACATTCATTCAAACTCAGTTCGGTGTTCAACATTCAAACTGTGTTCGGTGTTCAACATTCGGACCAGTTCGATGTTCTACATTCAAAACGACTTCGGTGTTCAACATTCAAACCAAGTTCGGTTTCAACATTCGGCCCCAGTTCAGTGTTCGACTTAAGAATCCACTTCGGAATTTATCTTTCGAACCCAGTTCGGTGCTCTACATTAAAATCCAGTTTGGTGTTCAACATTCAAACAAAGTTCGGTGTTCAACATTCAGACTCAGTTCGGTGTTTTACATTCAAAACACCAGTTCGGTGTTCAACATTCAATTCAAACCAAGTTCGGTGTTCAACTTCGGTTACGTGTTCGGTGTTCTACATTCAAAACCAGTTCGGTGTTCAACATTCAAACCAAGTTCGGTATTCAACATTCGTACCCAGTTTTATGTTCGACATCCGAATCCACTTCGGGATTTAACATTCGAACCCAGTTCGGTGTTCAACATTCAAACCATGTTCTATGTTCAACATTTGGACTCAGTTCGATGTTCTACAGTCAAAGCCATTTCGGTGTTCACAATTCAGACCAGTTCAGCATTTAGGTCGGGTTTCGGTATTCAATATTCCTACCCAGTGAGACACTTGCACCCAGTTTGGTGTTCAACAGTCGAACCTAGTTCGGTACTCAACATTCGAACCACATACCTAATTTGGTATTCAACATTCTAACTCACTTCGGGGTTGGCCAACATTCGAACACAGGTCGGGATTCAACATTCGAACCAAGTTCGGTATCCGATATGCGAACCCAGTTCGTTGTTTGACATCCGAATCAACATTTGAACCAATTCGGTCTTCTATATACAAATCTAGTTCGGTGTTCAGTATTCAAACCAAGTTCGGTGTTCAACACTCGGACCAAATTCGGTTTTCAACATTCGAACCAAGTACAGTGTTGAACATTTGGACTCAGTCCGGTGTTCTATATTCAAAACGTTCAACATTCAAACCAAATTTAGTGTACACAATTCGGACCCAGTTCTGTATTCTACATTCAAACCCAGTTCAGCATTAGCTTTCGAACCCAGTTCGGTATCCGACATCCGAACCCAGTTCATTGTTCGACATACGAATCCACTTCGGGGTTTAACACTGGAACCCAGTTCGGTGTTCTACATTCAAACCCATTTTGGTGTTCAACATTTAAACCAATCCGGTGTTCAAATGCAATACTCGAATCCAATTCGGTTTTCAAAATTCAAACCAAGTTCGGTGTTCACAATTCGGACCCAGCTCCTGCCTGGGTATCTGGTGAAAGACTCAACATGAAATCTCTTTCATAGCAATATAAAAACAAGTCTGCGACAAGGGGTGCACAGTCCGTACCCATAGGGATACCAACAATTTGTCTATAAACGGTAGTTCAATACCTGACGAAAATATTATCTAATAGAAAAATAAGTGATTCACAAACTTCATGGCAAGTCCACATAGTGTAATTGTCCAAACTGCCGTTAGTAAAATGTTACAGGCCAAAAATGTAATATTTCCCTAGCAAAAGTTATTTGAATGAAAGCAATTATCGTGTCTTTGATCGTGTCTTTGATAAGGTGATGTGGTAAAGTAGTATATAATGTAGAAAAATCATAAGTACTTATAGATGAAGCTTTACGATTATTGCAAAGTTATCAAGAACGTAGCCTGAATTTTAAATTGTAGCGGAGGAAATAACCAGAAAATAGTTCAGATTGTGATACAAGTATGAAATTTTGCCCGGCGCTTGCAAATATAGACCAAAATAAATTAATCCCAGAGTTTTCATAAGCTTTAGCACAATATTGTTGAAGTGATCTTTAGGCAGTAAGATAAGATGTTAACAGTTTGGAGATATTTGTAGTGGTGCAAGAACTAGAATTGGAAATAAAAACGGGCTTTATATGGTTGTTGGCTAATTTGGGAAGCCAGAACATCGTTGGAAGTCTTCGACTAAGTACTCCCGAGTTCCTGAGATAAAACATTGACGTAATGGAGGTGTCAAACAATAAATATATATATTATTAGCAACTTTATCAGCAGGAACTAAAACAAACTTATTATGAAATTCCTGGATTCCCGATTTTAAATTACGAAATCAAAATCTAGGTCTAGGGGGAAGTAGGGAGGGGTAAGCCGTATAGAAGTAGGGAGGGGTAAGCCGTATAGAAGTAGGGAGGGGTAAGCCGTATAGAAGTAGGGAGGGGTTATCCGTATAGAAGTAGGGAGAGGTTAGCCGTATAGAAGTAGGGAGGGGTTAGCCAGGGGGAAGTAGGGAGGGGTTAGCCAGGGGGAAGTAGGGAGGGGTTAGCCGTATAGAAGTAGGGATTGGTTAGCCGTATAGAAGTAGGGAGGGGTTAGCCAGGGGGAAGTAGGGAGGGGTTAGCCAGGGGGAAGTAGGGAGGGGTTAGCCGTATAGAAGTAGGGAGGGGTTAGCCGTATAGAAGTAGGGAGGGATTAGCCGTATAGAAGTAGGGAGGGGTAAGCCGTATAGAAGTAGGGAGGGGTTATCCGTATAGAAGTAGGGAGGGGTTAGCCGTATAGAAGTAGGGAGGGGTTAGCCGTATAGAAGTAGGGAGGGGTTAGCCAGGGGGAAGTAGGGAGGGGTTAGCCATGGGGAAGTAGGGAGGGGTTAGCCGTATAGAAGTAGGGAGGGGTTAGCCGTATAGAAGTAAGGAGGGATTAGCCGTATAGAAGTAGGGAGGGGTAAATCGTATAGAAGTAGGGAGGGGTTAGCCGTATAGCAGTAGGGAGGGGTTAGCCGTATAGAAGTAGGGAGGGGTTAGCCGTATAGAAGTAGGGAGGGGTAAGCCATATAGAAGTAGGGAGGGGTTAGCCGTATAGAAGTAGGGAGGGGTTAGCCGTATAGCAGTAGGGAGGGGTTAGCCGTATAGCAGTTAATAGGGGTATCTATGATGTTAAAAATAGTATTTTTCCAAATAGAAAGGGAGTTAGGGTCAGCGTGTTCTCTACGACACCATGTAATACTAAAATCCTCAATGGATTGGGCGATCTGACCACGGCATGCATTAAAATCGATCACAGAAGGCAATCTATACTTCGGACCTTTAGAAAACAAATGCCGAATACGTTTATCTATGGTATCAAAATTACCAGTAATGACATGACCAGCCGGAGCATAGCAAAATTTAGATGTTCTACACTCGCATTCCTTATGCGTGTTATTTACTATATCAAGATCAGACACTATTTTGTTGTAGTTGAAAATCATGCTTTTTGTACTTATATAACAAATTATAGGATTTTTGGAATTTTTGAAATTAATTACGAATAGAATCAACAACACGATTATCTCGAAAAATACTTGGTATATATATATAAAATCAATGCCCTTATGAAGCGACACAGCCAAACATGCTTTATTATTGAGAGTTCTGAAAAACGTGCAAAATGGTGAAAGAATTATCAAAATCGGATGATAAACAAAAAAGATATGACCATTTGAAGGTTGTACTAAAA
Source organism: Cyrtodaria siliqua (assembly GCA_037043455.1). NCBI lineage: Eukaryota > Metazoa > Mollusca > Bivalvia > Adapedonta > Hiatellidae > Cyrtodaria > Cyrtodaria siliqua. Next base: position 251,971 of record JAWPHD010000656.1, on the reverse strand, counting down.
TGGATATGGGAGGCGCCATTTTGAAAACCATGACGTCATAGTTCCATATGACCATATATCGAATGTTGATAACTATCATTTAAAGCAAAGCAAATCACTGCAAATGAATGCAAACTCCTTAACTGGGCATACAAAGCATTATTGACATTAGTTATACATATTCTTCATACAGTTACTTTAATTTTTTCCCCTATAAATGAGTTATTTTTCATATTTATCAATATTCCATACATGGTCATTTAGAACTGTGATGTCGTAGCTCTAAAAATGGCGGCTTCCATATCCGTTTCAACAGAACCTTAAAACGATCATATCTGCTTTGTTTGTCATTCGATTTTGATAATTCTTCCATCATTTTCCAAGTTTTTCAGAACTCTTAATAATAAAGATTGTTTGGCTGTGTCGCTATATTCCCTTTAAGATAAAGAATTTTTACAAAACGTCTGACGTGAACGTCTGAATGTTGAATACCGAACTGGATTTAAAAACAGAGAACAAGCGACAACTGTAGAACGGAGAACTAAATTCAAATGTAGAACGGAGACCTAGAGTCGAATGCAGAACGCAGAACTAAAGCCGAATGTATAAGGAGGACTAGGTTCGCGTGTAGAACTGAGAACTGGATTCGAATGTACAACACATTTAGTCAAATATAGAACGGAGAACTAAGTTCGAATGTAGAACGGAGAACTGGGTTCGAAATCAGAATGCAGAATTAGTCGAATGTAGAATTAGAATCCAATGTGGAAGGAAAAACTGTAAAGTCGAATGTTGAACGGAGAACTAGGATTCAATGTTTAACCAGGGAGTAAAGTATACAGGGAGGAGAAACGGACCGTTTTATTTTGTCGTGCGTGTGTTTCACTACTGCGTGAAAATGACTACTTCCCGTTGTTGCGCGCGTGTGTGTGAAAAACAGCAAATTCTTACGAATTATTACACTTACTTAACTCAATAAAGGTGCGAAATGTAAACATAAGTATTATTTATTCACATTGATACAGAGCGTGTATTTGTTTGCATGTATAAAAGAACATTTTATCAGACGGTTCCGTGTAACAAAGATGGCGCCAATCGCCACACGGCGCCAAATAAACAAGAGGGCCAAAAATCACCTGAGTATCTTTGCAATGATGAAAAAATTGTCCTTTCGCAAATGCTGATTGAAGATGTTTTTAAGTATTTCCTAATGTAAGTCTATGTAAAAACATGCAAAATCTCTATATACAAACTTTGAACCCAGGGGTTGCAGCCATCTTTGACCCCAGGGACTTCAAATGAGCAATCTTGATAGACCAGGGATTAGCAATCATTAATAATAATAAAGAACAAGAAAACAAGGGGGCCTGTGGATGCTCTACAAGATAAAATGGCTCTTATATCAAGGGTTTCCATCATTAAATTCCTTTCAATACCTTTTTACAAAATACAACAACACCCTCAACCAAAATTTAGCCCACAACTCCATGCTAACAATCCAAAAAAGATTTTTTAAGTATTTCCCGACATAAGTCTATGTAAAACATTTGACCCCTGGGGCGGGGGCCAAACGTGACCCAAGTGTCACCATTTGTACCAGCTTGGTAGAGGACCATAAGTATATAGCAAACGCAAAACATTAAACCTCTGGCTCTTGTAATTTCAGAGAAGAAGATTTTTAAATTTTCCCTATATAAGTCTATGTAAAACATGCAAAATCTTTATATACAAACTTTAAAAAAAATTAAACAAAAGAAAAAACTCATCCAAATAGGAAACGATAATAAAAATGAATAATAATAAAAATTTTTTTTTTAAAAAGACCTCCAATATCATTTGAACCGACGGCCTTAGCTTCCCAGTGTACAAGAAGTAATTTAAAGATTTTTCTATGGCGGCCATCTTGGATGTCGTGTAAAACATTTACCTAAGGATCATCCATGTGAAGTTTGGTCAAAATTTACCAAGCTGTTTCTGAGAAGAAGATTTTTAAAAAAAAATCCCTAAGTAAGTCTTTGTAAAACATGTGACCTCTAGGTCGGGGTCAAATGTGACTCCAGGATCACCATTTGAACAGGCTTGGTAGAGGACCATAAGCTTATAGTAGAAGCACAATATTAAACATCTGGCTCTTGCAGTTTCAGAGGAGAAGATTTTTTAAGTATTTTCCTATACAAGTCTATATAAAACATGTGACCCCTGGGGCGGGGCCAAATGGACCCCAGGGTCACAATTTGAACAAACTTGGTAGAGGACCAGAAGCCTACAGCAAATGCAAAATATTAAACCTCTTGCTCTTGCAGTTTCAGAGAAGAACATTTTTTAAGTTTTTCCCTATACAAAAAGAGAGTATGATAATGGACCTTTGGAAACGGCCGAGCACGACACATACGAAATATTGCAGTCTCGGTTTGATTGAGACTGTTCATGAGCGGTAGTGAAATATGCTAGCTACCGCTCACGCCCTCTAGCCCCGGGTTGAGCAGAACTCAATATTCATAAAATCAACAGCACAAAATTTTAACCATCCCGAAGATGGCATGCATATGGCGGTGGGCATGGAGTTGACGTCGTACGGCGTATGGTCCCAGTATCTAATAAAATGAAATCCCCCGAAGAGCGAAATAAACATAATGGAATTTAGTTGGGAGCAGCGGTTATGAAGCCTGCGTATAAAAAGCAGACAACATATCCTATGAGTGGTTAAACAATACCCAGAGCCTTTTGTCGGCCGGAGTAGTGGAACCAACGAATCAAAAAATTAAGTAAGAAAACAAAAGAAATTGAAAATGTACCAGCGATCTCCAAAGATCGAATGAATAACAGTACTGATTGCAAGCGCGTGGAGACATTTTACTGCCGCCACACTGCACAATGTAAAACATGTGACCAAGGGGTGGTGGCCAAATGTGACCCCCAGGGTCACCATTTGAACAAACTTTGTAAAGGACCATAAGCTTAAAGTAAATGCAAAATATTAAACCTCTGGCTCTTGTAGTTTCAGAGATTTTTGATTTTTTCTCCTATATAAGTCTATGTAAACCTGTGACCCCCGGGGCAGAGCCAAATTTGCCCCCAGGGTCACCATTTGAATAAACTTGGTAAAGGACCATAAGTTTATAGTTAATGCAAAATATTAAACCTCTGGCTCTTGTACTTTCGGAGAAGTATTGTTTTGATTTTTTTTCCTATATAAGTCTATGTAAAACTGTGACCCCCGGGGCGGGGCCAAATTTGACCCCAGGGTCACCATTTGAACAAACTTAGTAGAGGACCATAAGCTGATTCTACAAGTAATACATGAGAGCTCTATGCCTTGTGGTTTCAGAGAAGAAGATTTTTTAAAAGTTTTTCCTATATGTCTTTGGACCCCCGGGGCACGGCCATTTTTGACTACGGGGACTTCATTTGAACAAACTTGCTAGTCTAGGCGTTGATGATCATTTTAAAAGAAAAACTGTCGAAATCTGTCTAGCGGTTCTTAAGAAGATTTTTTAAGGTTTCGATTATATATGGTAATGGCGGCCATCTACGATGTTGCGCTGACCTAATTTTAACAAATCTAAAATGCATTCATCTAAGGATCATCCCTGTGAAGTTTGGTCAAAATTGGTCAAGCGGTTTCTGAGGAGAAGTCATTTAAAGCAAAAGTTAACGACGACGACGGACGACGGATGTCGTCGACGGACGAAGAGTGATCCCAATATCCCCTTCGGCTCAGGTGATCTAAAGATGGTGCAGAGCTATTGCAAACGAGATACGAAGAACGGGTTATATTAGTCATTAATAATAACAAAAAGTGAATAGCAGTCATATTTATCTTTGTCAAGAAGGTAATTTCGTGATATTGATTATAACAGAAAGCCGTAAAAAAGAAGCTGTAAAAACTGCCTATTTTGAGATGTTGGCTGAAATTTTAACTTTTCAAATGTAACGCGCTTAGGACCGATTTACCTGTATCGATAAAATAGTAAATGGCGGCGTTCTAGCGCGACAACATAAATCGATAAACAGGAGCGTTTATGAACCCGTGTCTCGTCCCTGTATACTTTACTCACTGGTATAACGGAGAACTAGAGTTGAATGTAGAACGGGAAACTTAAGTCGAATATAGAATGGAGAATTGGGTTCGAATGTGATACGGAGAAGTAAATTTTAATATTGAACGGAGAACTAGAGTCGAATGTTAAACAGTGAACTAGGATTGAATGAAAAAGGATAACTAGGTTCGAATGTAGCACTGATAACTAAAGTCCAATGTAGAACGCTGAACTAGGTTCGAATGAACAACTGAAACTGTGTTCGAATGTAGAATGAAGAACTGAGTTTGAATGTCAAATGCAGTATGTAGAACACACAGCCAACTTTACACACATTGTTATTGTAACACATTTGTGTCATTGTATGTTATTCATGTGAGTGAAGTTGGCTCGGAGATTGATGTTCGGCGTTCAACATTCAAACACAGTTCGGTATTCAACATTCGAACCCAGTTCGGTATTTAATATTTGAACCTATTCGGTAACAAACATTCGAACCCACTTCGTGGTTCGACATCCCAATCCTCTTTGGGATTTAACATTCGAACCCAGTTCGGTATTCAACATTCGAACCCAGTTCGGTATTCAACATTCGAACCCAGTTCGGGGTTCGACATATTCAAACCCAGTTCGGGAATCAACATTTGAATCCAGTTCGGTCTTCAACATGCGAACACAGTTCTGGGTTCGACATTCGCACCCAATTAGGGATTCAACATTCAACCCAAGTTCGGTATTCAACATTCGAACCGGTTCGGGGTTCACCATTCGAACCCAAGTTCGGTATTCAACAAATTTGTTTCCAACGTTTAACAGTTGAACAAACTAGATAGATAACTATAAGCTTATGCTACATGCAAACATGTTGACATCTAGCTCTTGTAATTTTAGAGAAGACAATTTAAATTTTAAATCAAATTTCAAATATTTTCCTACATGACTATATATAAATATATAACCGTATGACCAGTTTGGACATCAGGGTTACAATTTAAACAAACTTGGTAGAAGACCAAAAATGTATGCTACATGAAATATATGAGAGCCCTATACCTTGTCATTTTAGAGAAGGAAAGTGTTCTTTTGCCGTGTATTTCTAAAAGCATGTCTAAAATCATATAAAATGTCTATATAATGACTTCGGACCCCTGGGGGCACGTCCATTTTCCTACCTAGAGACTTCAATTGAAAAGAAAACGATAGCCATTGGGTTTGCGATTATTCCGAAAGATAAATTGTCTAGAAATGGGATCGAATGTTGAACTCATCTCTAATAGGGTTTGAGTGTTGAACGCAGAACTGGATGCGAATGTTGAACGCAGAACTGGCTTAGAATGTTGAACACATAACTCGGTTTAAATGTTGAACGCCAAACAGAGTTCGAATGTTGAATGTAGAACTGGTTTCGAATGTTAAAACGGAAACTGGGTTCGAATGTTGAACCCCGAACTGGGTTCGAATGTTCAGTCCCTAACTGGGTTCGAATGTAAAATACCGAACTGAGTTCGAATGTAGAACACCGAACTTGGTTTGAATGTAGAACACCAAACTGGGTCCGAACTTTAAACACCGAAATTGGTTAATTGCTTAAACGTCAATCCAATCTCGATAATAATTTGAAATATTGAACCGAAATTAAACCTATCTGAGTTTGAATTTAGAACACCAAACTGGGTCTGAATGTTGAACAACGAACTGGGTTTGAATTTAGAACACCGAACTGTGTCCGAATGTTGAATACCGAACTTGAACACGGCGAGTGTTGAACACCGAACTTGGTTTGAATGTCGAACAGCGAACTCAGTTCGAATATCGGATACCGAACTGGGTTCGAGTGTTGAATCCCGAACTGAGTTCGAATGTTGACTAACCCAGAAGTGGGTTGGAATATTGAATACTAAACTAGGTGTTCAGTCCGGAAGTGGTTCGAATGTCGAGCACCAATCTGGGTTCGAATGTTGAACACCTAACTGGGTTCGAATGTTGAAATGGGTTCGAAAATTGAATACCAAAATCCGAACTGGGTTCGAAGGCTGAATCCTGAACTGGGTCTGAATGTTGAACACCGAACTGGGATTGAATGTAAAACACTGCACTGGGTCCGATCTGTGAACACCGAACTTGGTTTGGATGTTGAACACTGAATTGGATCCGAGTGTTGAACACCGATTTGGTTTGAATGTTGAACACCGAACTGGGTTTGAATGTAAAACACCGAAGTAGATTCGGATGTCGAACAACGAAATGGGTTCGAATATCGGATAATGAACTGGGTTCGAATGTCGAACTGGGTTCGATTATTAAATACCGAACTGGGTTCAAATGCTGAATGCTGAACTGGGTTTGAATGTAAAACACCGAACTGGTTCCGAATTGGGAACACCGAATTTGGTTTGAATGTTGAAAACCGAATTTTGTCCGCCGAGTGTTGAACACCGACCTTGGTTTGAATACTGAACATCGAACAATATTTGAATGTAGCACAAATATATTCGGGTACATAGTTATAATAACAAATGGTATTATATATTACTGAAAGATAAATTTGTGTTATAGTTTGAGTTACATTGTCATTTTAAGAAGATATACGTTACACGCACTTGTGCCAGGAAGAGACGGAGTGACTGGCATATAATTATGTTTAACTTATATCATATAACAAATATTGATTATTATTCACTACATAACATATTCAAAACTTACTCTCTAAGCATCGTGTATCGTTCTTCAAATGCTTTGTATACATAGATTGCTAGATTTCTAATCTCAGTAGTGTTTTCACTGTTTATTATTTTCAAAAATGTAAAACTGTTTGGATGTTCCCAATAATACGTTTTGATATATTTGGTACGCTTGACATTTGATAAGCTTGACATTCGATGACAAAATGGTACTCGTTTTCTAAGACTTGACAAAATGGGCATTTTTCGTTCATCAAATGGTACACATATGGGTTTTCGCCATCTTCCAGATTCTACTGCCAGCCAATGCGAAGAAATTCTTTCGAATTTGGTTTGAATGTTGAACACTGAAATGATTTTGAATGTAGAACACTGGACTGAGTCCAACTGTTGAACACCGAACTTGGTTTGAATGTTGAAAACCGAATTTGGTCCGAGTGTTGAACACCGAACTTGGTTTAAATACTGAACATCGAACTATGTTTGAAACACCAAATTTGGTTCAAATGTTGAACCCCGAAGTGGATTCGGATGTCGAACAACGAACTGGGTTCGAATATCGGATACCGAACTGGGTTCGAATGTTGAATCCCCAAATGTGTTCGAATGTTGGCCAAACCCGAAGTGGGTTGAAATATTGAATACCAAACTAGGTGTTCAATCCGGAAGTGGTATAAATGTCAAACACCGAACTGGGTTCGTAGTTGAACACCGAACTGGGTTCAAATGTCTAACTGAGTTGGAATATTGAATACCGAACTGGGTTTGAATGTTGAATACCGAAACCCAAACTGGGTTCGAATGCTAAAAGCTGAACACCGAATTTAGTTTGAATGTTGAACACCAAAATGGTTTTGAATGTAGAACATCGAACTGGGTTCGAATGATAAATCCCGAAGTGGATTCGGATGTCGAACATAAAACTGGATGAACTTTGTTTGAAAGTTGAACAACGAACGGGTTTTGATTGTAGAACACTGAACACGGACAGAATGTTGAACACCGAACTTGGTTTTAATTGAATGTAGAACACCGAACTGAGTCTGAATGTTGATCACCGAACTTGGTTTGAATTGAATGTTGAACACCGAACTGGTTTTTAATGTAGAACACCGAACTGGGTTTGAAAGATAAATTCCGAAGTGGATTCGTAAGTCGAACACTGAACTGGATCCGAATGTTGAAACCGAACTTGGTTTGAATGTTGAACTCCGAACTGAGTTTGAATGAATGTTAAACCCTGAACTCGGTTCCAATGTCCAACCCTGTTGAATAACTAGGGGTTGAATCCGGAAGATGGTTCGAATGTCGAGCCCCGAACTGGGTTCGAATTCCGAATACCGAATGTCACAAAATAATCACGAGTAGAGCGTATTGGTCGTACACAGCTCTTGGTATTGGTCGTACACACAATATTAAGTGGCCGCTAGAGGGCGTCCGGAAGGGCCGTTTAATAAGTTTAGTTTTGTGCTAATGCATGTAACAGTATAGGTCTATCTCTTGAAAGGGAAAAGTTGTTTAAGGGTCCTTTCGTGTAGATTTTAATACTGCGCATGTTGCCACGTGTGTCACGGAATGATCCTTTTGGGCGGAACGTCGGTTATAAAATGCATTGTTCTCAAGTCCTGGTCGGGATTGATTGAAAGTTACTTGTTTGAGCAGAGGTTGGAACCGGCGAAATTCAGAGGCAATATGTGGTCAGTATTTATTTTATGAACTTTTATCGTACATTTGTATTCAGTGGTTAGCGATGTTACGACATCCGGTTAGCTTTTATGTTTCGCAAACATTTTTGAAGTTACTTTATTAGATGTAATTATTGTAATTGATCATTAATTGTAAAACAATATTAATTTGATAACGTTGTATAATAGGTGCATTTGTTAACGTTGGCGTATAACTCAGTGATTGTAATACACGATTGAATTGATAACGTTGTATATTAGGTGCATTAGTTAACATTGAGATGATTGACTAGTATAAATGTTCGACGCGTACACATGGCGTTGTAGAATATACATCCATTGCTACTCATCATAATTAGAGAGTGGCTTGCATATATTTATTAGATAATGATTTGTTGGTGTAATGTTAATTATATAAGATTGGTGTGTTTATGGACCAACATCTAAAACGTATGTATTAATACAGCCTAATCCCGTCCGGTGGAGATAACACTTTCGGAGTGGAGATAACCCATCCGGTGTGGAGATAAGCCTTCCGCAGTGGAGCTAAGCCTTCCACGCATAACGTTACGAGCGGTGGAGACGGTCCCCGTACCTGTGAAACATGGCCAGGTTATAGTATCAACAACCCCCGGGACACGAGGTGGGCCCGTTATCAGTCCTCACTGGAGGAACGTCATTCACAACCTCGGTGGAGGTTAATTACCATATCTATCCCGTCATCAACCCTTATAGAAGGCGTCATCTTCATGAGCTCTCGCGCATCACCTTCATCGCGCTAGACCATAATTCTTGTGCACATCAACATTGTTATAACTTCATGAGAACAGTCTTTTCATATTTCATCTGTGTATTCGCTTGTGTGTTTTTTTTGATAATTGTATGTATATTTAACAAATTGTAAAAGTTGCATTAAACGTATGTAAATGCATTCACCGTCATTGATTCTTTCAAGTTCTCAGTTAGCCCCAACCACTAGGGTCATCTTGCGACACCGAAATAGATTTGAATGTTGAATACCGAACTGGGTTCAAATGTTGAACAACGAAATGGGTTCGAATATTGAATACCGAACTGGGTTCGGATGCTGAATACCGAACTAGCCTCGAATGTGGAATCCTGAACTGGGTTCGATTGTTGAATATCGACTAAAAACTAAAGCATTTTATTTTGTTTCCCGTGGATCCAAATCGTGGGATGAGGTTTGGAAAAGAAACAGATATTCATTATTTAGAGATTAAATGAGTTCAAAAAAGATATATCCCTTGAAAGTCCAGCTTTCTTTGGCAGATAACCTTCAAGTAATTTTCAATGTTTTTGACCAAAAAAACATTTCGTGAAAAACCATTTCGTGTACGGAATGAAACAAACATCTGCAATATATTCTCCAGTTCCTTATTCGACCTTTCACATGAGTTCTGTGGCTACATGTTCCTTTAAAGTTTTGTTTTTTTGGTCCAGTCATCCTCAAAAATAGTAATGGTAAAAAAGCATTAAAGTGTGTGTGATGAAAAATAGTTTTTATCGTATTACGCTAATTCGTTATTTGGAGCTTAAATGAATTATAAGAAGCCACGTCCCTTTAAAGTCTATCGGTTTTTTTGGTAGATCACCTTCAAACAATGCATTTTGAATGTGTTTTTACCACTAAACCATCTGGCCCCATGTTCTGGAATTTGCTCAACTAAAATCTTATGCTCAAGCTCAAAATTCATATATTTCTTTCAGCTGTAACTTTTCTCAGTGATCGTTTTTCTTCCCGAAACTTTCAGGACATTTGTAATTGATGATTATCTCGTTTTGTTTTGATATATGAACCAACTTAACCCCGGTATCATACGACAACTGCATTGACTTTAATATCAACAATTGCCGCAATGTTATGTGTTGCTAACCTTTCAAATTATATTCCACTTTCGCCTAGGAGTCCAATTCTTCACGGCGAGAATAAACTCTGTCTCTAGTCCATCTACTTTCATGTGTCTTTAGTATGTATAGTAAGTCTCAGTTGCGCATTTGATGGTATAATACCATTTAAAATTTGACATTTTATAACTTCTAATTTTAGACAAAAATAATATCATATAAATTCTGTCTTTTAATTTTAATGGATATAATTAGAATTACGAAACCATGTGTAATGGGCATATCCTTATTAATAATAAAGATATGCCCATTACACATGGTTTCGTAATTCTAATTATATCCATTAAAAAATAAGTGGGGTGCGTGGTCCAGTGGTAGAGCGCCGAACTCCTGATCGAGAGGTCGTGGGTTCGATCCTCCGTCGCGGCCACGTTATTTATCCTTGAGCAAGTTAATTAATCCACATTGCTTAGTACTGGTTCTACCCAGGAAGCCATCGAGAGTGATTAATCTAAGTTGCAAGAACTTGTTTCGCAATCGATGTAAAATAAATATGTTTAAACATAACATTGCGGCAATTGTTGATATTAAAGTCAATGCAGTTGTCGTATGATACCGGCACTAAGTCGGTTCATATATCAAAAACATAAAGTTTCAGGTCATTCCATGACCGTTAAGTAAGATTTTAAATTGTTTATAGCTAAGGTTGAATCTGAGATTTCGACTCAAAAATTTCGAGGATATGGGGCCTGGTGTACGAAATGAATGAAACATTTGCAACAAATACTCCAGTTCCTTATTCGACTTTCACATGAGTTCTGTGGGTACATGTTCCTTAAAAGTTGAGATGTGTTGTTCCGGTCATCCTAAAAAAATGGTTTCTTGGTAGAATAGCATTTCTGTATAAGTAATGAAAAATGTTTTTAAACAATTATCGGATTACGCTCATTTGGAGCTTTAATGAGTTCGAAAAAAAGAAGTCTCTTTGAAGTCTATCCTTTTTTCGGCAGATCACCTTGAAACAATGTGTTTTCAATGTTTTTGGCCACTAAACCATCTGGTGAAGGAAATGAAGCAAACATCTGCAATAAATCCTGCAGTTCCTTATTCGACTTCGAATACAAGGAACTGGTTCATCGTTCTTTATTCGTTATTCGGAGCTTACAATTGATCTATGTTAAGATGTTCATTGGAAATCACATTTTCGATCGCCAGAAGATCTAAATAAATAGTTATTTCCACACTCTTTTTGTAATTCTGAAAATAAAATTGGACATGCAATTGGGGCTAGATAGGTTATGTGCTTTATATTCGCATCGGGTGTTTTTCGCTGTTAGATGTGTTTTGTATATCTGGCCACGATATGCCTTAAAATATATAGTAGCCTTTACTTTGAATAAGGAATAGGGAATTGTTCCTTATTCGTTATTCGAAAAAGGAATAAGTATCTAGTCATTGTTCCTTATTCGAATAACGAACCAAGAATAAGGAACAAGGAACCAAAGTTCACCTCATCAAATATTCCTATCGAAATCGATGAAAGACGGAGACATTAAAGTTAAAGCGTGAACAAGCGTAACTTTTCTTATTACATTTTCATCGGTGAAAGATTGGGATTTCTCAGTGAAAGAATATTCATAATCGCTAAATATTATATTAACTAACTCCGAACACAAAAATAACTAACTGTGACGCTGAGTTATGACGTCAATAAAGTGGTGCTGACGTCGACGTCCTCCGCCGATAACGCTAAATAAAGCGAATTATTTCGGTTAAAATCATGCACAAACTGATTTAAAATGCAATGAACAGATTATTTAACTGCTATTATTGTTCGACTACAGAGAAATCCATCACTCGATGGTAGACGTGTTTCGTTTTCTCACTCACTCGCAAACGCTCGTTCGTGAAAAGGACCACACGTCTGCCATCTCGTGAAGGATTTCCCTATAATCAATCCCAGCAGTTAAATAATCTCTATTTATTTTCATATTATCAATGGCAACTACTCCGTAACACTTGCTTGTTAAGTCGATTTTTTATATCTAATCCAAATCAGTTTTCAACTGAAAGATAACTTACGTAATTTTGAAAAAGTCAAGGGCAATAATTTCGCAAATGAATGGGTAGATTATACTAATGGTTTCTGGTCAACTCGTACCTGAGTCAACTCGTACCCTAGTCAACTCGTACCCTATTTTGGTCAACTCGTACCTTAGTCAACTCGTACCTAAGTCAACTCGTACCCCCTTTTTAAAATGACTTTGGACAGCAGCGGTAATAAAGAACAATGGTATTTAGTCTATAATTTTAATGATAAGTGACAAAGTCATTTAAGAATGTAATAATATGAGATTGTAATAAATCTTCTTTTTAATGTTTTTACATGTACAGAAAAACAGGGAACATATACATATATACAAATCACATGAACATACATACAACGTATATACACATGCACACGATGCAATGTCACTAAATTGTCACTTTTTCGGCGTCGGCGTTTACTCATCATCCGGCCTGCGGACTGCCGGCTTGTAGAGCACGCTGAAGTGTTTCAGTAGGCCGGTTGCCGTTACCTCCCCTTGACGGTACCGCCTCCAGAGCTCCAGAACCCATTGCCGACCTGTCGGACTCGTGCCGGGCACCTGGTTGACTGGTTACGCACGCTGCACCACCACACAGTCGCCACTCTGTTCCGCTCCTAAAATAGCATTGTTATCGAGTTATAAAAAAAGAATATGAAAACAAGAAGGAAATTTAATTCTCCGCGATTTGAATATTGCTGTTGCATTACATTATTTATAGTACCGTACCTTTACGTTGTATGTGTACCCGATGCTGTCTGACAGTAGATCTTTGCCCCTCTGTGAAGCACCTGGCAACACTTTATATGTGACGGGCCCGTCTTCCACGAACGATTCTCTTGGAGCGGCGTCTTCAAGAGACCTAAAGAGATACAATGTACGATAATTTACTTAATGCGCTGCGCTTAGTGGTGACGCCATTTTGTTTTAAAATATTTCATTTTCACTCATATATTTGCAAACAAAATCATTTTAAAGACTTACTCTTCTAAGACTGGCATTGGGTCTTGGAACGAAGTATCGACCCTGATGGACACACTCGCGTTGACACTGGCCTCTGTGTCGCTATCGTCGGCACTGTCGTCGACACTGTCGTCTGCGGTACTGTCGTCTGCGGTGCGGTCGTCTGCGCTACTGCTGTCCGTTTGCGTTGTGTCCTGAAGATGAACGTATGTATTATAACTGCGCAAAATAATAAAACATTGTGTTCTACATTTTGTTTATTTTATTTTATTTATTTATATTTAATATAAAAACATAAGTTTGTTCGTTTATGAGTGTTTACGTTGCTGTTGTTTTTGTTGTTAACAGAATACTTACGGTATCCATTAGATCATGAGCGTCAAACATAAAAGTGGAAGTAACCGCACTGACATCAGTAGACAGGTACCCCATATGGAATGTAACGGCATCATGAGCGTCGGATGTGGAAGTGGAATCAACTACACTGACGTCAGTAGATAGGTTCCCCATATCGAATGTAACGGCAGGCAGAGAGGTTGTCGACGAAAGAGACGTCTGAAATAAAGCGCATGTTTGTATACAATACAGCGAACTGTCATGCACGTTTGTTTAATTAAAACTTCCATTAGGAAGGAGTTCCTAATTCTCGAGGTTCTAAGCTAATGAGGATTGATAAATTACGCAAAACCATGTATCCACGGCACTTTGTTACAGAATTATTTGCTTTAACACATTTTGAACATAATAAACTATCTAAATAAAGATAAACTTATGCATTTCAAGCCATGTTCGATTGAGCTTTGTCAAAGGAGTCTACCATTCACCAAACAATGTTCAGTCGCATTCCAGTAGCATAATTTTATTTCAAAACTTGTGTGTTATATTCAGTGTTAAATTAATACAGGTTATAGTGGTATCAGAGACATTGTTTACGATAAAAAATAAAAGTTAAGACTGGAAAACAGAACGTAATATTGAATTTCTATTTTTTTTTTATCGTAATGCTTGTAACAAACATGTGCACAAACCTCTACCATGGTGGAGTGCAAAGCATCACTTAAGCCGTCGCCATCGGCGGAAAGCTGAACGGATGTATCTGGACGCTCACATTGCTTGCAGGTGAAGGACAGTATTATCAGTCGCTTTGTGGCCTTGAAGTAGTATTCCTGTTTATTATGTCAAATGAAAAAAAAATCAAGAGTTTTAAACGAAGATGATTTTAATAACCTAGATAATGTTGTTATGAGTACATCGGCAAAACAATTAACACCTTTTGGCATAGACTATAAGGCCTTTAATTAGATTCCCACAAATCAGTAGCGACCGGGGGCCTATTAATCAACAGAATCAGATAATCCAATTATCGATCACACAGTACAGTGGTAAACAGTATAGCTATAGTTAATTATGATTATGTGGAAAAAAACTTAATAAACTGTATAGATACTTAGGTGTTTCTTTTTTTTTAAATGGAAACTGGCACAGAACACAAAAATGCATAGCTGAACACGCCTCAAAAGCTATGCAAAGACATGTAGGGAATTAAATGGTAATTTCATAAAAGGAAGTGAAAATGATGTATCTTATTATGTGTCAAGTTTGAAGATAATACTCTGATTCTATGGTGAGAAATTAAAATTATTAGATCGGTGTAGTCAGAACATTGGTGTATAACTACTTCGCTACATAAATGTGATTATGTCATGTGTTGTAACAAATAATATTTCAATAAAAGATCTTACCTGTAACCGCCTGACTGGATGCTGGCACTCAATACACAAGTAATCCATTATGTCCCAAATAACACACAATAATACAACACTAACAAATTATAAACACTTTATTTGTTCTTATAGTCACTATAAACGTAAAATCCTGAACACAAGGGTAACAAAATGTCTAATACACAAAATATAATCCACAATTTATTGAAATTAAATTTACGAAAAGCTTAGATACTTCGAACAATATTAATAATACTTTTGCAAAATGCTTACTGACAACCATACATATATATGCTTTACAAGTTATTATTAAATAATATAGATGGAAAAATGTACAACTCGATACGAAGTATTTACGCTGAATCTTCGTCGTGTATTCGCATTAATAATAAACTGACTGAGTGGTTCTCTTGCAATACCGGTGTGAAGCAGGGAGATAACTTGTCACCAACGTTGTTCTCCATCTTTGCGAATGACCTTGTCAAGGAAATTAATGACCTTGACCTTGGCATAGATATTGACAATAGTAAATTATCTCTGCTCCTATATGCGGACGACATATGTCTAGTAGCCGATTCTGAGGAAAAATTACAAACTATGTTAGATACGCTCCACAATTGGTGTAAGAAATGGCGAGTACTTATAAACACAGACAAAAGTAAGTGTATGCACTTCAGGAAACATCGAGTTGCTTAATCAAACCATAGATTTAAGATTGGTGATAATATTCTGGAAACAGTTGATAGATACAAGTATCTGGGTGTTATCTTTCATGATAAAAATAATTTTTCATTTCATTGTGATGCTCTAGCCAAGGGTGCAGGTCGTGCATTAGGTAAAATCATATCAAAGATACACAACTATAAAGACTTTGGATATAAATCATATCAAAAACTATTTGAATCTTGTGTTGTACCAATCTTAGACTATTGTTCGTCTGTATGGGGGTACAAACATTACCAGACAATTGAGAATGTGCAGAATCGAGCTATACGGTACTTCCTGGGCGTGCATAGATTTGCGCCGAAACTCGCGATTACTGCTGATACAGGATGGCTACCTAGTAATTATCGACGCTGGGTATCGATGATCCGTTACTGGAATAGACTGATATTGTTCGACGACAATAGGCTTACTAAACGCATCTTTAATATGGACTATAATAAATGTCGAAATAATTGGTGTAGTGATTTAAAAACAGTTATGTCTAATTTGAATCTGAATAATCATTTTGAAAACAAAACTGTTATACATATTGACACTGTTAAGGATAAGATAAATGAGTACTACTCAAGTATATGGAAGGCAGATATAACAAAGGTATCTAAATTAAGGACGTATACAACTTTTAAAGACAATTTTGAAACTGAACAATATGTATTGTTAAATTTAAACAAACGAGAACGTTCACTGTTAGCACAATTTAGATGTGGTATTTTACCGTTAAGAGTAGAAACAGGACGATACGTTGGCGAGCCTCCGGAGCAAAGACTTTGTTCATTTTGCAATCTAATACAGATTGAAGATGAAATACATTTTTTACTTCAGTGTCCATTTTACAATGATGTAAGAGCAGACGTTTTTAAAGATCAGTTTTCAAATAGACAGTTTAATATATTAAATGATGTGGATAAACTTATATATCTTGTCAGAAACGTTCCAAGAAAAGTAGCTAAATACATTGTTAAAGCTTATATGAGAAGAAGAAATGCATTATATAACTGATATCATTCCAATCAATATAATATTATGCAAAAGTTTAACATGTTTTATTTATTAATTGATAATGTTTAAAATGCCAACATAATTTCACGTGAAAATTATATTACTTGTATTGTATAGGTGACTTATAGGTCCATTGGGCCGGGTGTTGTGTTTAAATTTCTATTATTGTATATTATGTTACATGTACACATGTCACTTTAATAAAATATTTACTTACTTACTTACTTACTTATATAGTGCAGAGTATCAATGATTAAGTTCATAATTATAATTTGTAACAAACAAATTACTAAAGAAATCAAAAGGATTAAAAGTTGCAGCTTCAATTAGAAGAGAGCGCCGCATGTTGTATCTCGGAAATAATTAACAGTTTGTCCTCATGGTATATTTACAAATACAATATTAAAGTTAATTAACATTCGCCGAAACATACAATTATATACAATCATCAGATAATCATTTAATTTCATACAGTTTGCTAGTCACTGTTAGAAGTATTCTATGAGTATAAAGACGGTAACATATTCATTTGGTAAATGTATAATTATCGGCTTTTTGTTTTCTTTCTTTAGTTATCTTTAACAAGTTCACACAAACATTTCACACAAACGTATCTTTTCAAAATATTACAATGGCATTCTTTTTGATTGATGTGTACATATCATTTTCGGAACTTTACATATCCATCCTGAAAGAAATGAAGAAAGTATAGTTCAACACCAATATTAATTCCATTAGATTTTTTTAGTAGGTACGAGTTGACCAAAACGGGTACGAGTTGACTTGGGTAGGTACGAGTTAACCAAAGATCAGGTACGAGTTGACCAAAATAGGGTACGAGTTGACTAAGATTTTATGAAATAAACCCTCAAATAAAATGTGGAGAAAATCTCAAACCGTTTACCAATTTAACAGTGTGTGTGTGTGTGTGTGAGTGTGTGGTTGGGGCGTGGAGGTGATGGGTGAGATTGTGGAGAGGGAGATGGGTGGGATATGTCAAAATGAACAATGAACAATTGGACATGAAGAAAAAAGCAGAACAATATTTTCATGTGGGTGGGGGTGGGGCGCGGTGAAACATAATGTGAAGGGGTGGAATGGCAACTATGATTAATTAAAGACTTAAAAGAAAGAGTTTAACTATATAACGATGTTGTGCTTCAACTGGAGAGGGTCATGAGTGGCGCAATAAGGCGTGGGAGGGTCATTGAAACTAATAGATTTGCCAAAATGCTTTAACTTGATATTTTAAGTCCAAAAAACATGAAAAGGGGCTCTGATTTGGTTAAACAGAAGTTCTGAGTTAAGGAACATATGTCTCTGGGTGTCCTTGATGATAGTCAAAATATATGGCAAGTTTAAATGATGTATGGTCAGTGAGTATTGACATGTATGGCTCTACCAAAACACTTTAATCATAAATTATAAGTAAAAACGGGGCTTTAAATCAGCTAAAATGAAATAGAGAGTTATAAAACATGTGCTTGTAAGTGTTTTTGATTATTATGGTGCCAATTATCAAGGTGCTTCTTTGGAGTTTTACAGATATAAAGTTAGTGGGTATTGAAATACATATAAATCAATTAAACCAGAAAGTCTAAGTCGAAAAGGGGTTTTGATACAGTGTTAAGGACACCAGTCTCCGAGTGTCCTTGATACCACTGAAGTTTATTGATGTATGACTTGCAGCCATTCCAAAATAAGTTCACCACATTTTCGAAAAAGGGCCATAAAATGCAATACAATTTTATGAAACATTTGTCTACCAGTTACTTTGGTGGTACTGAATTCATATTACAAGATTTACTGAGGTTTTTTGATAGATGACTTGCAGCTGTTAAAATACACGGAATTGCCAAAACTTGAACTATTTTTTTTATGAGCTTGTGCTTTAGGCTACTATAGCGGTATATAAGACGAGTGGGAGCGGTTTAACGTTTGTCTTGCTAGTCAAAGTCAAACGTTTAATAAGTAATTAGCAAGAAACTACGGTGTACTGTTAGGGCCATGTTACCATCACATCTTACCATCGACCATCGCCATCGCATCTTACCATAGACCATCGACCTAGGTCGATGGTTGATGGTAAGATGCGATGGTCGATGGTAAGATAAGATGGTCGATGGTAAGATGCGATGGACCATCGACCATCGCATCTTACCATCGCATCTTACCACCGACCATCGCATCTTACCATCGACCATCGCATCTTATCATCGCATCTTACCATCGACCATCGTATCTTACCATCGACCATCCCATCTTACCATCGCATCTTACCATCGACCATCGCATATTACCATCGACCATCGCAACTTACCATCGACCATCGACCATCGACTTATCAATTCTCCTGCTGATCAAGATCTCACGATTACCGTAGAAAAATGTCTAGGTCGATGGTCGATGGTAAGATGCGATGGTAAGATGCGATGGTTGATGGTAAGATGCGATGGTCGATGTTAAGATGCGATGGTCAATGGTAAGATGCGATGGTAAGATGCGATGGTCGATGGTAAGATGCGATGGTCCATCGACCATCGCATTATGGTGCCAATTATCAAGGTGCTTCTTTGGAGTTTTACAGATATAAAGTTAGTGGGTATTGAAATACATATAAATCAATTAAACCAGAAAGTCTAAGTCGAAACGGGGTTTTGATACAGTGTTAAGGGACACCGGTCTCCGAGTGTCCTTGATACCACTGAAGTTTATTGATGTATGACTTGCAAGCTATTCCAAAATAAGTTCACCAAATATTCGAAAAACGGCCATAAAATACAATACAATTTTTTGGAACATTTGTCTACCAGTAACTTTGGTGGTACTGAATTCATATTACAAGATTTACTGAGTTTCTTTGATAGATGACTTGCAGCTGTTTAAATACACGGAATTGCCAAAACTTGAACTAATTTGTTATGAGCTTGTGCTTAAAGCTAGGTCGATGGTCGATGGTAAGATGCGATGGTCGATGGTAAGATGCGATGGTAAGATGCGATGGTCGATGGTAAGATAAGATGGTCGATGGTAAGATGCGATGGACCATCGACCATCGCATCTTACCATCGCATCTTACCATTGATCGCATCTTACCATCGCATCTTACCATCTTATCTTACCATCGACCATCGCATCTTACCATCGACCATCGCATCTAACCATCGCATCTTACCATCGACCATCGCATCTTACCATCGACCATCCCATCTTACCATCGCATCTTACCATATTCAAACAATATTCCTGTTGTAAAATCCAACAGATTGTCAAACTATTATCAGTCGCCTGCCCGTTATAGTACTTCGGATGATGATGATAATAATGAGGATTTATCAGATTTTTCTGATTATATTAGGAAGCGGACTAAGCGGTTTTATTTGGGTGGGTTCAAGCCAACTATAACAGAAAGTAAAATTGCACAATATGTGAACAGAAGGGGACCAAAGGTAACCAAGGTAACAATCTTTAGAAATAAGCTTAAACCAGTTGTAATTCGTCTGAATGTAGAAGATGATTGTGATGCAAGCTTGCTGGAAGATCGGTTCTTCTGGGCTAAAGGTGTTACATGCAGACCGTGGGTCTCGCGCTCGATGTATACTAAAAGGCAGAGTGAAAATCGACACTGTCCATCTCGATACAGTGATTACCATAAGGGTCATGGCCCTGAACATGCTAGTTACTGGAACGAGACTGTACATCGATCTGACTGGTCGGATTATAATCCATATCTTTGCCTTGATGAGTAAGCAGTGTCTATTCATAAAAAGTACCATTTATAACTAGTTAAAATGGCAATGCTAAGACTAATGTCATGGAATGTTACTGGTATTATGTCAAGTTGTACATATCTCAGTGATACTTTAAACAAGTACTCAGTTGACATATGTGGAGTATCGGAGCACTGGCTTTATCAGAAAGATCTTCATTTTTTGAGCAAAATTGATAATATGTATGTATGTCATTCTGTATGTGATAACGATCTCAAACTTCCAAGTAATCGTAAAGTAGGAAAGGGGGGTGTAGCCATTTTGTGGAATATTAAGTATACGAGTAGAATATCCACATTACCAATTGACGATGATAGGATTATCGGTATACAATTAGAAGTAAGTACCAACGTGTACGTGTTCATATTTCAAGTGTATTTACCAAGTAAGAACCACTGTAGTGCCATATTTAGGGAATATGTAGATAAACTTTCAGATTTGATAAATGCTTATTCAGAAAGAGGCTTTGTAGTTTTCATGGGTGATCTAAATGTACACCTCAATTCCTATAAATATAATAAGCGTCTTGACGATAGAGGGTATGTGTTTAATGAGTTTATGCTCGAAAACAGATTTAAATCTATAAATACTTTGCCATTATGCAGTGGTGCAATTTCAAGTTTTGTATCTAAAAATGGTGAGAGCCTTATAGACCATATTTTACTACCAACAGATAAAATAGATTATGCTTCTGACTGTCAAATATTAGACGACGGATCTTTAAGTTTCTCCAATCATCGTCCTATTTTATGTACTCTCTTATTTCCGAGTTATGAAAGAATCACCCCTAGCACTGAGAGTGGTCAGCGTATTAAATGGTCCAAAGTACCAGTGGACATTTTAAAAGAGTATGAAATATTCCTTGAAAATGACCCAATCCTTAAAAACGCTAAGGACTTGGCTTTGACCTCTAAATCAGACATAGATCAATTGTATGACTTATTGGTCACAAGGATTTTAAATGCATCCACTGTATGTTTGCCAAAAGCTAAATTCAGGCGTCACTTAAAGCCTTATTGGAATAAACAACTGAGTTGTTATCATAATAACATGAAAAATAAAAGAATGATATGGCTGAGTAATGGAAAACCGAGAAACGGTTTATCATACTTTAATTATAAAGAAGCAAAACGCGAGTTTAGATGTCAACATAGATATGCTGTTGATCAGTATATGGTTAAGCTAAATCTTGAAATAGACGAAGCTGCTGAGATTGACCAAGATTTATTTTGGAACTTAGTAAACGCTAGACGGAAAAAATCATGTACTGCGCCTGGTACTGAAATGAACTTTAATGAAATACTATCTAGAAATCCAATAGACATATTGTCGGGTTGGCGTAATTACTTTAGTGATTTGTACTCTGTCGATGACGATTCCAAATTCGATAGTGCATTTTTTCAACATGTAAATGAGACAGTACACTCAAAGAACGTAGAATTAAGTAATTATAATGTATGCGATTTAATACCAATCTCAGTAGCGGATATTAATTATTTTCTAAGGCTGGCGAAACGAAACAAAGCTTGTGGCGAGGACAAAATATACTATGAACATATTATTCATGCCGGTGTAATAGTTAAACAGCTGATAGCAAACTTGCTCACGGCAATGTTGAAATTAGCGCACGCTCCCGAAAAGATGAAATGCGGTATAATCATAACACTATTTAAAGGTGGGAAAAAAGATCATAGGGATCCTAATAGCTACAGGGCGATAACTCTGTCATCTCCATTCATGAAATTATATGAAAGGGTGTTATTGTCCCGCTTAGCAAATGGAAACAAAATACCTATTAACCATCTTCAAGGGGGTTTTCAAAAAGACTTGGGATGCTTAATGACATCTTTTACATTTCGTGAAAGCATTTATTTTGCTAAGGAAAATAAAAGCAAATTGTATGTCGGATTAAATGACTCAAGACAGGCGTTTGATAGATTATGGCATAATGGCCTTTTCTTTAAACTGAATGAATTTAACATAGATCCTACAACTTACAAAGCCATAATTGATATGTATAATAATGTAACAAGTCGTGTTCGATGTAATGGCAATGTATCTGAAACGCTTCGTGTACGGCAGGGAACAAGACAGGGAGGAGTCAGTAGCCCTTTCCTCTATCTTGCATATATTAATGGCTTAATATCAGAAATTGAAGACTCGGGTCTTGGCTTTTGTCTTGTCAACATTAATTGTAGTTGTTTAACTGTTGCGGATGATATGGTTCTCGTGTCATTTTCAAAACTAGGCCTGGACAAAATGATGTCCATATGTAATGACTATGCAACTAAATGGAGATTTAAATATAATGCAAGTAAATGTTCCGTGATAGTGTTTAATGAGACAAAGTTTGAATTCGAAAACAAAAATAGAACATGGAAAATTGGTAATGAACCTGTCGTCGAAACAATAAATTATACACATCTAGGCGTTATTTGTAATAAATACATGGATATACAGGGCAGTATCAAAGAATCCTGCCGTAAATTAAGAGGTGCATTTTTAGGTTTGATAAATGCTGGTCTACATGAAGATGGTCTTCACCCTATAACATCAATGAAAATATATAAGTCTGTTGTAATTCCAAAAGCCCTGTATGGTTGCGAACTGTGGTATGACATGACAAAAAGTGATATGTTAATGTTGGAACGATCGCATCGATTCTGCATAAAATATATGCAATCAATTCCTACTCAGACGAGAACTGATATATGTCTTAGTTTGATAGGTGCTAAATCAATTGAGAGCGAAATTGACACTCGTAAGCTTCTATTTTTAGGACAATTATGCCGTTCAATATGTCCACATGTAGTAAGAGAGGTCTTTATTTATAGACTGTTACATTTTATCGAAAATCCATCGCATCAGAGAGGATACATACCAGAAATCTATCGTATTTTAAGGAAGTATTCACTTCTCAATGTTTTAAATGAATTCAGAATTTCTGGTGTATTTCCTTCGAAATTTACTTGGAAGCGCATGATAAAAAACAGTGTGTGTACAATGGCAGAAACTGATTGGTCATTCAGAGTAAATAATGATTGCTCTTTAAGAGACTTTTTGTGCATAAAACCAATGCTTAGTCATGCTTGTGAGTTATGGGAATTTTCTAAAGCGCAACCAAAATACACGACTAAATGCAAAAGTGCAATATGTCTATTATGTAAATTATTTAGTGACACTTATACCAAAAGTTGCCCCCGGTGTAAAAGACAAGTTTCATCTATCTCAGAACACTATATTTTTTATTGTGTTCGTACTGAACATATTTCAGTTAAATTGTGGCAGTCAATTTTTGCCATTGTTGGTTCAAATGTATTTAACATATTCATAAACTTAAGTCCGCGGGAACAAATAATTGTCATGCTAAATGGTATGAGACCACTTAGCGATAAATGCAATTTGACTTGTTTAAAAGTTGTTATTAACGCTTTCCATTTAATATGGAGTGTTGGACAAGCGGTAAATTGAAAATAATGTATTAATAGCCATGTGTGTAATTAAAATGTAATGTCATTAACTCTCCCTTATATTTCGCTTCCGTAAGGGAGAGTGATGTTATGATGTTTATTTTTCAAGAATGTTTTTGCTAAACTGGTAAGATGAAGTAAACTATGTGTGATTCCATACCTGATCTTTTATTTCGTTTCATAAAGGCTGGGTATGGACTCGATTACTAGTTTATCTTTAAACATAACAATTTTTTAACACTTTGTAATCTGTTGTACATATTGAATATGAAAATTATTTATTATAAGGGTAAGCAAATATGTTCCATGAACATACGAGTACAGTCATGGAATCAGTTTAATTATATTAAAAGACTCCAACATGAATGTATATATATTAACTTATTCTTATACTTTACTCTATGTCAAATGTGTTATTGCGTATATTTGTCCCTAAATTACTGATTGTCATGTATATATTATTATTGAATTGTTTGAATGCTTATATGTAAACTTATATTGTATGCTCTCCAACTGGGAGGAAAATAAAGAATCAATCAAACCATTGATCGCATCTTACCATCGCATCTTACCATCTTATCTTACCATCGACCATCGCATCTTACCATCGACCATCGCATCTAACCATCGCATCTTACCATCGACCATCGCATCTTACCATCGACCATCCCATCTTACCATCGCATCTTACCATCGACCATCGCATATTACCATCGACCATCGCAACTTACCATCGACCATCGACTTATCAATTATCATGCTGATCAAGATCTCACGATTACCGTAGAAAAATGTCTATGTCGATGGTCGATGGTACGATGCGATGGTCGATGGTAAGATGCGATGGTAAGATGCGATGGTCGATGGTAAGATGCGATGGTAAGATGCGATGGTCGATGGTAAGATGCGATGGTAACATGGCCTTAACAGTACACCGTAAGAAACCTAGTTGAATACATTACTGAATACATTACAAAACATATACAAAACATGTGATAATTACAGATAATTATGCAAAATGTATGCCAAGGAATAGACTCTATATTTGCATATTTCCGTTAAGTCTCTGGACAGTACCGAAGTAAATAGAAAATATGATAGACTGGCAACAAGACAGTTAAAGGGAACGATGTCTTAAATTAAAGTAACACTTTGAGTTGACAATGTTTCTTTTCTTACAATGCAGACTTTCTGTATCTTTAGAAGATAGTAGATATAAGAATTTATCTTTACCATTGAATGTATGAATGTACGGGGATAAAGTCCGATATGTTCGTATAAAGATTTATTCTGAGATCATGATATAACGTGCAAGGACATATAAAGTGCATTTCATCTCCCACCAAATTATCAATATATAATTTACAAATTCTTTCGGATACTGGGGTATTATGATATTTTCCATCATTTCTTTTAGTTGAAAAATGTTTTACAAGCTACTGAAACACGGCTGAAACCCGTATTTATTACATTTCTATGAGTGAAAGATCGGGATTTTCCAGTGAAAGAATATTCATAATCGCTAAATATTAATAACTAACTCAGAACACAATAATAACTAAAGATGCTAACTTAGAACACAATAATAACTAACGTTGCGTTGAGTCGTGACGTCAACAAAGTGTTGCTGACGTCGACGTCATATGCCTATAACGTTCAATACAGCGAATATTTGTTTGCAAAAAAGTAATATAAAATGTAATAAATAGATTATTTAAAGGGACACACGGCAATCTTGATTTTTTAAAAACTCACGGCGTCCCGTTAGTTTTCCTATTAATTTGCATTTGTTCAATCATTAATATTAATTGTTAGAATAATTCAAAGCAAATTATTTTTGCATATTACTAACTTTTTATAATATTGCACCAGTAATATATTTAAAAATTTGGTAAAATAGGGAAAGAAAGTTGAAATTTCAATTTTTTATTTAATTATATGCAAGCAGTTTTAAAGTCAAAATGACGCAGGATAAGTATATTTAGGATCAAATTTAAATGTTCGAATAAAACTCAAGATTGCCATGTGTCCCTTTAACTGCTGGGATCGGTTATTGGGTAATCCTTCAATTGATGGTAGACGTGCTTTGTTTTTTCACTCACTCGCGTGCGCTCGTTCGTGAAAAGAACCACACGTCTACCACTCGTGAAGGATTTCCCTATAATCGATCCCAGCAGTTAAATAATCTATATATAAGGCAGTTTTATAGCAACCGTTTACATTTCTTTACCTGCTATCGACAAAGCAATATCAAAAATGCACACTCATTCACTGTAAAATAGTATAGCCCATGCGAATTTCGAATCCATGACTTTCGGATTGACAATCACCACGCTTTAACACTGGATCAACAGCGTTATTTTTATCGATATACTGTACGATTGTTGACGTTATCCTTTAAACATTTAATGCGTTTCTAAGTGTATACGTATACCAAATACCTTCGGGAAATGCTCTAGAAAATATAGATTACAAATTCCAACATTAGAGTAGTATACGCTGAAAATATACTGCGTATGTTTTGTTGAAATAGCATTGAGAAATAAACCAAGTCCATTGTCAAACGAATATATAGTTAAAATGAAAAGCAGGTTATCAGTTGGCTCTGAGACCTAATGGTAAGGTATAAGGATTATCAATTCGGAGGTCTCGAGTTCGAGACCCTTGTTGAGCGAACTAGTTTTCAATGATTAGAACAGTGATGTTTTATTTTTGATCGCTGTTGCTACAACAAAAGACGCATAAAAAATTATGTCCTTGTAGGCTGTAAGCTAGTAGGAGAAAACCTCGCCCCCACCCTGCCAGGGGGAATTTTGTACACCCTATTTTTCTGAAAGCCCATTATGTGTAGAGCATTTCGAAACATGTGTGCCATCTGGCGACTGGGGCTTTATCGTGTTACTGGGTGTAGAATACGTTATCTGCATAATAATAATTAATTTTACTGCATTTTGAAGACTAAACACGTATGGAAGAAAGGGTTTTTATATTAAATTGTCTTCATTATGCATGCCTATTATAATACAAAAGTTCGTTTCACTTACTTTTTATACCTTGGATATCTGCATTACTAAGCCTATTATTCCGAATCTTACAGATAACACAGACATACGTTACCATAATGTTAATAATGTTTGTTTTTGGTAATTTCCGTTAAACAGTGTGTTTTTAGATCATTTTCTATTTTCCACATGTTAAAAGAAATTAGAACAAATCATCCAATACACTATTCAAGTTTTATTGCAACATTCCTTTAGACATAATTGATTGTAACAACTCATTTTGATCATTTTTTATGCTTTTAAACTACAAAATTTCGTTTCACTTAATGTTTATATCTTTGTCACCTGCATTATGAAGCCTACGTTACCGTAATTTACGTTATATTGTTGAATGAAGGTGTTAACAAATTAAGTAAATAAGTATTTTATATTCGAAAATTATTATTAACATCTTAGTTATAACAGTCATAAGTATCCATGATGTGAACAATGTTTGGTTCTTGTATTGTCCGTTACACTGTGTCTTTTTTTAAATAATTAATAATAATGTTCCGTGTGTTACTAGAAATCTAGAAAATTCAGCCAATTAGCCTATAAAGATGTTAATACAACATTCCTCTAAACATCGTCGATGGTAACAATAATGTTTGAACAGACATGACATTATGTCAAGCTAATATGTGATTCTTCATGTGTTAAACGTTACGTACGTTAACAGTTACGTTTGCATCATATTATGTAAATACCACATCTAAATATTAAATAAAAACATGGATATATATATTTATTTTCCTTTATATATTGTCTATACTTAGGCAAACATTGAATGAAATGAAGTTTGTATTTAATTTACACGACTCTTCCGTATTTGTTACGTTACCAAATTCAAAGAAAAATAGCAAATTATATGCACAATTTTAACTGCTAATGTATTCATATGATATGGTTAATCAAATGTAACAAATTAAGCAATTTCAACATATTCACAAAATGAACTGAACTTTACTTACGCTACTAACACATATAAATGTACAGCTCTATAAGATAGCATGCGTTTTCATGGAAATATATTACATCCTTTGAGCTTAGAATTCCTCTATACATTGTCATCCCTTTCTTCAAACTTAATATCAATCAGTTTGTTGGCTTCCCACCCATTATTGCTCCTTCGTCAGTGTTAGGCTCTTGGAACATGATGTCAACCAACTCTTTTGACGCAATATCAACAATAGTCCAGTCAAATTCAATAACTTTATCTTCTCTCATTTGTTTCTGCGTCTGGTTAATGTTGGTCAGTATGGTGCCACAAAAGCACTTGAAAGTGTGCATGTTCAATGCATCATTAAAGAAAACTAGTTGTGGCATTTGAATTTTCGCGAAAACATATTTGACATCCGTGTAAAGAGGTTTGCCATAAAGGCAGCACACTATCCTTTCCGAGATCTCCGTATTTTTTTTGAAGTTGCCTCTAGCAGCTTTGCTCTACATTGACGCGTAATGCACCAGTGGTATTACAGGTACGCTGCTTATTTTCTACTGAATCCAGTGATGTTACCCTAAAAAATTTGCATGTTGATTGTTAGTTTATGAATAGTTATGCGACTTGTGGAAGAGAGACACTGAATCTCCTGTTTTGGAGAAGTTCATTTGACCCGGGTATGGGTTGTGTCAAGACTCAGGGTGTCATTAAATATACTGGAATGTGTCTGGCGTAGTTCCAATGGTCATACTCAAAGCACATTGGACATAGGCGTTAGAGTGAAGATAAATGCATGTCAAGGTCATTTTCCTTTGTGTCTGGCTTTGATAAGAGTTAGTATTATTAGTATTGTGTTGTCCAAATACTACTAATCTGAATAAGGCAAGACTAACTTACATTGGATGGGAACAAAATATTATTATTATCTGGGGTTTGTCTCAAAAGCAGGATACATTGTAACAAAGGGAAGATGCCATAACTAGTTAAAAAACATTGTCAATAACGGATAAGCTCCCTGTAGTGTATTGTGCAATTACTATTTTTCTAATTTATGTGCCATTTTAAAATATTTATTTATTATATATTTATTTTATTTTTTAGACATTATATTTATTTATTTAATTATACTAATGAATTATATTACATCCTTTTAAAAAAAAATCATTGTTAAAAGAAGAATACTAGCACCTTTATTTCTGGAAACGTCCAATATTACATGTAACTTTAAATGGTAGCGTAATTTTCGTGTTTATTTTACATATCGTATCATCTATATATACACACACATTTTATTTATTTATTCATTCTTTTATATATTCATTTAATGAATAACCTTTTAAAATAGTCACTGTTTCAGTAATTTCTGGAAACATTCAATATGTATGACAAATAACTTTAAATGGTAACGTAAATTTCGCGTTAATGTCACGTAACGTAAACTACATTGGCTTTTGGAAATTTGTTTTCTACGTTAGGTTTTGGTTTTTAACCTGTTTGATGAATAATATATAATATACATTTCGTTTTGTGGCATATAAACAATTTTTGAGTATTACATTTTCAAAGCATGATAATGGTAACGTTTTTCAAATGGATGTCACGCCCTTATGTTCCCACTCTCAACTGGCAAACATACTTTATTTGTAGCAAATGCATATCCGTTCAGGAAAATATATCCTTCAAAATTCCCCCAGAGTGGGGATGTCTCTTTTGGTAACTTACGGTCTAGTTATTATTATAGTCTAGTATCCTTGACCTCTTAGTTTACGACCACTTAACGACATTTGGCAACATATATCAGTAATGCATAATATATTTGACATAATATGATGTTAGCTAATCTAAAGTATCCAACCTTTAAAGACCCAACTGGGGTATATAAGGGAGGTAATGGCTGGGGGTGGTTTACTTTGTATATTTGAACATGTTTCATGTCAGGGACACTTTTTCTTCAAAAAATCATAAAAAACAGTTATAGTTATCTTTCAAAAAATATATGCTTGAAGTTTAATTGATTTTCTTTCATTATTATGAAAATCATGTAATATGGTTCTTTCTGATTTTCATAAATAAAATCATCAAACCAAAATTTCAAATTTCAAATTCATGGGAGGAGCTAATTATTCATGAGATCATGTGACTCCACTGTTTGTAAACAAATGGACAAGAAACACATGGTAGTATGCTATTGCTGTACAGGTTAGTAAAATGTGTAAAATAAACATGCTTAGCACTTACTTTGGATGTTTTTAATTTGTGAAATTCTCCAAATACATGTACATTTGTGTTGCAGTATTCTATATCCATTTTTTTAAACACTTATTAATGTTTTCATCAGGGACGAAGAGGATTAAGTAATGTTTTCACCAATTGAAGTTTGTGTCATTTTTAAAATGTTAGTATTATACTGTTTGTGTTTTGTTGCTTAAATACTGATGTATACACATATCCTTTTAATGAATAATCTGTGCAGTACATATATTAAAATGTTATCACAATTGTGTTGTATTACCAACAATGATCGGAATCCTGGTAGATTAGGATAGCGAGACCGTACTAAGATTAATACACATTCTGTCATTATCTCTCTTAGAATTCTAACAACACTCCCATCTACGTGGTCCCTTTTCATTAATCTGGCCTTTCTAACAAGATACTCAGTTTTGCGCCAAGCATATCTTCTGGCCAGCATTGACCAACATTTCTTGTATCTCACCCTTCTTGAAATTCTATTTTTGGCATGTGGTCTTGACCCACTTCCAAGCCATGATTGTTCATGTGTAATCATACATGATTACATGGTGGAGAACAAAAGCATCTACATTTGCCATCAAATCTGTTTCTGTAACATCGTTAATTGATAAAACTTGAGCATCATGTTCCTGCTTTCTTGAATTGAATTAATTGGTAGCTCATGTTGCACATTATCATTATTTTGTTGTTCTTCTGATGATTTATTTATTTCAATAAAATTCCAATTGTAATAATTGAAAAGAGCTTCAGCTGTAGGTTTTTGCTCTTCGTTAACTAATAATGATAACACAAATGTTTTAGATGTATCCATCACACACACAATAATAATATAACAAGTATTCATCACTTCTAAAACAAATCACTTCACCGCATTTTATTAAAATGCCGCCAAGAACAGTATAGTGGAGTTCAATTTATATAGGTTGATCAACTATCTATTTCTTTTATTATTTTGAGCATTTAAACATAAAATAAACATATTTAGATATGACTTGCGAGTAATTAGATTACGCATATGTTTGTTTAGAATGTATGATGAGAAATGAATAAAACAAATGGGACAATAAAAGTGCAGAAATGGATACTCTACCTTTCTTTTAATGGAATTGTCCAATTATGATACAGGCTCATTGGGCCAGTTGAACATGATCCATACAATGCAACCTTATCAAGGGTGTTGACATATATATACTTATTATGTCTGGTATTTGAGGATCAGTGTTGCTGTATACAGATTAAACATTCATTAAACATATACTAATGGATGACAATTTGTCAAGGAAAAAAAATAAAATAAAAGTGCTCAAAAGAATGGTGTAGATCAATTTGGCTGAATTATGTGTTCCTGTTTTAGAATAATAAAACTAATGAATATCATAAATATAGTTATTTGTACATTTTTAGTGTATGAGACATACAAGTCTACATGTTTTTAATCACTTGGAAGAGAAAAGTATGTCGTATCTGTTTAAAACTCATGGAAATTACTGACTGATTAATCAACAGGTCAACAATGTGTTTTCTGTCGTCTGCTGCAATCCCAATCTATTTTTAGCTAACACTGTATTGCCACTCACTGATAATACACACACACAGCAGAGTTAATTTACATCCGAAGGTCTGATCGGATGTTGGGTCTTTAACAAAAACTACCGCGGCTTTGATTACATTTTGTTCATTTTCCATCCGATAACATTTGTAAATGGATGACCTCAACTTGTTTGTTTCCAGTGAACGGCATGTGTTTCCGTTCACCTTGTTTACTATAGCTTTTATCCCGACATGCAGTATTTTCATACGGGCAATTTTATGCAGATTTGTTGACCAAAATTCACACTAGCTGACAGCGTAGAAAAAAATGCAAAAATATCAACTATTTTTTTAATTTAACAAGAAGCAACAAAGCCGTACTTATTTTCTATGAAAAAAATATGAGTAATTGTTTACCCTCATCCCCCTAAAATCGATTTTTTTTTAATACCGTGGAGCTTTAAAATTATTGTCTTCTGCTGTTTTCAAAACATGTCCGTCTGCTTGTCAAGAATTTAGGTCACATGTCACGTAGGAAATAAACTAACAAAACATTTACCAGATTTTTTTAGCACAAACATCGATATTGCTGCATGTTTTATTCAGGTACCCCGCCCTTGATATTACCCATTTACTACTCATTTTACGATTAAATAAAAATTGTTGACATCTAATGAAAGGCAAGGGATTAAATTATCACTACATCATAACATATTTTATTTTGTTTAAGTTTGCTTTAAAATGGGATGCATTTAATACCGTGGAGCTTTAAAATTATTGTCTTCTGCTGTTTTCAAAACATGTCCGTCTGCTTGACAAGAATTTAGGTCACATGTCACGTAGGAAATATACTAACAAAACATTTACCAGATTTTTTTAGCACAAACATCGATATTGCTGCATGTTTTATTCAGGTACACCGCCCTTGATATTACCCATTTACTACTCATTTTACGATTAAATAAACATTGTTGACATCTAATGAAAGGCAAGGGATTAAATCATCACTACATCATAAAATATTTTATTTTGTTTAAGTTTGCTTTAAAATGGGATGCATTTAACGGCGAAAACACTGTTAAAGTGATTAAGTATCTAGGAAAATTATCCGTAGTCTTATTTTTTTTTATTAATTGCAAGTGTTTTCTGTTGTTGTTCTAAAGAACTATTCATTTAGCAGACGATAATAAAAAATGATGACGAAATTTGCATAATAAACGTGCGCAGACGTAATTTCCGCCGTCGATCGAAATCACATAGTGGTCGAAAACAGATAGAAAGACGATATATTTTTAATTAAACAATTCATAAATAACATAAATATAGGTAGTATTTGTTGTTCATATGCACATGTTTTACTCATATTCAAATTTATTGAAGGTGTTTTGGAATTGTTATTGTAACGTAATTGTCACGTGTGTTACACACAAACGCCCCCAACGCTCAGATGGTACACATGTCTCATTTTGAAGCTTATTGTATTTCCCAGGGGAAGAGGGGGTCTTTAGCCAGCTCAAGGACAATTGTATAAGTTTCTCCCCTTATATACGGGGCTACGGCCATATACCATACACAATATTACAATAGATTCGACTAGTCGAGTTAAAAGTTATCATGTTATACTAAATCAAAATGTACTAATAAACAAAATAATACGGATGTTGCGCTATCATATCTATAGACGGATCAAAAAGTACGAGTATAGCACTGATCGATCTAAGAACACAGTGATGCAGAAACGAGGTAGGACACGGTGCGTAAATTCGAAAGCGCGAGAGCTTGACTAGCTCTAACAACTAACAAACAAACAACAAACTTCGTCAAAAGGTGAGAAAGACGTACTAAATCGCGATGCGCCACATATTATTCCGATGGGTCATTCATTCATCACAATAAGACAGTAAACAGGAAGGACATTTACAAGGTGACATAAACGAACAAATTCGTTTTGTTGATATTAGCAATTAGGGAATTAATACGAAACGATGAGTAGTACTGGGGGCGGTTTGGCGCCACGACTGCGCATGATCGGCGCCATTTTGATTTCTAAAATTAGAAACGGACGTGGTATAAAGAGGTCACGTATGCGCGGGCTAATTTGCATATGCCTGAATGTATGGTGGTAGAAGGGATTAGTGGTAGGATGTTCGAAAAAAAAGTATTGACATTTAGACTTAATCTGTGGACATTATAGAGACAGGATGTTCCTTTTGTATGAAAACCGCAAAGGGGATTACTATGAGGATGTTCGAACAGACGGTATTGACATTTAGACTAAATCTGCGGACATTATAGTTGAACTCTTCATTACAAGTAGTATACATGTATTAACATGCATTGTCCAGAGATTGTGATTTGAACTGGGATACAAAGGTCAAATAAACAGTTTCTATAGAAAGCTGATCATGTGTTTCCTTTTAATATTAAATCGCCCAGGTAATGTCATAAAGACATGCAGCGCTGGCAATATGATGGAGTCGGAGGAATATCTTTTCGTAACACAGAAAAATAATGAATAAAGTTCGAATATCTTCGTGTTTTTGGATTTATAAGTGTTTATTTTTATGTTAAATTTTAACAAAGTTTTTGTATACCTTTTATTCGATTTTAAGGATGTAGCTCAGCGTTTGTCAGTAAATTTGCTTTACATATTTACATAATGAACTAGTTCTTCAATCCAAGAAATACAAATGTTCCTAAAATGTTTTAATCTATATATTTTTCAGGAACTGGTAGATTCCAGAAACCCGGGTCTACAGACGACATAAAGGTGAGAAATCTAAATTCAGTGCCAAAGAACAATTGACTCCAGAAACCCGTGTCTACAGACGACATAAAGGCGAGAAATCTAAATTCAGTGCCAAGGAACAATTTGACAAAAAAGCTATGGCGGGATTGGGCATGGTCAAGAAACTCCCATGTTTCTTACTTTTATGGAACTCGGATTTCCTATTCCCGAGGATGTGGGGCAACTACACGATACTTTGCTGGATTATAGGGGTCAGAGATTTTCAGGGGACAGTTAAGGATAATTGTCATTGAATTTAAAGTGTGAAAACAGTGATACTTTAATTATGTTAGTTTAATTATGAACTATTATAATTAAATACTTTAATTATAAATGTACCAAATTTTGTCAAAAAAAAGGATAATATACTGAGGGAAATAAGTTTACCAAGTTTTTGTTGCACCCTGGAAATAATACATTTTTGGTGGTAAAATCAAGAAACTACTACAATAGACACACTATTTTATTAAACACACATCAATAACAGCTTAATAATGTAACGAATAAATGAACCTAGAGGTCAATCCCGTAAAGTCCCAAAATGTCAGTATGTCTTATATACAATATTCTTTCATCTAAACACTTGCTAAACTTTTCCCCCTCAGTATACAGTACAACGGGAAGTGAAAATGATGGTAATTGATGTGTGATACTTTACTATACTTGCGGATATATCGGAGTTTATTAATTATTTTGTTTTTGCAATATCTTTGATTTTTGGATTGCTTATTGAACATTGAATCTAAAGTGTGAGAACCGAGAGAACTTTTTTAAATTTTATTTCATTTTTCAATATCTTCGTATTTTTGGATTAATAATTATAAAGGTAAAAAAAACTCTTTAATTTCTTTCTTTTCTGTATTTTATTGTTTAATCATGTCAATTTGATGCAAAAAAACAAAAACTTAACGTTTGCTTTAAGTACACGATTAACGTTGTGATTTGAATTGAATTACCTTAGCTCTGCTTTTAACATGCGCATATGTAGGGGAGGGGCAAAAGGCGCGCCACCCCGAAATCTGAGAAGTTATGAAAGTTCATGTGAAAATTCCTGCTTTTTGTTTGGTTGTCAATTACTGTTAATGTTACGCCCCGCCCCAAACAAACTCCAACACCCACCCCCTCCTCTCCACCCCCACCCCAAACCCCATACACTAAAATCTGACAAGTTGTGTTCTCAACTTTTGAAAACAATTTTCGACCACCACTTATCTTAAGGTTCATGTATATTCTTTGGAAATCACATTGAATTATATAGGTATTTTGCCAAATCCGGGAACTAACACATATCTGAGTATTTTTACACAAGACTTGGAAAATAAAATATTTACATACCAATCCAGGTAGTAGGGATAAGATATAGTAAAATAAGTCAATATACTGTTTATAAAATCACATGTTATCTTTCTCAATATTTCTTTGTTATGAATATACCAATACAAGAACACAATGTCCATTGTCCAGAGAATGGTCAATGCATATTTTGAAAAGGATTAGTGTGTTGACAACAAAGGACAACTGGATTGTTTATAATTAGTGTTGTGTAATGGAAAAGTGACTGAAACAAAGATTCCACTATTTTTTGTCCATGAGTTCATATTGCAAGACTTGTGAAGAAATACTTAGAAACGTTTTAGTTTTATGATTTCGCACATTCCTTATATAATTCAATGTGATTCACTGTATTGTCGAAGGAATTGGTATCTACCTTAATCTGCATCCGCCACTGGTTAAACCATAGGTATGACGTCACTCTTTTGTTGTAACTGTGTATTATTTTTCCCGAAGCATTTACACAGTCTGTGTTAAAAGAAGAATATAATTTCTTCTTCCAACACAGACCGTGTAAATCGCGAACAAAGGAATCAACTGTTTATTCGTCAAAAATAATCCACAGTTATAACAATAGAGTGACGTCATAGCTATGGTTTAACGTTATATATTCGTGTATTTGCATTTTTAGCTCGACTGATCAGAGATCAGCAGAGCTTATGCCGTGGTGCGGTGTCCGTCGTCCGTCTGTCTGTCCGTAAAGTTTTATTTGTAGCGACTACTCCTCTGAAACTACTGGATGGATATTCATGAAACTTTACAGAAATGTTGCCCATGAAGTCTAGTTGATCCTAGCAAAAATTCAGGTTGATGTAAAATCCAAGATGGCCGCCAAAGCTAAAAGTAGATTTTTAAAATACAAGTTTGTAGCGACTACTTATTGAAAACTATAAGTGATATTGATAATGGGACTTTTTCTAAAATGATCAGCATGACATGATGTTGGTCGTTGTCAAAAATCGTTTTGATTCGACGTTAAACATGGCCGCTCTTTGTTTACATAGAGTTATATAGTAAAAACTTGTAGCGACTACTCCTCTGAAACTACTTGGCGGATTTTCATGAAACTTTACAGGAATGTTGCTCTTGATGTGTAATTGATCCTAGCAACATTTCAGATCAGCCAGAAATTCAAGATAGATAAAACAATTGTTTTTTAAAAAAAGTTTGTAGCGACTACTGCTTGAAAACTATAAGTGATATTGATATGGGACTTTTTCTAAAATGATCAGCATAACATGATGGCGATCTGGGTCGAACATTATTTGGATTCGACGTTAAACATGGCTGCCAGTGGCCATCTTTGTTTATAGAGTTATATAGTAAAAACTTGTAGCGACTACACCTCTGAAACTACTTGACGGATGTTCATGAAACTTCACAGGAATGTTGCTCTTGATGTAGTTGATCCTAGAAAAAATTCAGGCTGGCCGGAAATTCAAAATGGCCGCCACGGCTAAAAATAGATTTAAAATAAATAAATTTGTAGCGACTACTTCTTGGAAGCTGTAAGTGATATTGATATGGGACATTTTCTAAAATGATCAACATGACATGATGTTGATCATTGTCGAACTTTATTTCGATTCAACTTTAAACATGGCCGCTAGCGGCCATCTTTGTTTACATAGATTTATATAGTAAAAACTTGTAGCGACTACTCCTCCGAAACTACTTGACAAATTTTTATGAAACTTCACTGGAATGTTGCTCTTGATGTCTAATTGATCCCAGATTTTTTTTAGGTCGGCCGGAAATTCAAGATGGCCACCATGGCTAAAAACAAGATTGTAGCGACTACTTCTTGAAAACTGTTAAGTGATATTGATATGGGACTTTTTCTAAAATGATCAGCATGACATGATGTTGATTCTTGTCGTAAATTATTTTGAATCAAAATTAAACCTGGGCACCAGTGGCCATCTTTGTTTACATAGAGTTTGTATAGTAAACATTTGTAGCGACTACTCCTCTGAACTACTAGACGGATTTTCATGAAACTTCACATGAATGTTGGTCTTGATGTCTAGTTGATCCTAGCACAATTTCAGATCGGCCGAAAATTCAAGATGGCCACCACTGCTAAACATAGATTTTTAAAAACAAGTTTATAGAGACTACTTCTTGATAACTGTAAGTGATATTGATATGGGACTTTTTCTGAAATGATCTGCATGACAAGATGTTGATCCTTGTCGAAAATTATTTTGATTCGACATTAAACATGGCTGCCAGTTGCCATCTTTGTTTACCTAGAGTTATGTAGTAAAAACTTCAACTTGTAGCGACTACTCCTCTAAAACTACTTGACATTTTTTATGAAACTTCACAGGAATGCTGACCTAGCTATCAAAATATATCAGTAGAGCTTCAAGGTCATTGACCTCTTGTTTCTATTCCAATACTTGCGGTTTCATTCAGTTTCAATTTCATTTTCATTGTTCTCCGTAAAAAATCTCGGACGTAAAGATCCCGAAAATATTACCTCATGCTACACTTCAGTAGACTGATCTAGGAAAACATCATTTCAGCAAGTAAAACGGTAACCCTTTAACGTCGCAAAATATGTGTTTATACTAGTCAAGATATTTAGACTAGTTCACTAGGAACTGAAATTGTAATGCATGCTTATCATCAGTTACATTCACAGTCTGTTAACCATAGACAAATACAAAACCCATATAAGTGTCAGATGCCTTCGGCAGCTGAATAAACATGCTTCTATCATATTTAGAAGTGAAATAATTCAGTATTATGTGATTGAGAGTAACGCGTGGATTCGACAAGTTCTCGCTGTAAAAGAAAGGTGCAAAAAATGTTTTCATAACATGCAGTATTTGTGTAATAACTACATAATTTTTGCCTCAATTTTCATGAGGTTTTCACCAGAATCTCCTTTTGTCATCTGCTATCATCTAATAATGATTCAAACAATATTAATTTATATCATGGTTTCAAACATATGTATTCAATGATTAACTGCTGAAATCAGAATAGGAAACATATCATTTCTTTCTGTATTCTTGGTAACAAGATAAAAGTCTAAAGTATACCAGTCAATAGCTATGCATTTAGATTCTACATGTCAAACAAACTAAGCTTAGGTCTGAGTATATAAAGAAATATGCAAGTCAGACTATCACATGAATTTTGGCGGTATTGTGCCTTGAACATAAAAATACAAAAGAAACGCCACCAACCGTAGTATTTCTGTAATATATCTGCCATTTTCGTCTGAATCTCCATGAAAGTTTCCCCAAACATCACCTGCTTTCTGAAATGCAACTTAATACATAAATATTCCATGTAGAGAAAATATTATTGAAGCTGTAACTGTTCCGGTAAAAAAAAATATTCGAGAACTGCACCTATTTCGATAGATAACAGCTATACAATATTGAGAAATTCCACCTAAACAGAACATCAGCAGTATTAGTCTCTGTAAGAAATATGGAGAATACCATTCTAAACTTGATAGTTGGAAGATACAACAACAACAACAACAACAACAATCACTTGTGTGATCACTGTCCTGTATGGCATACAAATATGAGTTGTTGACAACTTTAAATTTGAGACATCAACTATATGGGAGATATCAGATATATCAAATTAGATATCTACTATTTCTGTGATATTTCCTTACAGGAACATGTGGCTGCTGAAACAATGCACATGTATACACCAGAAAACACAGAATCAATTACCTGATATGGGCATGTACGGGACACAATATTGCCAAACACATTCTTCAGCTGTACCAACAACTAGTTGCAATTGTCCGACACATCATTACTTTGAAACTAACATAAAAATCAATTGAATCAAGGTGTATAACTGGCTTTAAAAAAATGCATCCGCATTACGTGGTCCCGCCTTAATTCCATTAAGCGATGGGAAAGCGTATATTATTAGGATTTTATAACGGCTATTTTGACAATAAAATATGTTTTAAAAAATGTTACTGAAAAAATGCAATACAAGAAAAAGGGAAGAAAAACCTATTTTTAAGAAAAACCGTATTTTTCAAAATTAAAATTGCCTAAAATAGAGAAAAAAATAGAATTACTTTCTGTTTTACTTTTGTCTCTAGGTCCATGAGCTTTCAGGGGAGATACTAGAGGTGTGAGACCTTTGATGACGTCTGGGTATTTTTTAACGGAAAAAAAGGAGAAAAGGTAAAGTAGATCTATATCATTTTAAACGATCAACATAATACATAGAATATCATGTTAGTGCCTGATCATATCCAGTTTATCAGGTTCGGCACGAAAAAAATGAAGCCCTCGGCACAGCCTCGGCTTCATTTTTTTCTCCGCCTCACCTGATAAACTGGATATGACCAGACACTAACAGTATACAACCAGAAATTCTGTAGGTATTTTATTATATGTAAGAAAAGTATGCGACAAAATTAATGGTACTTTTATTTTGAACTATTCTGAGTTGCATATGGATAAGATTAGATTGCAAGCAGTTTTAAATTGAACATGATTTGTGTTTGTGTCGTTGTTAAACTGTTCCATCTAACTCTAGCAGAAATGCCTTTCTTGAAAAGAATACTTAGGATGTTATTTTAGCGAATATAATTCACATTCAATCATTAACCAATTTGACATTGCAATAGTATGTTGGTTGGAGATTGGTTATTACTCATTATGATACATGAATGTGTTCGCATTAGAAGAAAAGGAATTAGAACGAAAATAACACGTATGATGATCTTCTCCTTGGTTGGAGATTACAATTCGAGAATTTTGCAGATTGCATTTTAATTTATTTGAAGGCAATAAACAATCCGACTGACCATTTCTTTCAAGCAGACGAGAGCATTATTTATTTTAACGAACGTTTGGTTACTTCAGAAATACAAATAATGTTTGAAGAATTAAACATTCCAGTATCCGAGTCCGATAGTGAATATTAAACTGCTTTAACAAGACTTCGAGTTTTAGCTTACAGGCTTGAAACCTAAACTGGTAGATGAAAAAGCCGATAAAACACAGAGAAAAAATAGAACACGTAGAATGTGCAATGCCCAGGAGGATGAATTTCACTTTCTATACGAATGTAACCTTTACTCAGATTTAAGGAAAGAGCACTTCAAACATTACCTCGCTAAAACGGCTGCATATATAAAGCGATTAATCTGTTGCAATCGGATTGTAAAACAAAATATTAAGAAGCTAGCATTGTACGTTTACAAAGCGTTTAACATGAGAAACTAATTGTTATTTGACGAGTAATCTTAGCTCACTTGTTGCAAAAGTACATTTAAAGTTTTACATTTGAAAAAAATGACAGCTAAATGTTGAATGGTATAAAAAGTGTTGTGTTAACAATTTAAGTAATAGAAATGATAGTAGTAAAACTACTAAAAACGAATAAAATGACTTCATTTTAACTTGATTAAATCAAAGTAAAAGTGTTGAAGTTGAAATAATATTCATTTCAATTGCTACTGTTATTTATGAATGTTTATGATGTTGACATTTTACTGTGTCACCGAAGGCTATTGATTTAAAATTAGTAACATTGGAGAAGTTTCTGGATGGGTAATTAAGATATTTACGATAAATGTCATATGCTGTTTATTACTGTGCATTCAATGTTATTTACATAACAAGTTTATCTTAAAGCTTCTATGATGTTCTATGACGTTATATAACAGTATAAATACAGCCTTTTGGGGTTGTTATTGTTCAGTATTTGGTTTGAAGTATTTACTTCAGAGTTCAGTATAAAGTTAAAAGAACTATTGTGGAAATATTGGACGTTTTTTTAATTAAAAATATATATTGTGAGAGGAATTCTATTAACAATTACTGTACTCATCTATACTAAAGTGACATTGGATTAATTGGACTATTGCACTATTGGGAAATCTGTACATTGCGGGAACAGGTTAGTGCATATTACGAAAAGTAAGATCAATGAAATGTGTAAACAAACATTAACGGCGTTTGTTTTGTGTGGTTTAACATGACACTCCTTTCCTAATTTCTTTTTGTCAAACTTTGTAGAAATTATGTATACATCATCAAATTATCGGATTTATGAAAAACAATTGCAACAACTGTATGATCGATGTGAAACTCATATCAATATACACGTGTTTTTTTTTAAGTCAACTACTTGAACTAATCGTGTTACTGTAAATAGGATCACCGTAAAGTAGAGAGGATCACAGTACTACAAGTTAGGATTTGCACCGACTAGGTGCAGTACGAAATATAGCGTTTATAGATCTGATACGAAAGAAAGAGATCTGTTTCAAAGGGACATACAGCAATCTTGCTTTATTTTCTCCCAAACATTGTTTAAAGTAAGAATCTTTCAATGTTCATAAAGTAAAAAAAAATGATTTCGATATGCTTCTAATATATTGCTTTTTAATACAATTCAGTGATATCACCTATTTGAATGATAGATATCACTCATTCGAATAGGTGATATAACTGATTCAAATTTAAATGAGTGATATCACCTATTCGAATCAGTGATATCACTGATTCAAAACGAAAGCATGATATCACTTATTGAATGGTGATATCACCTATTTGAATGAGTGATATCACTACTTCGAATAGGTGACTAATTCAAAAGGAAAGGGTGATATCACCTAGGCGCCCTATAATAATGATTCAAAACGAAAGCATGATATCACTTATTGAATGGTGATATCACCTATTTGATTGAGTGATATCACTAATACGAATAGGTGATATCACCCATTCAATAGGTTATATCACGCATTCAGAATGAATCGGTGATATCACCTATTTGAATACGTGATATATTCGAATCAGTGATATCACCGATTCGAATAGG
The DNA here is from genome assembly GCA_037043455.1 of Cyrtodaria siliqua. Lineage (NCBI taxonomy): Eukaryota > Metazoa > Mollusca > Bivalvia > Adapedonta > Hiatellidae > Cyrtodaria > Cyrtodaria siliqua. Next base: position 209,266 of record JAWPHD010000656.1, on the reverse strand, counting down.
TGATATCACTAAATGGTATTGCAAAGTAATACGGCGCCGCATACTAATAAGAAAAGAAGTTGATTTAATTTCAAAATACAATGATCGTGGCTCCAGCGAAACATGGAGTGTTTACAGCAGAAGGTTCTAAGTCCAAATTTGCATATTTTTATCTTGATGAAATGGAGGGTGGTATGGCAAATCCATTGCTGTTGGCGGCATGTTGTGTTAGTGTGAAGTAATATTTTAAAATAAGGATAATAACGCTAGCCATCTGAATTATATAAAATGTGCACGTTTTATTCTTATTGTACACATCATGTATGGCAAAGTATAGCTATTTACAATGCCTGCGTTTAACCTAAGGAGAAAACGTTATTACAAAACAATTGTAGACGTTTGGTTTATTTTGATGTGTGGCAAATGTCAATTTGTTTGATTGGTGTGTTATGCCATTTTTAGCATGGTGAACTTGTTCACCAAGCTTTAGTAACTATGTTTTTTCACGAATCCTAACTACAGCCTCACTGATGAATCGACGCTTGCCTGAAAAAGAAGACCCATGTTTTAACAGGTGTTTCTTCTTTTCTAGTGCGGATACAAATAAGGTAATGTCATTTAGAAATTTCAAATAATTTCCTCGATACATTGTTTAAGTTTTATATTGTTTATGTAGCTATTTCATCCATTGTTCCATCGTTTTGCTGTGCGTTCTATAATAGCTCAATCATCATCATCACGTGATCATCACGTGATCTTGCGTAAAATGTATTCATACGCTGTATTGTTCTCCTAGGATAGTGTATTGAGATTTATAACCAGTTATTTTATAATTTATTTCTCTTGCAACACCATCAAACGCATATCTTCCATCTTTCTTGGATTTATATCTTTAAGAAATATACATGGCCTTTATAGTCTTCATATAATATTTAATATGTTTGTTCAGTAATGGTTATCGCATAAGCTATTATCCTTTGTAAAAAGTTGTTGCTGCCCATTCTCCGGAATAAGATTTTTTAGCTTACTTTGTAGTACGCTGTTCTTAAGTTTTTACCTCCCTTGCTATGAAGTTAAAATGACTGATTCGGTAGTAAAATAACCCTGAATACTTGTGTCAATCGTGTCGGCGAGACCGAATGCAAATCAACAAGATCTGACTGGGTAAATATGACGTCATTTGTTCCCGAGTGACTATTTTTAGACTTCGGGTTTATTCGGACATTTGGGTTTTAGAATAAGTCCCATTATAGTTCATCAAAATTTGGAAAGGATTTTGTTAGCTCAGTCGGGAGAGCGGCAGTCCCAGAAAATTATAAAGCGAGCGGGATGGGTTCGAATCTGAACAGGACCCAATTGTTTTGTTCTAATTATATTTATTATTTATATCAAAAAAGCTTGTTTAATTCATGCCCAATGGTCTTAAAAGGGGTACATCAGGATTTTTCTAGAAACATCTTACATTATAAAATTGTTCCAGTTCACGATATAAAACACTATCAATCAAATTGTGAAGCTAGAACCATTTTGTTAATGTCTAAAGTTTCAGAACACCATATAGCTAGTGTGGAATCGCACGTAATATGCTGAAATTAACTCTGGTGCGTCACCTAGGATATCACGTATAACTGTGCAGAATGAATTTCTTTGCAAATAAAAGATTTTGTAGGCTCATTATGTTTTGGTCATGTAGAATAAAAAATATTAATATTTGTCAATTTTAAATCGGACACCTAGACCCCTATAAAAAGCCTGATGTACTCCCTTTAAGACTTAAGTCAGAAAACAAATTGTGTGTGTGTGTGTGTGTGTGTGTGTGTGTGGAGAGTGGGGGGATTTTTTTAAAAAGATTTTTACGACTTTTATCTATGCGTCAATTCGGTAGAGGTAGAGGTAGACCTCATCTGTTTTGAAACAAATTCATAGAACCACAGTCCTGCCGCGCGTTAGTGAGCAGCTGTCAAACATTCTTCAATGTGCAAACGTGGAACAAGCGGGACTCGAACGTATGACTGTAGCATTGAGAGATATACATTACACAAACAAGAGTAGATCTAAACACAGATATTTTACCTTTTATTACAATTTTCAAATTACATGCAAAACTGATTGAATTATATTCTGTTAAGGCCAATACACAAATATGTTTAAAAACAAAACAAAGCAACAAAAAAATGAAGGGGTAACAAGTTGTTGTGTCGGGGGTAAAAACGGCGATTCGGTTGGGTGACAGGAAACAAAACACGTTCTTGTTTAGGCCTAAGTTAGCAAAAAAAAATTACCGTGACTTTGGTGATTATTGTCAACAAACGATTTGTCGACTTAAAAAAAATCCACGTAAAAATTACAATTAGGCCAAAAGGCCCGGGCCTTCACATCATGTTCACATACATGGTTGAACAATATAACAACGAAATAATTGTGTATGAACATCATGTTCACTCCGAGTTGTGAGATTAAATCACAACGGTATCCAGAGAACAGTGGTACTCCGAGTTGTGAGAATGAACTGCAACGGTATCCCGAGACCAGTGGTATTCCGAGTTGTGAGAATAAATAACAACGGTATCCCGAGACCAAGGATACTCCGAGTTGTGAGATTAAAATCAAATGAGCACAAAGATGTATAAGTTTAATTGTATATGTGTAGTCTGTATGTCTCTACTACAAGTTGTGTGTAAAACATATGTTCTTTTTGTTGAAGGTCACACTTTTTGGAACAAGGAAACTTCAGGGAGAATTTGTCACTTTACAGTGACATTCCATGTTTAAATTTGTGTATTATAAATCTTTGTGCAGCGGGGGATATGGTTGTCTTTCAGACTACACTCGTGTTCATTTGATTTTAATCATATTTGCATAGTAGGTCGATATAAATGCAAGGTTGTTTCCTATTTTAATTCAGCTATGTTGGTCAAAGGTCTATGAATTACCTCCCCTTGAATTGGCAAAATTAGCTGTCTTGACCTTTTTGACGCTATATTCATTTCTAATGACTCAAACTTTGACAGGTGATGACAGGTGATGTTTTTTGATACACTTTAACACCTGTGAAGATATGGTTCAGATATGATGAAGCGTTTCGGAGATTAATTTTCATTATAACCAATTATTCCTTGTGTTCCCTTCTTTATTCCTGTATATGCCTTACCTTATCATGTTTTAATCGCCTTACTTCCAGATACATTAAACAATGCATTGATGTATTATTACATGCAATGATGTATTATTATTAAGATGAGTTGACACATTTTCAGTCCATCCATGTCATGCATGATTGGACAGAAACCTTCCATTACATGGTGCACAAATCATAGTTCACCATGCTCTCAGTACCTTCGGTACTTTGATTTTCCTATGTAGTAGGAAATCTGGCAGACAACGAATTTCTACTAGAAACCAAAGATCACCAGATTACAGCGCGATAAAATTAGTACCATTTGCAAGGCTGTACATGGGCAAAAGATCCGTATATTGACAACATATTGATAAATATGTAAGTGTTGGTAAACATTAAGTGATTTTAACTTCAGTTTAAGTAATACGGTGTTTTTGAAGGGATTTGATCCTATACAAATTAATGCGCATATGTCTTATAACGTAAACAGGCGTCTACATGAGGTTGGGGGTAAAAGCCGTACATTCCGAAATATAACAAAAATAGCAGGTGCGTAGCGTAGTACGGAGAATACCAAAAGTAGCAATGAATAGTTTAGTAACGAATCTAATAGAGATTATCGGTATATTATCAGTGTATGAAGGATGTATATAACGACAAACGATAATGCTTATTAATCAATTTATGTCATATATTAGAACAATTAGCATGCATGCATGAAATAGATATATATCAGATGTAACTAAGATGTAACTAGATAATAAATAGAATCCGTGCCGTAACGTGCATCATTTGTGTAACAGTTATCACAAATGAAAAAGTAATGTAATCAACATTATTAAATAAATATCCGACATGGGGTTAATAACTTTCCTGTGAAATGACAAATATACCAGTTCTTGTTAAAGTGCAGGGAAGAATATTGTGTACCAGCAGGCCTTAATTTATTATCAACATGTGGATAACTGAGTTCAGTGAATGTTGTTTATCGGCTCATCGACACATTGAAGGTTCGAGCTGCCACAAAGAAAGTGGAAGGATGTACTAGTATAGCAAACCGGGGACCTGCCCAACTATTACTAATGGATATATTCCTATGGTTCTGTAACATGATCGTAGGATAACCTCCGCTATACGGGACCACCTGGTTTACGTCTCCATCTGATGGTTGAGGCTAAAAGAAAGGGTCTTTCCCAAGAACACACTGATGAAACTCAGTGACGCAAACGAAGCTGAATCCAGGTCCTCCAGTTTCAAATTCACCTCGCTATCCACTGGACCATTCCATCGCTCGACCTTTGGAGAGAGAATGCAAGCAATGAGGATGCTAAAGCTTTTATATATCTGCTCTTCATGTAACCATGAAGACTCAGATTACATGCGACTTCACATTGCCTGAATCATGAAACAAGATGATAATGTCATAGACTAGCTGTGACGGAAGTTTATATGTTGTGTAACTGTGACAGACGTAAGTTTATATGTTGTGTAACTGTGACAGACGTAAGTTTATATGTTGTGTAACTGTGACAGACGTAAGTTTATATGTTGTGTAACTGTGACAGACGTAAGTTTATATGTTGTGTAACTGTGACAGACGTAAGTTTATATGTTGTGTAACTGTGACAGACGTAAGTTTATATGTTGTGTAACTGTGACAGACGTAAGTTTATATGTTGTGTAACTGTGACAGACGTAAGTTTATATGTTGTGTATACGTTGTATTTTGGCGGCAATTCGAACCTCTTCATACTGAGGCTGCTTGGGGACAGTTTATCACAGACAGATACAATTTACTCAATTCACCGTTTCCTATTGACGCACCACGCATTGTCTTTAAATAGCGTGTGGGTCGTTCTCAGAACCCTTATTTGTGATTCGACGCATATGCATTTAATTGTAGGTACATACATGTGTATATTATTTGTGTCTCCAGGCAGACGTGTTAAGATATTGGGATCAAAATTATCGGAGTTTGTTGAGACTTTCATTTTTGAGGCATGTCTCTTTCATTATAGCTCGCCGCCTTCTTCTAAGCATAGCCGCAATCGTCACCGGCACTGAACTGGAATTCATTAACCACGTAATGCAACAGTTGACTTCACAATGTAATCGACACATATCTCATAATAGTGCTAAACATCACATTTGCAGTACGTTATGGCCCTAAAACCGTTATCACGGTAGGTAAAGAGCGAATCGAATTTGAGTTTGTAGATATCAACACGCTAGTTTGTAGACAGACATATGATGGTTTGTAGCCTTGTTTTCTGATGGTATATACCGACTATATAACTTATTATTCTCTGAAAAATCGAATAGTAGAGCTGCGCTGTTCTCCGACAGCTCTTGTTTTTCCTGGAAGCGATGCCCGAAAATAAAAATAAAACATCTTTCATTCTGACAATATACGATCTACCGTTTCCGATGCAGAGGGTAACATATCAGCCAAACCCTATACATATGTTATCATCTGTATGATGACATATGTATTACATACCCCAGAGGTGTAGCACTCGACATTACCTCTCATGAACAGACACAATAAAATCGAGGCTGCTACTTCTATCTCTTATCCCCTTTTCAGTATTTATTGACATTCACACTAGCCTTTGTTTAGTGCTGTGTGGCGGAAATAAATAGTTGCCCCGACTAAAAATCAGTAGTGTTATTACTTACTGCTCCTTTGTGATCTTCAAGCCCAAACTTCATGGCTTTAAAGTAGAATATCGCTTAAGCTGTTGCTAGGAGGCGTGAGAGGTGTTGCACTCGACATTACCTGTCATGAACAGACTCAATAAAACCGAGTCTGCTACTTTTATCTCTTGTTTGTGTTTGTTGCTTCCAAGGGATCCCCTTTTCAGTATTTATTGGGTTTCTTTTGTATTTTAAAATATGGTTTCCGTTGTTGTATTATCAAGGTCAATGACATCTATTAATGGACACTCGCTTACAGAAACATTTAGTTCGCTTTTCTCATTGAAGGATCCATATATCCTGTTTTAAGATTCAGTTACCTTTATGGATTCATTATGCTTTAATCGAATAACTAACCTTCCATCTCTGACGATCGTATCAAGAAACAAATTGGAATACTTTGGTATTTTGTTTTAGAGACTTTCCTTTTGAAGTTTAAATTTGAATTTCCATATGCATGACTTTGTGATGTACGATACAGTCAAATGTGTCTGTTTATTCTGTGCAGTAATAACATCGAAAATTTAACATAGCGCTATTGAGAAAATATATATAAGCGAAGTATAAAGATTCACACACCCCAACTATAGTAAAATACAATTGTCTCAATAATGCATACACTACGAGAAAATAAGAAAAGTTACTAAAAAATCTCAAAATCAGCGATAAACTAGCGCATCGACAAATTAGTGCATAACTTCAATAATCCAGCGCATATACATCTACAAACTTGTCTAGATTTCAATGAAATGAGCATTTAAGACAATAAATAAATATGTATTTCGGCACATACTACTAAAGTATATCATTGTACAAAACCAGTATCAAGGATACAGCATTTAGACAAAGATATTTAGAAGAAATGTAATAACATCATATACCGTACATTGTTCGCCTTGACTAATTTAATGAATGGAATAACAATATAAAACATATATCAACGTTATCAGAGTTTAAGTCACTGAAGAACATGCAACTTAACTTTAGAAACGATTGAAATATCGTAAAAATACTGCGTTTGTTTACATTTTTAATGTAGATCATGATGATGCAACTGAATCCATCTACAAACTAGCGTGTTGATATCTACAAACTCAACTTTACCTATGTAGTTCAGTGGTTATAATACTGAAGTTAAATTCACCACATTTCGTACCAATAAATAATTTGATGATGCCATATTTGTACTATATCGAACTTATTTTTAGTACGGCTGATCTTATAAACTATTGGGTGTACAAAACAAGGGCCATTCATGACTTACTAAAAATTATGTATGAAACTGTGTACGGTTTGCTGGGGATGTCTTCGACCCTAATTGATCTATCACTAGGAAATAAAAGCTCCTACTTCTATCCGTAGGTCACTGACTACAGCTATTTACTAAGTGACATTTGGAATTATCATTGGGTCATTATGTAACAACATATTTTGTATAATGATTCAGCACGATCTGTATGCCCCGTCCTCTAATCAACACTTCTCTTGACAAACCTCGTAAGAATGTCACTTAGTGTAACCCGTTTTATATTAGATCAATATGCAAATATAGAGGTCACGTAAAAGGTCGACACTGTCGATAGTTGATGTTTTATGTATTATTTATGAAGACATGTTTTCCCGCAGTGTCCGTCAACAGTGACGCTACTAATTATTATGCACGTAATAGTGTCACTTTATGACAAAAATGAAGCCGCGGCCAGGAGAGAATGCTCTAGTCACACATCATTCACATTTTGGAATTCCTCCTAACAGGTTGTGTATATGTTTTTGTAGGTTGCTTATCAGTTTGATACATGTGTATATATATAATTAGTTTTGAACTAGTTTCTAATTATATTTTATTTGTATTAATGCGTGTTTTGGCTGACTGTGTTTTGTAGGGTTGTTTTTGGTTGACTGTAAAAACTACGTTTCCTGTTCTACTTTTCTTAATCTTGTAGATCAAATATATAACACGTTGATGAACTAGTTTCTTAATTAGATTGTGAACTCCGTTCCCTTTAGGTATACATATATATTTAACTTTACACATTGTTCGTGTGTTTCGTTTCAGTTTTATAATATTGTACATCTATAATATATATAGGTTATTAGATTTGTATTGGGATATCTGCACGAGTTCTTCTGCGTAACAATATTGCGCGACTTTAGGAGCACAGTATGTATAGGCAGAAGAACGAGTGCATATATCCCAATACAAATCTAATAACCTTTGTATTGCATACGCATTTTCAATATTTAAACGAATAATTAGAACAAAACAATAGATTTTAACATCTAATGTTCATCAATTTTGTTTACTTGAAACAAACATATTGTCGTTACATCGTGGGAATTATCGCAATGAAATCAACATCGCTTACATCACGTGACATATTTTCTTTGACATGAACAGAAAATTGCACCAGTCACGAACGAGTATACATTACACACCCAATTATGACTTTCCTACACGTCAATATGACGTTTCCTGTTACAATAAAATTAGTTGTTAGTTATCATATATTTAGCAACCTATGAGGTTTACCCTTATTCGTAACCTGTATATAGCTAAAATGCGCCTATATCAGGGTAACCGTTATTATAAACTTCGAAAATATTTCAAAGATGTTATTATCGTAACCCTTATATACGTTTAAGCACTTTAAGAACCAATCATTTTGAAACACACTGCATGTTTAGTGGTTGACGCATTAAACTATCATTGATTGTGCGATGACCCGACATATTGTGGACCCTATGATGACATCTACCTAAATCCTGCAGGAAATGGTTAGGTTTGATGTTTGTCTTCAATCTTGTCGTGTCGCGGTAATGGCTTAATGGTTTATTCTCTTGTTCTCTGGCTTCTGCCAAATCTTCCTTAGTGACTTTCTTTGGTTTTGTTTCTCATATTCATATATATTTTAGGGCCGTTGTTTATTTACACTGTCCCATTTTATGGTAAGAGTGAAGTTAGTTTAAATCCCTATCGGCATTTTTGCCACTGACCGTTCCATGTTTATGGTGTTCCATAGTTTTCCTTAACATTTCCTTGCAATTATTGCTGGTTTTGTTGCGTGTGTTTGGTTTACTGTGTTCTGTTACCGCTACATGAAATAAAGATAGATATATTATCATTTTCTTATCAGATGTATAGTTTTATAATATGATATCAATAATTAGTTTATAAACTAATTTTATGGAAATAAAACATCTATATCTAACATATTTGAAAATGGGTGGAAAACTTTTTCCATTCTTTAAATATGCATTGTTTTTCATGAAGTTTCAACATTCTGAACTATGTTTATCAAATGCCTTCATGTGTCATATAGTTGTCACATGATCATCGTCCCCATCCACGTGAATCAGAGTATTTTGACTTTGTCACTATCATTTTATTGTGAGAAGTAGTCTCTTAAACTAATCACATATTAGTGGCAGTGTTTTATATTTCAATATATTCAACTATTGGTTATCAAAGGGCCATGTGTTAAAACTCTATTGCCTTCGTTATAGAAACTTATTAACAAGGAATCGCCTTTAAATTGATTTACTGGTTTCATTACTTACGTGAGGGGCGTCCGTGGCCTAGTGGTTAACGTCTCTGACTTGAAATCACTTGCCCCTCACCGCTGTAGGTTCGATCCCTCAGGGGCCTAGGAATCTTTATGTGAGGAAGCTATCCAGCTGGCTTGCGGAACGTCGGTGGTTCTACTCAGGTGCCCGCCCGTGCACGAAAATTGCCCGGAGGGGCACCTGGGGTCTTCCTCCACCAATGGAAGCTGGAAAGTCGCCATATGACCTTAGCTGTTGGTGCGACTCTAAAATCCAATTCAATCAATCAATCATTACTTACAATCTGCTTTAGAAAAACTAAAATGTTTAAGTCATGTTGTACATAAACGTACAACGTCAACTGTAAATGCATCAGTTAAACTTGTTAACGTCACTTGCTGCTTCTCATAAGTTAAAAACAAGAAATTAATATGAATAAGGCACTGCCTCATAGCGAGATAAAATCCAAAAGCCACCGGACTTCAAATGAAAACAAATTATGGATCAGACACCAACATGTATGACATTTACATGTGTTGAAAATGACGTAAAAACATACAAACAAACAAACAAACAAACAGACACTGGCCTTAACATTTAGACCGTGCACACCCTAACAAGTAGTTCTGGTTCATGCCAGTATGCGGACTGGTATGTTTAAACATATTTCGTTATGTCTGGATAGGGCAGTTGATAGCAAACTCGCTTTCTGTACGCCCGTAAGGACATGTAGTTGTCCGTCCGTCTGTCCATAAACTTTTACCTGGCAAATGATTTAAGTATTTAAGGTCTACAACAATGAAACTGTGTAAACATCTTCAGCATGATACATGAATACATCTGATAAAGGCCCAGAACTATCTGGTTAATTTTCTTTTTTAATTATTGATTATTACCCTTTGAAAACGTTTAACCTATATGTCCCGGCAGTGTTCTTGTTTCCAATGCCACTATATTGATGCAGTCAGGGTTTGATTCATCGTCTCTGCATTGTGCATAAGGGGTTAAGGACCTAGTCATCCGCGCCATCCAGAGTGATTCAAATTGTATAAGATGTGCCGATTTTTTATAATCGAATTGTATTAATTATGTTTCTGTTTTCAGCGATAATAAAATTGCTTTTTTTCTTTTTTACATTATGGTCACTTATTAAAGGGAGTACATCAGGCTTTGGGGCTAATTTGTTTAAAAAACATAAAAAAAACTTATGAAATGACCAATTTAAACCGTGAAATAACGGTTCATAGATATATATGGAACATTAACTGTTTCTTATAATGTGCAGGCTCCGAAAGTGAAAGTATGTTAGGCGGATCCGGGGACTTGCATCCACGGCAATTTTGTGTTTACCTATATTTAAATGTGTGCCTTTTTAGTAAATCCTGTTGCCAAATGTGTATAAATACTGTTATGCACCCATTCCCCTCCATCGCCACCATCCTCGCTTTAAAATTTGCTCTTATGGAAAAGTACACCCCACATTAAAGAAAATGCGGCAAGTTAGTGATAACAGATATAATCTCGTTTCAGTAACACTTGTTTTTTTGTGTGGATATTTTATAGTTGTCTAGACCCAGGGCCCCATTTTATGAAACAACTTCCGACAACTGTGATCGTTTTTATATTTCTTAAATGTACACTTTACAAGTAAACGCAATTTCAATTCATTTTCTTATATACTCAGCAAAAATAGAAACGTCCCTCTTTTAAGCTGTGATTTGCATAGGGTTGACTTTGTTACAGTTTGTACACCAATCTAGATAAAATTCCATCATTTTATACTTATCACTCAATCATTCTGATCAATATTAATAATCATCAAAACCAAAGTTTGTCTTTTGCTTAATTCAAATTACGAAATCACTATATTTTTATTATAAAGGGAGGTAATCTGAAAATATTCGTTCTTGAAAGCTGTATGGCGTAAAAATGAGTGAAAAGATCAGCGTCTTTTCTCTATTTTTGTGGTGATGAGGTCATTCTGTGTTTATTTCATTATAACAAAACTGTGTTAACTCAAAGTTTTAACCACAAGACCCGGAAATGCTGTTTAAACCAAATCAAGGAGAATAAGTTTGCCCACAAGTTTGATTCAATGAAAATTGTTTTTATGACAGTGCTGGCCTTTAACAAAGGTATTGGCATATAAGATTAAATAAAATATAATTTCATTGTGTCTAAATCTATGGGTAAAGTTTAGTAAAATATTTCGCATAATTAATTTAAGGCCGATCTATTGAATTTAAAACCAGATAAACCAGATGCATCATGTCGATCTGCATAATTCTGCCGAGAAACAGGGTGCCTGAGATAAAACCTTACCTCGGCAGTTACGTTCCTATCCCGTCAGGTGCACCTATTTTGATGACGTCAGCACGTCTTTTGAATACGTCAGGGTATATTTGATGACATCTGGGAATTTTTGAACGGAAAAAATGGGAAGAAAATGGAAAAAAGGTAAATTAAATGATTTTAAACGATCAACATGATAAATATAATATCTTGTTAGTGCCAGATCGTATCCAGTTTATCAGGTTCGGCACGAAAGAAATGAAGTCCTCGGACTTAATTTTTTTCTCAGCCTCATCTGATAAACTTGGTGTGATCAGGCACTATCATGATATTCTCTATGTCAACATATTGAAAGGATTGTCGGTAAATCTTTTGCAGTTGTTGTAAATGTGGGGTGTCAATGGAGATGACGTTACACTGTAATTAAGTTGTTTTGAATATATTAAAGGTTTGAAAAATTCTATCGGTTATTGGACTGAAATATAAGGCGTATTATTTTCAATCTTAATCTTTCAAGATCACGAACAATTGATATAGTGTACTGTCTAGCATTCGCCACATCATTGAATACATCATGTGGGTTCTATTAATGATTTTACAGCCATATTTTAAAATTCATTAGGACGGTTAATAGCATGTCTGTTAAATAAGTAGCTAAACATTTAAGAATTTGAGTTACGATAAGTATTGTGGGAAGAGAAAAATATCCAGGGTTGGAATATGCAACATTCCAAATAGACCAGATTTAATGGCCAGGATATAAATAAGGGAAAATCGATGTATATACATGGTTGGTATATTTGAATAACGGTACAATGTTTTGCCGTCACACTATTGTTACAGATGTGATTGTTATTATTTAGATCTATTATATAAATAAGATTAAAGTATTTAACCGCCAAGTTTTAAAAAGCTATTCCTGTCGTTTATTTTATATGTTCAGCGTAATTTCTTTTTGTGTTTTACGTTTCATTTATTTTTTTCAATTAATAACATAAATAATATATTTGAACATATCTAAAAATACCATCCAGATGTACTATTAGGTCATACCAAATATCACTACTTCCCACTTGTCCCCATCTACCACAGATAACTGCGCATGCGTTTACCTAATGACGCGTTAGTATAATGACGTCACTGCAGAAGAACATTGTGACGTCACGCTAACCCCCTTTGTCTGGTAACCCGTCCAAACGAAAGCGAATGCAGGTGACCAGGGTCAGACGTAGACTGCTTCACTGCGCATGTACCGTTTCACTCACACAAGCGAGAGTCAAACACCAATTTCTTTGCCGTAAATTACAGTCAAACACCGATTTCTTTGCCGTAAATTACGGCTAAATAAAGCGCATCCCAACAGCGATCGTGGCCAAGCGTCTGATCTACGTTCTTTAAAAAGACATACATGTATTGGGATTTCACTCAATACTGTTTACATAATGCAGACGCGTCACTTACATAAAAGAAGTAAGGTTGCTGGATATCTACAAACTGTGAAAATGGCTACGCCTATAAACCAAGCAGGTAAACATAATGGCGGACTTCTACAGTCGTTTATATTTAAACGCTGTGTAGCAGTCTAGGTCAGACGTAGCCTCGGTCAGCCAGCCCGCTTCAGATTTCTTCGTTACGCTATGCTACACAGATCCAGAACCAGGGCCTGGGGAAAACAGGACGTTTAAACTCGCCCTAACGTTTTGGGCGATTTTGGCGAGATTTTTAGAGATTCAAGGAGAATTTCAAAACACATATTTTTAAGTTAATTTAAAAATAATGTCTTATTTTTACTTATGAGAAGCAGCAAATGACGTTAAAACTTTTAACTGATGCATCAGCAATTGACGTTGTACGTTTATTTACAACATGACGTCTCGCAAACGTCGACTTTATGCGCGTGAAAAAAACGCGCGAATAAATTGCGCTAATCGCTAGTGGGCGCTTTAATTGGCCTAATCTGCCCAGACCGATATCTGCAAGTAAGACATAAATTATGCATGATATGGTCCAGCTGGCCTATATCTACAAGTAAGACCTATGCATGATCCGGTCTCTAGCTGGCCGAGACTAGGTCAGACGGAGATGGGAGAAAACTGTGTTTGGAACGTCGATAGGAGTGACCTCCCCTGAACAAGGGAGTTAACTGTGTTTGGACTGTTTTGGCGCCAGCCGTTTAAGCTGGCTTTTGGCCTCGCAGAAGGTGTGTCTGTGTAAGCCTATCAAAACTCTAGTTGAAAGCGATTCATAAATTGTGAAAGCCTACAGTGCTTATTAAACTGAATGCTGATGGCTAAATTTGTCTGAAAAGGCCAAAGAAAACTAGTATATTTGTTTATAGAGTATAGTTGTTGACAAATGGTATATCGTTAGGTGATTTGTTATGCTTACTTCAATCGTGACCGGAAAAGATGAAGAAAGGAATAGAAATGCTGAAATTGCAAATAAATTATTCCGTTTTCTTGCAAAGTGCGTTAATTTTACATGGTAACTGGTAATGAAACTCTATTAAAAATTACATATCGGCCTGATTTCCTAGACACGTGATTTTTCAAGGTGCCCGGATGTGTTCTCCAAAATTACAAGGGCTGGAGGTTAGATATTATCTATACATCATCACCTAGAGGTCCTCTACCAAGTTTGTACAAATGGTGACCAAAATATTCTTCTCTGAAACCACAAGGGCTGCAGCTTTGGTATTTTGCATGTAGCAACATCTAATGGTCCTTTACCAAATTTATACAAATGGTGACACTGGGGTCAGAATTAGCATCACCCGTGGGGTGGGGGAGGGGGGGCGGGGTGGGGGTGGGGGGGGGGGAAGTTGTACATAGTGATATAGAGAAAATACATTTAAAAACCTTCTTCTCTGAAACCACACGGGCTACAGCTTTGATATTTTGCATGTAGTATCATATAGTGGTCCTTTACTAAGTTGTACAAATGGTCACCAAGGGGTCAGAATAAGCCCCTCACCGGGGTTCAAAAGTTTTACATAGAAATATTAGGAAATACATAAAAAAAAACTATCTTTTTGGAAACCACAATCTTAGAGCTTTGATATTTTGCATGTAGCATCATCTAACAGAGTACACTTTGCCAGTAGATCGATTCAGGCCCTCGTGGACCTCTTGTTTTAAGGGTTATGGCCCTTTGAATATTTTAACTATGGCCTTCCGTAATGGAAGGCACTAACCTGTTTTGTTCAAATTCCCCACATTGGCACTGCCGTGTCACTTTTTATCGGAATACCGATAGAAAACGTTATATTGCTTTTCTCTCTACCTTACATTTCGCTATTATTTCACTTCATGACCATCTATCACTTATACATTGTGCTTCCTCAAACGCGCCGACTATCTAAGATATTTCTTGTTTACCACTGTTTTTCCCCCCATAGTATTTGCTACTCGCGTTACCATAAGGCTCGCTTGCGTGTCGCGTGTCGTTAATACGACTAACGCACTGCCTCAGTACGAGCTCAACTCCAAAACCCACTGGCACAGGATAAAATGAAAACAAGTATGGACAAGACACTGACCTTAACATTTAGACCCAACATCGATCTTGTTTTGTTCACACCCTAGAGTATTGCATGATATATAAACACATACAATTTATCTCATTATCTGAAATTACCTTATTGGAATGAACACAACAATACATCACACTGTCATGTGAACTTGAACTTGTAACTATATACATGTATGCCTAGGGTAAAACGTATTTCTTGTGAACTCGTACCATTTTTTCCCCGAAATACTTTGACCGTCTCCCCTTCCCACCCCACAACCGGCTTCCACAAACTCCTGTCAATTTATAGGGATGGGGATGGGGATGTCCTGGCCACCTAGTTCCTACGTCTATGATCCTTACTAAAAGAGGTTGCAAGTTGATTGTCAAACCATCCTTTGCCGGTTAGTAATGCTGAGCTCTACTTAAAGCAGAAATCAGTCATATACAACCAAAAACAATGTCGACACATCTATTGTTGTCTTCGACATTCAGTGCGTCTTGGCATGCAGCTTATCTAGGGCAGAAAAGGCACTAAAGATATAAGAGATAGATAAAACACAGGTATACCGGAATCAGCATCCGCGATTGATAGCATTTGCAAATTCGAATCCCACGTAAGAATAATTGTTTGACGTGTTGGAATCTCATTGAAATTTCTCGCTTTTCTCTAATCTCATTCATTTGCTTTTTTTATATATATATTTTACACATGGACGTTTATAGTATGCATCCCGTCGCAGGACGGCGCAAGTTGTGTATTAGTTGTGTAGGTGTGTTTCAGATATTGGAGAGGGTGGGTAAACTTAATATTTAAAGTATTTGATAGTGTGTTTTTTGTGTGTGTGTTTTTTGCTTTGTGGTGTTTTCTTATGTTTGTCAAGACATTTGAATAAATGAAATAGCAACTTTCCTATGATAATTGTGCTATTTTTTCTCTGTGACTGTAACATTTCAGGTCACAAACACTTTTTTGGGAGATCAACATAATGTTTGCAAAACCCCAGGTTCCTTTCCCTTGTGCGGCACACACATAATTCTGATTATCACGGCATGTCGCTGATTAACATAGTTGTAAGCTCAGCGAGATCTAAGTTAACGCACATACTGCATATTAAAGGTATGACACTCCATGAACACGGGTCTGGTGATCTTACATGATGTCATCCCCTGCGAAGTATCGCATACTTTCACATTACCTTGCCCGAAAAAAGTACTGAGTCTGAGGGAGTGTGTTTGAAAAACACGAGAAGTTACCCAATTAGATCGAGAGGAAAATATGCTAACCAACTCCACTCGGATCGAGAGGAAAATTTATTTGCTAACCACTCGGCCACACAGCTCTTTCCTACGAATCCTACGCTTGTGTTAAAATATAAAAGAGGTGAATCGTTAAATACACCATTCTAGGTAAAGAACTGTTTATCAGGTATCTAAGATTATCGTTGTTGTTGTTATTTTTGACATCACTCTGGCATTGGTTTATCTAATGACGCGTTTACCTATTATGTGACGTCACGTTAACCGCTTTTGTCTGGTATAAACCTGTCCATAGGTGGGCGAGGTACCAGACGGAGATGGGAGTGAACTGCGTTTGGAAGGACGATGGGAGTGACCTCCCCTTAACAAGGCAGTTAACTGTGTTTTGACTTTTTAACACGATTTTCCGCCATAGTAGTTACGCTACTCGCGTTACCGTAGAGCTCGCTTGCGCTCGCTATTATTAAATTAACTTATAAATATGTTGTTGTTTTTTAAAGTCTCGTTGAATCTCTCAAAATCTCGCCAAAATCGCCAAAAACGTTGGGGCGATTTCAAACGTCCTTTTTTTCCCCAGGCCCTGGTTCTGGATCCGTGTAGCATAGCGAAACGAAGAAATCAGTAGCGGGCCGGGTGACCGGGTGACCGAGGCTGTGTTAAGTATTTTTAGTAGGATCTCTGAAGAGTTTAATGATAAGCAATGTAGTCATTACGCCGTACTGTATTTAGATGTTGAATTTTTCAATGATGTAAGCGGGTTTTCCCCATATAACCTTTGACCTGGCCGCTTAAACTGGAAAAGTTGATTCAACTATTCCGATACTTACTAAAACAAGAGGCCCAAGAGGCCTTTGGATGCTCTATTGGCTAAAGATAAAGTTTATGTATCAGGGGACATAACTCTTTCAAAAACCATTCAACACAACATGGCGATGACATACGCAACTAGGCTTGGTACTGATCATCCCTGCCAAGTTTCGCTGAAATCCAGCCAGAGGTTCAAGAAAACTAGACTGTACAAAGTTAGTGTATTAAAAACTTTAAGATGTCTTAACTCTGCCAAAATTCATTCAACCGCAACAGGGCAATGGCAACTAGGCTTGGTACTGATCATCCCCACCAAGATTCGTTGAAAACCGGAAAGGAGTTCAGAAGTGACTAATCTGGACAAAGTTTGTCTGTTAAAACCTTTAAAGGGCCATAACTCGGCCAAAAATCATTGAACCGGAATATGTCGATGATATGCACAACTTCGTACGCTTGATATTGATCATACTTGTCAAGTTTCGTTGAAATCCAGCAGGGGTTCAGGAGAACTAGCCCGGAAAATGTTTGTGTATCAAAAACATTTAAAGGGCCACAACTCCGCCAAAAAATTGTAAACCGGAACGCGATGATAATATACACAACTAGGCTTGGTGCTGATCATCCCTGCAAAGTTTCATTGAAATCTGGCAAGAAGTTCAGGAGAACTAGGCCAGACAAAGTTGTGTGTTAAAACATTTAAAGGGCCACAACTTTGCCAAAAAAACAGT
The DNA here is from genome assembly GCA_037043455.1 of Cyrtodaria siliqua. NCBI lineage: Eukaryota > Metazoa > Mollusca > Bivalvia > Adapedonta > Hiatellidae > Cyrtodaria > Cyrtodaria siliqua. The sequence continues at coordinate 191,332 of JAWPHD010000656.1, read as the reverse complement.
CAGCCAGAACACGGCGATGATTTGCACAACTAGACCAGGAACTGATCATCCCTAAAAAGTTTTGTTTAAATTCGGGCCAGGGGTTCAGGAGAACTAGTGAGGACAAAGTTTGTGTATTTAAACTTTTAAGGGCCACAACTCCGCCAAAATCATTCAACCGGAACACGGTGACGATATGAACAACTAGGCTTGGCACTGATCATCCCTGAAAAGTTTCACTGAAATCCGGCCAAATGAAGGTCCTTTCATATTTCAGAAAATCAAGGGCCATAACTCCAGTGTAAATGGTCCGATCTGGCTGATTTTCAAACGTGTCCGAGCTTTTATCAATATTAACAATCTGATAAAGTTTGGTAAAGATCGGATGAACAATAAAGGTCCTATCGTCTTAACGAAGCAAAATATAGCATTTTTAACTAAATCAAGGGCCACAATTCCGCTGTTACTCGTTCGTCCGATCTTGCTGGTTTTCGAACTTGTCCAAGCGTTTATTGATATTAACAATCTGGTAAAGTTTGGTAAAGATCGGATAAAGGCCCTATCGTCTTCACGAGGCAAAATATAGCCTTTTTAAATAAACCAAGGGCCATTATTTCGTTGTTACTGGTTCGATCTAACTTATCAGAGATTTTATTGATATTAACAATCTGTTAAAGTTAAGTAAAGATCAAATGAAAAATGAAGGCCCTATCGTCTTAACGAGGCAAAAATATATCATGGTTTTCAAACTTTTTCGAGTTTTCATTGATATTAACAACCTATTAAAGTTTGGTAAAGATCGGATGAAAAATGAAGGCCCTATCGTCTTAACGATGTTAAAGTTAACGGACGGACGACGGACGACGAACAACATACCATCCCATAAGCTCTGCTGGCCCTTGGCCAGTAGGGCTAATGAACGACTATGTTACAAACTGAGTGCTTTTGTTGTGTCATTATTACAGGTAAAAGTTATACATGTGCAATAACTTTACTAATTGGTATTTTTGCATTTTGCAATAATGTTCGTACAATAAACTGAAGGTGATCGATGAATTTGAAAATATGTATAGAACATATCGATCTATCATTAATGTTTGACCCTTGATATCATGTAGAAATGAATTTATTTTAGTTTGTTTATGCATTTATAATTACATTGTACTGGATGTGGATGTTTTTTCTCAGATTGGAACATACGTGGATGCTACTTGTTAGCAGTATATGGAGTGTCTCTTGCCTTTGGTGATTTCTTTCAAAACCATAGAAATTATTATAACAGCGATGTTTACCTGTAGATCAACTTGACGCCCTCTAGTTGCTCTTGGAATAATTAACCAAAACATCCGTTACAAGAGGCATACGTTATAAAAGACATTTAAGCCCCGTATGGTTCCAGGGGCCCCGTTTGGTTCCGGGGTAGAACCCCACACCACACCCACCCCACTCCCCAAATTCTTTTTTTGTTCATGCTCATTAACGGTCTTCATCATGACTCCTGCATTGTTTCAGGGGCCATCTCGCTCAAATCACTAGATTAGTGGCAGAAAAAACATTAAACGTGGCTCCAGCGTAAATGGAGTGTCTACAATAGTCTGCAGTTTTGCAGGTGAGACGGTTCTAGGCCCATTCTACATATTTTATGTCGATGTACATGGAGGATGAGCCTGGCATGTTCATTCCTGTTAGGCGCCATATAACATTTAATGTGTTGATGCGCCTTAAAACCCCAGCTCAACTCAACAAAAGACATTTTAGAAGTCTCGTCTATAATCATGCTCCAGAAGTAGTTTGATGACCACGCCATACTACAGTGCAGACAAGTTACAAATCCATCAGTTATGATAAAACATTTAATAGGCTATTATACATAACGTCTCATTACCTTTAACACAAATAGTTTGAATGTCACTTGCAAATTATATCTACCGTTCCTCTTGAGCGGCACTATATAGCATCAATGCTGTGATGATGAGCCGTTAAAACATTTCAATTGTGTAAGACGTCATTTATTACTGTCGTCGACACATGATTTGCCATGGTGATCCAAATTGTCTTGCCTTGAGAGAAATACTTACGCATTATTTGTCAGTATAACAATTACGTAATTAACAAGAATTTATATGTAACTAAAATACGTGATCACATACACATGTGTATATAAAAAGCGGAAAACATTGTTTATGTAAAAACACACAAATAAAACAGTATTATTAAACATTTGAAAACAAGTGCATCCTAATAATGGCATCAGTAAATAGTGTCATTCTAGATGATAATAACGTCGACATTAGCGTTATTGCATCCCAGTGAGTGCGACAGTGGATATTGTCAACCTGATGATAATAACATCGACCTTGGCGTTATTGCATCCCAATAAGTGCGACAGTGGATAGTGTCAACATGATGATAATAATATCGACCTTGGCGTTATTGCATCCCAGTGAGTGCGACAGTGGATATTGTCAACCTGATGATGACCATGTCGACCTTGGCTTTATTGCATCCATGTGAGGGCGACGGTGGATATTGTCAACCTGATGATAATAACGTCGACCTTGGCGTTATTGCATCCCAGTGAGTGCGACAGTGGATAGTGTCAACATGATGATAATAATATCGACCTTGGCGTTATTGCATCCCAGTGAGTGCGACAGTGGATATTGTCAACCTGATGATGACCATGTCGACCTTGGCTTTATTGCCTCCCTGTGAGGGTGACGGTGGATATTGTCAACCTGATGATAATAATATCGACCTTAGCGTTATTGCATCCCAATGAGGGTGACAGTGGATATTGTCAACCTGATGATAATAATATCGACCTTGGCGATATTGCATCCCAATGAGGGTGACAGTGGATATTGTCAACCTGATGATAATAATATCGACCTTGGCGTTATTACATCCCAATGAGGGCGACAGAGGATATTGTCAACCTGATGATAACCATGTCGACCTTGGCTTTATTGCATCCCTGTAAGGGTGACGGTGGATATTGTCAACCTGATGATAATAATATCGAAATTGGCGTTATTGCATCCCAATTAGGGCGACAGTGGATATTGCCAACCTGATGATAACCATGTCGACCTTGGCTGTATTGCATCCCAATGAGGGTGACAGTGGATATTGTCAACCTGATGATAATAATATCGTCATTGGCTTTCTTGCATCCCAGCGGCGATTCTCATCCTGAGGAACTAATGCCGACCGAGGCGAAGCCAAGGTCGATATTGTTTTTCCGAAAGTCGACAATATTCAATTGACTTCACTGGGATGCAATATTTATTTAATTATACCGAAACGCATGTATTATATTTTGTGTTGGGTGGAAGGTTTGATTGATTGATTCTTTATTTCCTCCATAATGTAAAATATACAGGAGAGTCAAAATAACATATATACACAGTGAATACACATACACAAAAACAAATAGACAGTACATGACAGTTAAGTTATATACAAGAACAAGAACAAATTTATACAAAACAAACAAATATTTAAACTTGACAGTTTGACTTATTTAACATATGTACAAACGGACGGAGATTAACAGGAAATGTTCCTCCACTTAATAATGAAGTATATGTGTAGAAATAATATTTATTCAAGTACTCTTGCCATAGATAATCCAAAGGCCGACATGTCTTGCCGAAACGAAACACAAGAACATACACTTCATGGATTCTTGGATTGACATAAGTTTCATATGTATTTGTTTTCAAACATGATCCTTAGAATTAAGATAAAAAGGATAGCATTTTTGAAGGTTCTAAATATTACTTTTCAAAGATAAGTTACTGGCAAGCATATAGCAAAAATTTGATTTAAGTTTTAAATCAATTATTAAATTTAAAATTCTATCTTGATATAATATTCAATACAAACATTTATTATGCAAAGTATTTGTAAATAAAAGATAGTCTCATTAGTTCAAAGAAACTTAACATACTTTAAATAGGAGCCCTATATATACACAATATTTAAAGATTTCGTCATATGATGTAAGTATCTGAACGTGGTTTTAGAAATAGCAACCGTTTGTTTGTCCGACATGTTTAAAGACGGAAAGCCGGACACTAATTCTATAATTTGATTAAACGCGCTTAAGTTACAAAGTTGGTCATACTTATTTAAGCCGCATATTTTGTGTATCTTGCATAATAACGAATGCCGCAAGGTATTGTTTGATGAACAAAATAAAATTAAATGTTCAGCTACCGTTTCTGTAATTAATTTGCACTTTGGACAAACAGTTAAATATTTGCGTGCAAATAGTTTACCAATGACAAATATGACAGTTCTACAGTACGGTAAATAATCACGATATAATTGGGAGAAGTACCAGATACTGTTTGGCGTTATTTCCCCTTGTATCTTGAGAAAATTATTAAGACTATAATCTTGGATAAGTCTTGATCTGAAATCAAGTTCGGCTGACTTATGTATATTTGATTTAAGTCTTTTTTTCCATTGTCTTAACGTAGGAAAAAATGCAGTGGAAATATATTCCGTTAAAACGTAAGTTAATTGGTATTTCCCTAATATACGGTAAATGTCTGGCATAAAGCCTTGTGTTTTACGTGGGTGAGACATAAATTGCATAAGTCTATTAGCGAAAATTGTCTGTATTCTAAATCCTTTATTAATGCTGCATAATTGGCCAAACAACAATAACTTCCGCTTATCAATTTCATATTCGATTCTTGTGAGACCGATTAAAGCTAGTGCGACGTCACTACGAGTTTGTTTAGGCAGAGACTGCATATATTTAATACATTGAACATGTACACGCTCTAAAGACTTCAATTGAGTGTCAGAAATGGTGTTCCATAGTTCGCAGCCGTATAATGCCCTCGATAGTACAACCGTTTGATATAAATGTTTTACTGTTATTGGGTGAAGACCATTTTGATGGACGCCACAGTCGGACAATCCAAAGTATGTTTTACGTAGTTTTGTGCATGCGTCTTTAATGTTTTCATTCAGACTCATGTCCTTACTGCATAAAATACCTAAATGAACATATGTGTATGTTTCATCAACAATGTTTTGGCCTAAGTGCCATAGCCTTGGATTCCTCTGTGAATCAGAAAGGCGTTCGTTAAAAACAACAACATTACATTTATTAGCATTATATGTATATTTTTCACGGATAGAGTTGTTATGACATATTGACATAAGTTTTTCTAAGCCGTTCTTAGTGAGTGAACTGAGCACCATATCATCCGCCGATGTTGGGCAACTGTAACCAGTATCATTAATTTTCAGACCGTAGGGTGATTGGTCTAATTTATCCATAAGATCATTAATGAAAACTAAGTATAAATACGGGCTCATTACTTGGCCTTGTCTGGTACCCTGTAAAATGGGGAACCAATCCGAGGATTGGCCTTGTGATTTAACACAGCTATAAACATTTTCAAACATACTTAGATTTATCTTTAAAACAATTTAATCGCATTCCATTTAAGCAATAAACAAACACTGTGCTGTTGAGCATATACCTATTTATAATTTGCTGTGACGTCACCATTATGAGACCGTACTAAAAGTGTTGACCGCTTAACTACATAATCGGGGATATAGGCATTTTACGTGAGGTTAAATAAATGCAATATGTTACACATGCAACAACTGTAGTAAACCTGACCCATTTTCGTTTAAAAAGGTAGTTATAAGAGTACATGTTTGACCTCCAATTTTGAAGTTAACATGTTGCGTGGTACGTCGTCTTGTCAGCAGGTTTATGTTGGAAAATACGCGTGTCAAACTATATCGCCAAAAATACATTTTTATGAAAGTATATGCATATGCCAACACGTCCCTCCAGCAATAAAAGTTGCTGTTGAATTTGATCCGTCTGCACAATTGCTGTAATAAATGTATTAAATTATTCATGTTATTATTAAAACATTAACTTTCAATAGTGATGCACACGCAGACGACATAATTGAATTCCCTATTTGTTTACAATTTGAATACACGTTTGTTCTGCTCTAGACGGGAATAGGTTGTAACTGTTGTATTCGTTATTATAACATAATACCCTACTCTAGATGTAAATAAAACTACTGCAACAAAGACCACTGCAGCACACTGATCAACCGGCTGCAGCGAAGTCAGATGGTTGCAGAGAAGTCAGATGGGCGAAATTGTTAGAAGTATGGTGAGGTTAGTAATTTTGCTTTTTGTTGCGTATTTTGTTAAATGTTTTGGAAAATGATTATGAAGATTTCAACAGGAATGACAGAGGAGGCTTTCACTTTAAAAAGCCGGTAATAAAACGACGTTAGTGCGTATAGCACCCTGTATAAATCTCCAAAGATTTGTAAAAACTATGAAATGTTCAGAATAAACACAAATAACGAACTGATAGTCGCGATTATAATTCAATTTAAAACGCTTGTCATGATTGGTAATCCTTTCTGTATACTGACTGTACAAAATATCTCATTGAAATAATGAAAACTTTCCGAGTTATAGAATTTCAAATTCGACAGAGTTAACATAAATACCGAACCTGAATGTCGGGTATTTATTTCAATGAGATATTTTGTACAGTTATACAGAAAGGATTGACGATCTTGACAAGCGTTTTAAATTGAATAACAATTGCGAATATCAGTTCGTTTTTTGTGTTTATTCTGAAAATTTCATTGTTTCTACAAATCTTTGGACATTTATACAGGGTGCTATACGCACTAACGGATTTTTAAAGTGAACGCTTCCTCTATCATTCCTTTTGAAATCTTCATGATCATTTTCCAAAATGTTTAGCAAAATACGCAACAAAAAGTAAAATGTCTAATCCCACCATTAACTTCTAACAATGTCGCCCATTTGATTTCTCTGCAACCATCTGACTTCGCTGCAGCCGGTTGATCAGTGTGTGCAATAATCTTAGCTAGAGAGGAGGCGAGGGAGGTTACTATGTATTTGACACAGAAGTTCATGATGTTTTATCGACGCTCCAAACTAGTAATGACTTTCAATTGCAATCCCACTGCAATACTCCATATGGCATCAACATAAACATTTTCAGTGAAACATTGTGTCACAAAAATGACTTTCATAGTGGTATCAATTGTTCTATGACACATAATGTCATGAAATATGTCTGAATTTACACTTCATGCAGGGGGTTTAGAGATTAAAAGAAATGAGAGAATTATTGTTGACTATACTATTACAAGATAAGCACTTTGTTGGAAAACTAGAACCATATATATTAAATCAGAATGCGATGAGGAGGGCAGGTATTTCATAAATATTTGCATCAAACTCAAAATGGGCGGGCATATCATTTTGATCTTCATCATCGTTTTTACCAAATCAATCATAAAAAGTAAACTTTCATTTTAATAGTTTCGATTATGTTAATATGTTGAATTAAAAGTTTCAACACTTAAACAATTTCACGCAAATAAATGCAGTCTCCTTATATACCTTACTCACTGGAACGCATTTTAAGTTAAATCTGATTACAATATCAAACACTTGTTTACTAGTGTTGTATTGTCATGATATACCTGTAAACTAGCATGCAAACAGTGAAAGCAAAAATACCTTACCATAACAAAAACATACGTGTCTCCGTTCTTGTCACTTCTGAGCATTATACGTATCCATTTTAAGACAATATTAATGCATATATGGTGTTGTTATGACGACCTGTGCCCTCAGATGGTATGTATCACACACTGATGTATTTTATTACGTGCACATGTCTTAAAAGTCTTTCATATTCACATTGTATTAATCAAACAACTGTTCACCATATTATTATTGAAACAGCTGTTCGCCATATTGTTTTGCGTTTGACACCTTCTCGTCTCACCGCCAAGGGTTTGAATAATCCCACTGGGAGCTCGACTTTAATTGAGGAAGTATCGATTCTCACGTATGGCGGCATACAAAACTGGTTCCACCCAGGAAAATGCGTCTGGTCTGCCTTCACGACTAAAAATCGACGTCATATATAGCCTAAAACGTGCTGAACATGACGTGAAACATCGTTCAACCAACCAATAACCATAGTATTATGCAACCAGCTTTGGTAAGCGGGGCGTCGGCACACTTCTCTGAAACTGTTGATTCAATTTTGCTCAAAATAAATATGGATTCTTCTGTAAAAAAGATTGTATTAAAGGAGAAACAAACATGTCAATCGGATTTTCAAAATGGCCGCTAGCGCTGTTACTAAAATAGCCAAAACCTTAAAATAGTGTCGTTCTCAAGGATCGCACCCTTAAAAGGTATACTTGTTAAGAACCGCACCACAAATTCTGACAATTTGTTTAAACCGTAATTGATCTCCGTACAACTATCGAAAAAACAAAATTGTGTTACCCCGGATTAAAAATGGCCTCGCTCCGGGGTCCAAAGTTTGTATATAGAGAGTTCATTTGTTTAACGGAATAGCTTGTTCTTATGTTTAACTTACTTCTTCAGTCCATGTATAAAATGTATTTGATCTTACTTACCAATGATATATGATTTGGGGACGTACAAGGGGTTCTTAATATTTAGGAGAACTGAAAGTTGTCAAACTGTATGATTTACATATAGGCAACCTGTTTTGACAAGCCTTCTTCTCTGGAAACGGGGACATTTCATATATTGCATGCATCTTTAGCTTATGATCAGTTATTAAATTTGCTCAAAAGGTGATCCTGGGGACAAATTAGTTTTTCCCCCAGGGGTCACAGTTTTACATAGAGTTGTAAATTTCAATCCTTAAAACGTATTCTTCTTTACAACTGCCAGAGCTGGCATTATAATAGTGTGCATGTAGCATTAGCTGGCATTATAATAGTGTACATGTAGAGCTCGAAGTCATTTACCTCTTTCTGTCAAATGTAACCTTGAGGTCAGTTTTGACCAAAACACTTGTCACTTGTCACACTAACGCTTCTTTTTAGATCACCTGAGCCGAAGGCTAAAGGTGGTCTATCGGGATCACTCTGCTTCCGTCGTCCGTCATCCGTCGTCCGTCGTCGTTAACTTTTTTTCAAACGACTTCTCCTCAGAAACCGCTTGGCTAATTTTGACCAAACTTCACGTGGATAATCCTTAGATAAATGCTTTTTAGATTTGTTAAAATTAGGTCAGCGCGACATCCAAGATGGCCGCCATTACCATATATAATTGAAACCTTAAAAAATCTTCTTCTCCAGAACCGCTGGACAGATTTTAACAGTTTTTATTTTAAAATAATCGCCAACGCCTAGACTATCAAGTTTGTTCAAATGAAGTCCCCGGGATCAAAAATGGTCGTGACCCGGGGATCCGAAGTTTGTATATTGAGATTTTCATGTTTTTCATATAGACATATAGGAAAAAACTTTAAAAACATCTTCTTCTCTGAAACCACAAGGCACAGAGCTCTCATGTATTACATGTAGCATCAGATTATGGTCCTCTACTAAGTTTGTTCAAATGGTGACCCTGGGGTCAAATTTGTCTCCGCCCCGGGGGTCACAGTTTTACATAGACTTATATAGGATTTATTTTTTAAAAATCTTCTTCTCCGAAACTACAAGAGCCAGAGGTTTGATATTTTGCATTTACTATAAGTGTATGGTCCTTTGCCAAGTTTGTTCAAATGGTGACCCTCGGGTCACATTTGACCCCGCCCCAAGGGTCACATGTTTTGCATAGACATGTATAGGGAAAAACTTAAAAAATCTTCTTCTCTGAAACTGCAAGAGTCAGAGGTTTAATATTTTGCATTTGCTATAAGCTTATGGTCCTCTACCAATTTTGTTCAAATGGTGACCCAGGGGTCACATTTGGCCACACCCCAGGGGTCACAGTTTTACAAAGGCTTGTATAGGGAAAAACTGAAAAAAAATCTTCTTCTCTGGAATCACATGGCTCAGAGCTCTCATGTATTACATGTAGCATCAGCTTATGGTCCTCTGCTAAGTTTGTTCAAATGGTGACCCTGGGGTCAATTTGTCCCCGCCCCGAGGGTCACAGTTTTACATAACGTTAGACTTATATAGGATTTTTTTAAAAAAAAAATCTTCTTCTCGGAATCTACAAGAGGCAGGGATTTGAGATTTTGCATTTATTATAAGCTTATGGTCCTTTACCAAGTTTGTTCAAATGGTGACCTTGGGGTCACATTTAGCCCCGCCCCAAGGGTCACATATTTTACATAGACATGTATAGGGAAAAAAATTAAAAATCTTCTTCTCCGAAAAAGCAAGAGCCAGAGGTTTAATATTTTGCATTTGCTATAAGCTTATGGTCCTCTACCAACCAAGTTTGTTCAAATGGTGACCCAGGGGTCACATTTGGCCCCACCCCAGGGGTCACAGTTTTACAAAGGCTTGTATAGGGAAAAACTTAAAAAATCTTCTTCTCTGAAACTGCAAGAGTCAGAGGTTTAATATTTTGCATTTGCTATAAGCTTATGGTCCTCTACCAATTTTGTTCAAATGGTGACCCAGGGGTCACATTTGGCCCCACCCCAGGGGTCACAGTTTTACAAAGGCTTGTATATGGAAAAACTGAAAAAAAATCTTCTTCTCTGGAATCACATGGCTCAGAGCTCTCATGTATTACATGTAGCATCAGCTTATGGTCCTCTGCTAAGTTTGTTCAAATGGTGACCCTGGGGTCAATTTGTCCCCGCCCCGAGGGTCACAGTTTTACATAACGTTAGACTTATATAGGATTTTTTTAAAAAAAAAATCTTCTTCTCGGAATCTACAAGAGGCAGGGATTTGAGATTTTGCATTTATTATAAGCTTATGGTCCTTTACCAAGTTTGTGCAAATGGTGACCTTGGGGTCACATTTAGCCCCGCCCCAAGGGTCACATATTTTACATAGACATGTATAGGGAAAAAAATTAAAAATCTTCTTCTCCGAAACAGCAAGAGCCAGAGGTTTAATATTTTGCATTTGCTATAAGCTTATGGTCCTCTACCAACCAAGTTTGTTCAAATGGTGACCCAGGGGTCACATTTGGCCCCACCCCAGGGGTCACAGTTTTACAAAGGCTTGTATAGGGAAAAACTGAAAAAAAATCTTCTTCTCTGGAATCACATGGCACAGAGCTCTCATGTATTACATGTAGCATCAGCTTATGGTCCTCTACTAAGTTTGTTCAAATGGTGACCCTGGGGTCAAATTTGTCCCCGCCCCGAGGGTCACAGTTTTACAAAACGTTAGACTTATATAGGATGTTTTTAAAAAAAACACTTCTTCTCGGAAACTACAAGAGGCAGGGATTTGATATTTTGCATTTATTATAAGCTTATGATCCTTTACCAAGTTTGTTCAAATGGTGACCTTGGGGTCACATATTTTACATAGACATGTATAGGGAAAAAATTAAAAATCTTCTTCTCCGAAACAGCAAGAGCCAGAAATTTAATATTTTGCATTTGCTATAAGCTTATGGTCCTCTTCCAATTTTGTTCAAATGGTTACCCTGGGGTCACATTTGGCCCCGCCCCGGGGGTCACAGTTTACATAGGCTTGTATAGGAAAAAGTTAAAAAAAATCGTCTTCTCTGGAACTGCAAGAGTCAGGGGTTTAATATTTTGCATTTGCTATAAGCTTACGGTCCTCTACCAAGTTTGTTCAAATGGTGAACCAGGGGTCACATTTGGCCCCACCCAGGGGGTCACAGTTTTACATAGGCTTGTATAGGGAAAAACTGAAAGAAATCTTCTCTGGAACCACATGGCACAGAGCTCTCATGTATAACATGTAGCATCAGCTTATGGTCCTCTACTAAGTTTGTTCAAATGGTGACCCTGGGGTCAAATTTGTCCCCGCCCCGAGGGTCACAGTTTTACATAGACTTATATAGGATTTTTTTTTTAAATCTTCTTCTCGGAAACTACAAGAGCCAGAGGTTTAATATTTTGCATCTGCTATAAGCTTGTGGTCCTCTACCAATTTTGTTCAAATGGTGACCCTGGGGTCACATTTGGTTCCGCCCCGGGGGTCACAGTTTACATAGGCTTGTATAGAGAAAAAACTGAAAAAAATCATCTCTGGAACCACATGGCACAGAGCTCTCATGTATTACATGTAGCATCAGCTTATGGTCCTCTAATAAGTTTGTTCAAATGGTGACCCTGGGGTCAAATTTGTCCCCGCCCCGAGGGTCGCAGTTTTACATAGACTTATATAGGATTTTTTTTAAAAATCTTCTTCTCTGGAACTGTAGGAGCCAGAGGTTTAATATTTTGCACTTGCTATCAGCTTATGGTCCTCTTCCAAGTTTGTTCAAATGGTGACCCTGGTGTCAAATTTGGTCGCGCCCCGGGGGTCACATTTTTACATAGACTTATATAGGAAACACATTAAAGTCTTCTTCTCTGGAACTACAAGAGCCATAGGTTTAATATTTTGCATTTACTATACTCTTATGGTCCTTTACCAAGTTTGTTCAATTGGTGACCGTGGGGTCACATTTGGCCCCACCCCAGGGGTCATGTTTTACATAGACTTGTATAGGGAAAAACTTAAAAAATCTACTTCTCTGAAACCACAAAGCTCTCATATATTACATGTAGCCCTGGGGTGCCCAGGGTGTTACACTCTAGCGCCTTCATTTTGTATTTGATATTTACCAAACTGTGTCAGTGTCTTTATATCAATGTTGTTATACACTACAGAATCCACATTTCTTGAACAATCTTAACCAAACTTGCACAGATTGTATATGACCATAAGATTTCGAAGAAGTTTGATAATGTGCCAGTACTCAGGTGATCGATGTAAAGCCATCTTGGCCCTCTTGTTTTAATATTTATCTTTTTCTGTCAATTGGCAATTTTGTCTCAAAATTGGGAAATTAATATATATAGTTTGGCATTGGGAATAGACCAATAACGGCTATAAAAACAGCCCAAGAAACCTCTGATTTCATATACTTGTATAGGGAAAACTTAAAAAATAGTATTCTTTAAAACCTCGAGGCATAGAGCTCTGTAGCATTAGCTTATGGTCTTCTTCAAAGTTCGTTGAAATGGTGACACTGGAGAAATTTTGCCCCACCCGGGGGTCACAGTTTTACAAAGAGTTATATATTATTTTTTATTATTCTTTTTCGTTTTTTTAAATTTTATACTCTGAAAAATACAAGAAGGTATACTTTTGTACATGTAACATAAGCTTTGCGTGCTCTACCAGATTTTATTTAAACGGCGATTCTGAGATCAGGTTTTATCACGTTCTTGGGGTCCAGAGTTTGTATATAGTAGTTTATCATTGGACGTATTGTACCTGTTGGTTTACAGAAATTATCATTATACAATAGTCCATCAAGTTTCTTCAAATGAAGTCCCAGGTTGAAAAATGGCTCTTATTTTTAAAACAAAAATGCTTCTGTAATGAAGAGACCCTGCCTATCTTCTGTAATGAAGAGACCCTGCCTATCTTCTGTAATGAGTAATGAAGAGACCCTGCCTATCTTCTGTAATGAAGAGACCCTGCCTATCTTCTGTAATGAAGAGACCCTGCCTATCTTCAATAAATGGTATCAGGATGCTTTGTTATTCAAATCAACTTCTCATAGCTGGACGAAGGCTAGCAAATTGATCAGCATACTAAATGATGTATTGTCATTCTTCAAAATTGAACAAATGGTGACCCGATGCCAGTAGAGCTTAGGCCCTTATGTATCTCTTGTTTTAAGTAATAAAGAAAGTTGTATAGTGTAGTATTTAATTCAGTTGACACGCTCTTTCAGATTCAAATGCATAGTCAAAATGATGAATAAATCAACTTTGGCATTTCATGGGTATATTTATTTGTGAAGGCATACATTGTAATTCAAGTAATCATACTATATGTATACATAGGTATACAGGACACGTCTTTTTATTAGTAATAGCCAAACTGTACCGTAAAACTGTCTGCTTTCAGCGAACGCGATGCTGCTCACGTCTCTCTTCAAGTCATCGCAATCTGTATACGTTGATAGTGTATCGAACCTTTAATGGGTCGCTTACTTTCTTCTTCGTTTTATTCTTCTACTTCTTCTTGTTTTTTTCTTTTCTTCTGTGTAGTATTAGGATAAATTGCAACATCAACTATTGTCAAGGATGGAGTTATGTTACTTATTAATTTAAGGCATACCAATACTGTGATCACAAGTTAACATAGTGTATACCAGTGCAGTTTACTACGCAGCCTAACCAGCTTATACTAGTAGCTGATACGACTGGCCTTTAATAAGTGTCTGGTGTAAGTTGTTTCACCTACAAAACAGGCAAAGAAGTGTAATGCTTTCAGTTTGTCGATCATAAATACACATATTCACACGATTACATATTAACAAGGTTTGCAGGGTTTGCATTTTAAAAACTTGTTTCCGAAACAGTATAGTTCAGATGGCTATATAAAGGAAACATTTCACCCACGTTCTTTAAAGTTACTTTTCGTATTCCACCACCACGATTTTTGGTCGGAGTTTTAATTTCAGGTAGGCTATAGTAAACAGATATTTCCATATATTTTTTGTACTGAATAAAGTGTTAAATGAACAAATTTAGAATGTCTAAAACGTGTTAAAAGTAGTATATAGTAACAAATATGCTTAATAACAAATATGAGTGGGTGTGAGACGTTATCACAAAGTTCGTATTTTTATGTCGACTTTCGTTGTGGCTATGGTTAGTCTAACCATGAATGCCGAACGCCGATCTATAATGCATGCATGCAATGAATGTTTTTACAAACACAATATGTCCACTTACGTTGCGACGTATGCGCGATGCAGTGATTCAGCAAAACACAGACTGAACTATAATCATCTACATTTTCTTACTTCGATGTGTTTGAATATTGATATTATTAGGAAATACCAATACTCCTCAACACGGCATGCTTCAGTAGTTGCTTTACTATCTCTTTAATTAAGTTATGCAAGATGTGACTAAATTAACGTAGTAGTACACATGTTTATAACGTATACGTTTCTCGTTGAAAAACATCTAAAAATCATTTAGTAGAAATCAGAAGCTATTTACTAAAGTTATTTATAGGATTTATAAATAATGGTGTTGTTTTCACCGTCGATTTTTGCAAGGCATATTTACAATGCGTTTTTCTTCTAATAATTGTTTATCAAGAGTCATTACAATTAGTGCTTTAAATCCTGGATTCGCGCATTTTGTTTGGTGTGACATCTGTATTCTGTATCGACTGGATTAAATACAAGGACTGGCTCTTTTATTTGTTATAATTGTAACTTAATTTCACAGAAGCTTTATTTCTGTTGCTACATCAAACATGGTCAGCGTGGTTTTCTGTATCGACTCGTATATATAAAAGGAAACATTTGTAACAATAAAAAAGTGATTTCAGACTGTTTTTTACCATTACTATTACCATGCCGACCTCGTCATATTACCTCGAAACATTATAACGTGTTTTCTGTAAGTGTAGACAGCATGATTGGAAACCAGACCGATTATTTTCCTAGAAAGAAACAATTTCCTTTCGTTGTAGATAGAACATGAAACGTTAATTGTGAAGTTCTGAATAACCGATGTATAAAGTTGTAGACGTGATATAGCCTCAAATATGTCTATTATCATTGTTGGGAAACCTTTAAATGGCTTATAATTGTTTTCTATAACTGTATTTCCTTATCATTGTTTCTTTTGATTTGAAGGCAAAATCAATTAATCAGGTAATGCATAGCTTTTGAAACAATGTTAGCATGTCATAATTTGCAGAAATGAGGGCGTTATATTTTAACGAAAATAAGAATAAAAGTCGAACAGGAAATGCAGCTTTCACAGAACACAGTAAACCCCAAAACACGCAAAAAGACAAACATGAATGGCAATAAAGGCATATGACGTCACAAACACAAAGGGTTGGCAAATAGGGCTACCGCCTTGGAACGGTCAGTGGCAAAAAAGGCCGTTGGGGGCCGACAGAATGAATTCAATGTAAATCCTATGGAATTTATTTTGTTGATTTTCAATGACAATTGAAATTCTGGGTTCTAAAATTGGCTAAATGTAAACGTTTTCTGGTTATAGAATGTTAGATGAATTCATTTTGCTTAAAATCACTCAAATATGTTGATAAAATTGTATAGGTTTATTTGTACCAAGCAACAATACCGAATAATTACATTGAAAACTGAAGGAAAATCGGACGTGAATTGCGTTATAAGTTTTGTTGAGTCTGTTAGTTCTCCCGAATTTGGAAACACTTAAACATATAATTCATGCCACATTAAGCGCAGCTAACGGACATCTAAGGCCAAAGTGTATTTTTTTTGTTTGTTTTGGTTTTCAGATTTTTTTTCTGAAAAAGTTCCACGGGCGGAGGGAAAATAAGTTCGGAACTTATAATGGTGTTAGTTACATCGTTAAACATAAACTTGTCCAGAACAAGCCCTGCTCACCTGATATCTTCTCATTTAACATTATTTTTTATTTATGATCGCAAGGTTTTTAAAATACATACCGTAATACGTATGCTGGATATTCTTTGACCGATATAGTTTTTTGTTTCCAAAAAATAATTTAAGGATTTTTTCTTGCTTTTACAAACATTGGGATAGGAAGATCTGAGAACCGAAAAATCAAATAAAGATCTGACCTAAATAATAACGTGGTAGTAAGGAATTAAAAAAAAATTGATATCCGCCATATATTAATATATTCGACTAATTGCAAACCGCTGATGTAATAATGACGTTAATATGACAATCTCACAATAACAAATCGCGGGGATGCTACTTTAGTGCTGTACGTCTACATACTGTTGTCAAGCTAATATTCAAAAGTTATTGATGGACACCTGCATAATCTAAACACGTCTGTTTGCATGATATGTGAACAAGACACGCGACAGTCTAAAATTATTTATCAATCGTTAAAATGTCTACATGATTGTCAGTTTAACATTTAACGGACATGATGGAATCTTGTAATAGTTACCAAGTGTTATTTAAGATGTGTACCTTGATTTATGGTGTACACCGTCATTTATACTTTAAATCTAAAAGTAATTATTCATATAGCTTGTTTATAAAACATTGAATAAATACATCGTGCATGATTTGCAAATATTAAGTTTTCGCGAAGATTCAAAATCTCCGAGTGTCCCATGAATTACGTAGGCATCATTGGGAAAACAAAAATTGAGAAGTTAAATTTTCCTTTCTTTCTGTTAAAACGCCTATTGAGACGTTTCGTATCAGCAACTGTTGTAAATAATTTGTTTTGGGATGTTTTCTGAGCGTTTTTAATTACATATCTGCTGCATTTTAATCACATGTTTTAATTATCACGTATTTTAGCATATAAAAACACCTTCTTTAATTGTTTATCTATAGTTTCCTGGAGCTTAAACGTTACAAGTGTATGTTGTTGTTTTTTGTTTTATATATAATAATATATATAACTCTGCAACAAACTTTTGGGGTAGCAAACGGTTACCCCCCTTCGCTCCAGTTACCTTTCCGGGTCTGCCTGCACGAAACATAAGGCGCGTGTCTCTAGATACAAGCTTGTTTCCATCAATTACACAAACTGTTCATAAGTAGTATTTGTATATTTCAGATAACCTAAGAAGATGAACACACTCATGTGTACGGCGTGCCTTGTATTGACAAGTGCTGTTGCTGGCATTTTTGGTCAAGGTCAACCATTTAGTTATGAAAAGAGCCGTCAGCCAATTGATACTGATCCTACATTTATGATCCAGTCGACCCAAGGTACACACTTGTATTATAGACGGTGGGTCTACAATCCCCGGCCTTATAGAGGGTGCGTGGGTCTACAATCCCCGGTATTATACAAGGTGCGTGGGTCTACAATCCCCGGTAGTATAGAGGATGCGTGGGTCTACAATCCCCGGTATTATAGAGGGTGCGTGGGTCTACAATCCCCGGTATTATACAGGATGCGTGGGTCTACAATCCCCGGTATTATAGAGGATGCGTGGATCTACAATCCCCGGTATTATAGAGGGTGCGTGGGTCTATAATCCCCGGTATTATAGAGGGTGCGTGGGTCTACAATCCCCGGTATTATAGAGGGTGAGTGGGTCTAGAATCCCTGGTATTATAGAGCGTGCGTGGGTCTACCATCCCCGGTATTATAGAGGGTGCGTGGCCCGGCCTGGTCAAGCCAAAGACTTTATAAAAATGGTAACTTAAACGGGTCATAGAAAGATACGTTATGCGAAAAACTGACATAACGGCATATTTTTGTAATACCTTTTGAGCCCAGTTTGGAAGTCATATGTCTCTACATATCATCTGTGTTGGCATATCAGATTGATCAAAATGTCTCATTTACATAAAGTGGGCCGTGCGACATTTCGACGTGTTCATTACTTTTCTTTATACATGTTTAATCGTTATTTGAGAGCGTATATTCTTAATTTCTTACTTTTTACAAATATAACAAAAGCACGTAGTTCATGCAAACGTGGTAATTACATTTTAATTACTTAAACTTGATTTGTTTGTATCTCTACCAAAGATTTCATAAAATTCTTCAATTCTTATATTCAGCTTAAACATCATACAATGTTCATCGCCTATACAATGGTACTATAGTAGCTCCCTTGCGTTTAGCATATACAGGGTATTTCTAGGACTGGTCGGCTCGGTTTAATTATAATCGGAATTTGCGATGTCTTGTGTTTATGGCGAGGTATTTTAGCCTGGCGCAACACTTGAGCTCACTGCTTCAAGTAGACACCATCGTGA
This sequence comes from Cyrtodaria siliqua, assembly GCA_037043455.1. NCBI lineage: Eukaryota > Metazoa > Mollusca > Bivalvia > Adapedonta > Hiatellidae > Cyrtodaria > Cyrtodaria siliqua. The sequence goes on along the minus strand of JAWPHD010000656.1, from coordinate 172,633 downwards.
TGTTAAGTTGTTTGTAACCAACAACTACAACAGCAACATAATGTGAATAGGTGTTTTAAGTGGTCTTGCTTAGAAAGTTTAGACGTAGTAATATGATATCGGTTATTAAAAAACATGCTAACCAATAGCTATTATCATTTAGACAAAATTTAAATAAACGTGTATTTCATAAACTATTTGAATGCATGACTTGAATTGTTGTTTAACGGCTTATCAACAGATTGTTTATGTTATTTCGAGCCTCCCAAGACCATTCATATGGTTATGACGGTCGAGACTCTACTTGGTTATGACGGTCGAGACTCTACTGTTTAGCAGGAGCACGTTTTCGATCAAGAGAACAGGAAATTATGACGTTTCTTTCCGATTCAGATACGAATTTTCTCTCTAACTGTTTTAATCTTGAACATTTTCAATTCCCGACCGTGGTCCTCTAACGTGCTCGGAGGATGGACTCCGATGATAACGGCACCTTGTTCACATCCCATCTAAGGGGCCGGGAACAGGCTTGGAGAAGCGTGCTGCCTAAGGACACACCAAAGGAACCCAGTGGCATCAGTAAGGCTAGAACCCGTGATCTCTTGATTCAGAGTCGAAAGTACTGGTCAATGAGCCACCGCGGCCCCATTCATATACATACATAAGGAAATGGATAGATTTAGAGGGGGTGGGTGGGGTGGGGTGGGGGAATATATATAGCTCGAGTGTATTGTATAGTTTTCTCGTTTTGATTGCAATAATATGCATTATATTTTAAGACAATAATTACGTATTAATTTGGAAATTATGTTTTGCCGAAATTGTATTTTTGTACATCTTCAACAATTGAAATATTATTTGGTTCAGTATGTTTACGGGGTATGTGCTCTAGTATGTTAGTGTTGACAAGGCCTTGTGTGCCGCTGGCAGTGTCATTCCCATTGCTAAGGTACCAGACACACACAACGTCAAACCACCTGAACTAAATGACGGAGGAATTTCGTTTTATTGTTACAGTATTAAATACATAAGAGCAAATCAAACAAACATAATTCATGAAATATCGGTCGCATCGGTCGTAAGGACTGGAGATTAGACCAACCTAGTATCTAGATTTGTATTACAGTTTATTTACACGTGTTTATAATGTTGTCATGTTGATACTATGTTCATGTCTACAAAGGTGTGTTAGTATGTGCATGATACCAATAGCTGATGCCGCTGTTATTGAAGTGCCACAAGAAGGCACAAACTTGCGGAGTTTGCTTTTTTGCTCCCCCGAAATTGTTTATGTTCCCCGAAATTCGGGGGAGCATATAGTTGCCGTCATGTCCGTCCGTATCTATGTACGTCCGTATTTCCGTCCGTCTGTCCCGCTTTCTTGTCCGCTAAACTCCTCGTACGTTTTCCATCCGATTTTCACGAAACTTTACAAGAAGAATCAGTATGATGTCTAGTAGCGCATATCGTCAGGACCTTCCGGTTGAATGACTTTTAGCGCAGTTATTTGACGTTTTTCGAATCTAAAGTTTTGTCCACTCAACTCCTCCTACGTTTTTCATTCGATTTTCACGAAACGTGATAGTCTCAGTATGATGTCTAGAAGCACATTTTGTCAGGATGTTCCGGTTAAAAAAAAAAAGACGAAGTAACGGGAATTTTTTTTAAAACAAAAATGACGAAGTAACGGGAATTTTTTGTTTAAAGAATATAACGCTTGTCGGCTCAACTCCTCCTATAGTTTTCATCCGATTGTATTTCTCATGTGTACCTTTATTCGGGGAGAATCCATCGGTTCTACCGATTTCTTGTTCTACACGGCCAACATAATAACAAACCAGTATTAATAAGTATTAGAATATTTTAAAGTTGAAGTTTCAAAATTAATTATCAAACACCCAAAAGATATGTTTATTGATGAGTAAACATGTGTTCTAGGCAATGTTATCAGCTGTGAATCGATCAAAACACGTGTTTGCGAGTTATTATTTATCGAGGTTAACGTAGGAGTCCGGCCTTTCCCTCTGTCAATCCGTCCGTCCGTCCGTCACGCATCTTGACCGCACATCTCCTCCTAAATGACAGGAGATTGTCAGCACTGTAACGTTACTTTCCCTGAAGCAAATATCATCAAACTTCATGGGTTAACTGCCTGTGTCTGTGGTAAGAAAGTGATTATTATTGACTTTAAGATAAATTATAATAAAAATTCCTGCCGTCAAGTCTTGTTCTGTTGTGTGTGTTGTGTCTTTGTCCTTCATATGATTTATATATAGTTTAATCATGTCATTCATTCTGTAATCCGTAACACCTCTGTCTGCTTGTTCACCTTGTCTATGTAATATTTTATGAAAACTGATGAGCTATGTATGTTTTATGTCTATATAATGTCAAGTTGTTTATCAACCATTTTTTTATATTTTAACATCACTCTGGTGGATTTAGGACGTGTGACCTCACTCATTTGCATACTATTACTATTACTATTACTATTTATAGTAATATATGTGCTCAGTCTGACATATTGTCCTCAGACAAAATATATTGACAGTATGTACACACATCGTTGAAACAATGTTGTATAATTATGGAATAAACCCTACCTAGAAACGTTCGGATAAATGAGAAGAACAATGCACAATTGTGCTAACTAAAAAATAACCGAACATGAATAAAAAATACGAACTTCACAATAGGGTTTGGGTTAGATTAATATCACGTTACATTCAAACTGATAATAAGAGCATTAAAACACAACACCACTTTAAAATGATAGAATGTATGTATGTGATTTAACGTCGCTTCAACAATCCTTCTGTCATTTCACGACGGTGACTACTTGTAGCTCTGCTTTATAGCGATGCCACGATGGAATGCCACGCCGTAGACACATGTGATGATATCCTATAACCAACCTCATTATATTGACCCTCGTCGGCCAGTCCTATATCAAATTTCGATACAAACCCTTTCTCCCAAACGCTATCCAGATGTTGAGGTCATAAAATAATACATGTGCGCCGATTAAAAGTCTAGATTTATTACGGGTACTTAACATGCGTAAAATGAACTGGAAACTAATAACTCGACGCTTCGGCAGCGATAACAGTAGGGTGATATTTTGCTGACCGGGTAAGACGTTTATATTGTAGTTAAATAGTTCAGATTGCGCAACATATGTTACACAAATATACCTTATTGAGAGTAGGTTTGAAAACGATGTGCATCTGTTGTAAATTGTGCCTGTTGTTGGCGGGATAGCCAATTTTAATTATTAGTATATATTTGATATTGAGTAAAGGACAATGTTATTGCCGGTAGGTTAAGGTGTCATATGATGATGAGAATAAAATGATAAAAATATCGCGTTTACTTCTTTAACCCTTAACCCGCTACATATATATAATGGACTGTTCTTTCTTTGAATTAGGACCATTCCATTTATGTGACAAAAGGGTGTTTAGGGGAAATGACTGATCAGCAGACGGACATTGTAAACCCAGATCAGCCTGCGAGTTACTCGCAGGCTGATCTGGGTTTACAATGGACGCAAAGGCTATTATAGTCGTGATTAGCGGGTTCTGGGTTAAAAGCCAGTGATAGGTCGAAGGCAAAGGTTTTTATAGTGAGTGAAGACATTCATAGACACAATAACACGCATGTCTGGGATGGTCTGCAACACGAGTATGCAACTTAATCGCCTTACTTACCTTTTGTTAGCAGATAAACCAATATGCTTTGATGGAAGTTTATATAAGAAGATTACTTTGTAACGTAGATTACAGAATAAAAGTAACCATTTTAATAGAACTCTTGGTGTCTTCGTCTAATGATATAAACACGGGGGAATAAAACGTCAGCAAAAATCGTGAGTGCATTTGATAATGAAAAGAAGGAAGATATATTTAAGAGATAAATACAAGTATATGAAATCATGTTTCTTTTATTTGGATTTAGCATTTATGAATTAAGAGAGAATATGTTTTGGTAAAGTATTATTTGTAGCTTTCATACAATAATAAAATAATACATGATCAATTTCGACATATATAAAATAATGCAAAGGGCAAGGGTCAACAAGTAATTAATCTAGAAAGAGCCGTTTGAGTACGCAGAATTAAATTATCAGCATATTGACTTAACTTAGAGGTTGGTCAAATGAAACCAAATGTTTGATGTTATTACACTGATGTTCTTTAATTATTTCACGTAAATGAAAATGATAGTTAATGACACTCCTCACCAAACATAATTGTGATATTTCTTTTGTATGGCACCATATTTAAGCTGCCATTAGGTGTGTTTACACCAATAAACCGCCATTAGGTGTGTTTACACCAATAAACTGCCATTAGGTGAGTTTCATTACCAATATCCTTATTTAGTTCCAGATTGCCCCTTGGAGGTTCATCCAGACACGGAGACAATGTTCATCGTGCGTGGACCCCTCGGAAACCCTCTGCCAAGGGCCTGTCCACCTCGCACCTACTTCATGCAGAATCTTTGTTCCTGCGTTAATATTCCATTAGACAGTAAGATTTCTATTCTATAATGATGTCACATAATACTATATTATTAGAAGTTAACGCTTTTGAGCTCACTCAGCATGGTTTGTGTAATATTTATAGCATTATATGTGACTTATGCTGCTTCCTGAGAACCGTAGGCCCGAGAGTACAGTATACATCGCTTCCTGAGAACCGTAGACCCGAGAGTACAGTATACATCGATCGCTTCCTGAGAACCGTAGACCCGAGAGTACAGTATACATCGATCGCTTCCTGAGAACCGTAGGCCCGAGAGTACAGTATACATCGATCGCTTCCTGAGAACCGTAGGCCCGAGAGTACAGTATACATCGCTTCCTGAGAACCGTAGACCCGAGAGTACAGTATACATCGATCGCTTCCTGAGAACCGTAGGCCCGAGAGTACAGTATACATCGCATTAACGAGAAAAACAATGATATAAATGTTGTTTACCATGATAGCTCTAATGTTGTTTTCTTACAAAAGGTCGTTGGGTACACCGTACTGCGAACTCTGTCAGTTATAGCACGGCTGAAACATACCGTAGTTATTGCACGGCTAAAACATACCGTAGTTATTGCACGGGTGTTCAGGTTTATGAAAAATATATCATAAGCAGGCACAAATGAAAAGCATTACAGCAATGGTACACATAGGAAGCCAACAACACTCCCACACCGCAACTTAGTTATGTGTTAAAAGATTATTCATGAAGTTATTTAATGTTGACTCATATTATTACACTCCCAGATTCATGTATTGTGATACAGTAGTACTTCCTTCTTTATTAAGACGACAAGCTAATGTGCAATTATTGGCCGATATGTACATGTCGTGTAACCGTAGTATCTTCTTTCTTTATTAAGACGACAAGCTAATGTGCACTAACTGGCCGATATGTACATGTCGTGTATATAACTCAGATACCGTAGTATCTTCTTTCTTTGTTAAGATGACAAGCTAATGTGCTAATATTGGCCGATATGTTCATGTCGTGTATATAACTCAGATACCGTAGTATCTTCTTTCTCTGTAAAGATGACAAGCTAATGTGCTATTATTGGCCGATATGTACATGTCGTGTATATAACTCAGATACCGTAATATCTTCTTTCTTTATAAAGATGCCAAGCTAATGTGCACTTACTTAAGAATTCAATTTGATATTTCGATCTTTCTAAATATCGATTCAATCCTTATATTTACATGACGTTTGTTCTATCTGTTTTTCAGACTATACTAATGTAAATACGAGTAAGTTGGATCTGTGGCAAAACCAGTATTTTAAAGCTATAATGCGTAATGTTGGAACAGCGACGTTGCCAACATTGCACGTTTTTTTGTAGCAACCTACGGCAATTAGCACGAGAACGTCAAGACAAACAAAACAAGTTCACAATACCAATTAACATGTCGCCAGTTGGCAATCATTTATCCATTTCAACCAATCAAACCAATACTATACCTCCGACAAACAATAGCCCGTGCAACAGTAAAGTACGTGCAACTGTATTATAATATAACCGATTGTCAATATACTCCGACATCAACAATAGGGTGGAGGTATCTAGGTACTGGCGACATGTTAATTGATTGAACCTTGTTTGTTTTAACTCCGCCCCAAAATTAAATGTTTTCCACAAGGAACTAAATGCAACATGCAACATAAAGTGGTTCGTTTTAGTACTGCAATAGAAATGTAAATATTGGCCGATATATACATGCCATATACGTATATAGCTCAGACATGGCATTATTAACACCGCCTCTGATAATGGCAACCTGTCAAACTGTCAGACTGTTCAATTCAGCACAGACAGTATTCCCTGAAGCGTCAGTGAAACGTTACTACCTACTCAAGTTAACTGAAGGAAGCATGGCATAATATATACAGTAGCCATTATATATATACATACCGATTTAAGGAATAGTTGTAGTACGAGTATGGTCGGTGATATTGCCCTTGACGAACACATATCATCACATCGTTTAATTCAGAATAAACAAAGGGGCGGCTCCTTACCATACTCTAACTTCCGATAAATGGAATTTAGAGTACGGACAGGGTCACTAACACTAAGTACACCATACTACAAAACAGTCCGACTCAGCTTGTTGGTTAGTTAAAAATATCGATAGGCTAAGCCCATCTAACTCCGTATATTGGTGAGACCAGCGTCACCAAGTACACGAGACTACAAAACAGATAGAGTCTGTCTCATCTCGTTGGCTAAGCCCGTCTTGGTGTTTGTTTAAATGAACCAACTCGCTTAAGTTACTCACGTTATTAGGAGGAAGGATGTAAGGAGTTATGAATATCAAAGACCATGACAAAATATTTGCATGTATATACCGATTTAACTGATTGTGCATCCATTCCGTATACCCCTCTTCATATAGACCGATTTAACTGATTGTGCATCCATTCTGTATACCCCTCTTCATATATACCTATTTAACTGATTGTGCATCCATTCTATATACCCTTCTTCATATATACCGATTTAACTAATTGTGCATCCATTCCGTATACCCATATCGATTTAACTGATTATGCATCCATTCCGTATACCGCTCTTAATATATACCGATTTATCTGATTGTGCATCCATTCCGTATACCCCTATATACCGATTTAACTGATTGTGCATCCACTCCGTATACTCCTCTTCGTATATACGGATTTAACTGAGTGTGCATCCACTCCGTATACTCCTCTTCATATATACGGATTTAACTGAGTGTGCATCCATTCCGTATACCCCTCTTCATATATACCGATTTAACTGATTGTGCACCCATTCCGTATGACCCTCTTCATATATACCGATTTAAGTGATTGTGCATCTGTTCCGTATACCCCTCTTCTTATATACCGATGTAACTGATTGTGCATCCATTCCATATACCCCTCTACATATACACCGATTTAACTGATTGTGCATCCACTCCGTATACCCCTCTTTAGTTTTGTTACAGACTTTATGAGCCAAATCATCTATTTATAGAAACAGTACGCAACACTGTTAAATATGTGGATGGGAGACATACTAATGGGCATGCGGACGATTTGATTTTTAAACTAGTTAACTACATGTATATATATATACATAATACCATCAACGATATATACTCAGTAGAAAAAGAAAGTCGACACCGAGTTTTGTTTAGATTAAAATGTATAAAGTTTTTTTAGAATTAAATTGACAAATTCCAAAATGAATATGCGATGTTTATACCAAAGTTTTTATCGTTCCATTGTCAATGTAATGCTGTCACCATTGTCAATATCATGGTGTCACCATTGTCAATATCATGTTGTCACCATTGTCAATGTCATGGTGTCACCATTGTCAATATCATGGTGTCACCATTATCAATGTCATGGTGTCACCATTGTCAATGTCATGGTGTCACCATTGTCAATATCATTTTGTCACCATTGTCAATATCATGGTGTCACCATTGTCAATATCATGTTGTCACCATTGTCAATACCATGGTGTCACCATTGTCAATATCATGGTGTCCCCATTGTCAATATCATGTTGTCTAGGTCGAATCATTAAGGGTCTGTCGCTTGATAAAGAGGATAGGGTGTAAAGTGCAACATTTTAAAGTGTCCAGTTTCTTTTGCAATTGAATAATTATAGATCCGTAACCATATTATATTGCTAATTTTAGAATGTAATTTGCGGCCGTCTGCGATGGGACCCGGATGGTATCAGGAAAACGTATTTGGGATGTGGATCCATAGACCATGTGGACCCGGATCTGCTTTCAATCCTAGCACGTGCGACTGTTCGTTGGCCTTTTAAATACTAGTAAGTGGCCCGTGTTTTTCTATATGCAAATAATGAAAATAAAGGAAATATGTCTGTCTCTCCAACTCTATATATCCCCATTATGATACACACCGTACGCTGGTGGACATGTAACATAGATGCCTGTATTTGTTTTCCATCGCGGCGTTTGGTAACGTGTTATTGTTAATGATCATGACGTGTTCATATTTGACACGCTGGAACTAACTTAAATAATCAGCTTTCATCTTATCCGCACGTCCTCTTTTATTAAACGTTTGATTCTATTAAACGTCATTCCTCGGTTCACACATCCTGATATAGACATATGTATATGTAATTCCACATACAGACATATGTGTAGGCAATTCCTGATACAGGCACAGACATATGTGTTTGTTATTCCAGATACAGATATATGTGTAGGTAATTCCTGATACAGACACAGACATATGTGTAGGTAATTCCTGATACAGATATATATATGTGTATGTAATTCCTGATACAGGCACAGACATATGTGTAGGTAATTCCTGATACAGACATATTTGTATGTAATTCCTGATACAGACATATTAGTATGGTGTCAGACCAGTCGGGTCGTAGGGTGCTAAAATAGTTACTAAAAAAATTCCAAAGTTTCTAGTTTGCATGTGTTTTTCCCAAGATTAGTTTTTATTTTATTGTTAAATCTAACCTGAGGTTAAAGTAGTATGTCTGATGTCATGAATAGTAAGTATTTTACTGTGTTTGTCAGGATTATTTCTTTGGAGAGTATGAGCACAGAGGTTAGGTAGAGATGGGGTTTTGACAGATGTTTATTTCAAAATACGCATAGTGTGAATGAATGACGCTAAATGTTGAAAAACTGAATCGGTGTTGTATTCCAGATATGGGACCGTTTGCTAGCTAAATGTGTTTAATTCACAGAATAAAAGTGTATTTAAGCGAACGAATGTTGTGGAACGTGTGACTGATCTCCAAATATAGCCTATATCGCATTGTGCTCAATGGGCTGATTTTCACCGGTCTGACACCTAGATGGACAAAATGCATTTTTCTTATTAATGGCCAAACCAAGTTGATTTTTCCTGTGAACGCTTGCAGCTGAGAAAAAAAATCTTATGTTAAATTTTTGAATTTTACAACAGAACATGTGTTTTTTGCAATTAAAATAGAATGTGTGTGTTTTAGGGTGAACTTTGAGGTTCCTAGTGATTTGGAGTGGCCCTAAAGCACTTTAAGTAGGCTCTCAAGTGTCTTTAAGTGGATTAGTGGCATAAGGTAATAGATCTGTCACATTCCCTACAATAAATGACAATTTTATTATTTTAAGGTACCGTATGAGGCTAAAATATGAAAATGTATCGGTACTGACATTTTTACATGACGTGACTCTAGGAGGAGTCTTACTTTGTATCGAAAGCCTGAGAATCTGTAAATTTTGTACGCGATGATGGGTTTTACAATCTGAAACTGAAATATACAGAAACTTGTGGAATTCAGCATTTATTTTAGTTTTTTGCTAAACATTGTGTAAATCCCACCCAATTTTCTTCATTAGCTCAAATGAAATCACTTCATACAATTGTAATTTAACCCATTATTTTGGTATTTTATTAGAGATAACGGTATAATTCACTGAACTATATACTATTCTGGTGTGTGATTCAGTTTGTCTTGCTGTTGCCCAGGACTTGAATGTATTAGTTGGCTTTAAAACTGCTACAGGCACATGGGGTGGGCTTAGTTTTTGAGTCATTACTTCAATTATGTGTTTTTTTATGGCATTGTATAGCCAAACTGTATATTTTAATGGACATTGTGCACGTAAATCTGCTCCAAAGCAGCCATATGATCTATTTTGTGCCTCAAAATTGTTGGAATTTCACAGAATGTCTGTTTCTCCATGAAAAATTAAGAATTTTCATGCATGAGTGATTTTGATATCTACACCCCACATTATGTGTATATTTTACTTTGGTATATAGAAGGCAATGTTTGAAAACTTTACTTGATGGAAATATACCAAACGGTTCATTTATTTAGGATTTTTTTCTAGTTTTGTATAACGCGTCTTAAAATCCTTGATTTCTTTTAGCCGAATGGTTCTTTGCATGCAGGAATTGAACTGAAAAGATAATAGGTCCTTGCAAAAGCATCTGATTTCCACTCGGTCAACCTTATTGATCATTTAGATGTATTCGATAAATATTTTTGACAAATGTCGCGACTCATTTAGGTGTCGGACCAGTTAGAAAGTTTCTAGTTTGCATGTGTTTTCCCCAAGATTAGTTTTTATTTCATTGTTAAATCTAACCTTAGGTTAAAGTAGTATGTCTGTTGTCATGAATAGTAAGTATTTTACTGTGTTTGTCAGGTAGGTAATTCCTGATACAGACATATTTGTATGTAATCGGATGATCATTTGTTTGTAAATGTTTTCCTAAAATTGAAAGCTAATAAAGCATTTTACTAATATAAATGTATTTTCCTTTTATAAAACCCTTTATGCATCTTTTCAGCTCCTGATGATGAAACAAACATTGGAGTGCTTATCCGAGGCCTACGACACATCAAAGAGAAGATTATATTTATACGATTATTAACAATGCATAGGCGTAGAACCAAGGTGACGAGGGCGGGGTTTGGGGGTTGATGTTGGTGGGAGCAGTAATCCATTAATCTGAGAAGGGTACCACTGTATTGTCGCCAAAACATGCGCCAACCCCAAACGGTGTGCTTGTGTTCTGAATGTTAATGTCACTGCATAAAGCTAACCAATTGCCCCAGTCTCCACTCCACCGCCCCGCAAACAAACACACCACACCCAATTTCTGAAACGCTCCTATGCCACTATATCATCCATCATAAATGTTCAGTATATTTGCAATACGCCAAACCTACATGTTTAGACAATCTAAGATCCAGGTGATCTACGTGGGAGGATCAAAGAATACTAGTAACCATATAGTATTCAAGGAAAGGGTGGCAGTTTAAGACATGTACTGCACTATAAAATCACGCGTTATGCTAATTTAAAATGTAGACCTATTTCTGTTTTATGTTTATTTAATAGTGGAATTGGATATTGCCAGTCGAATAGTCACTCTGTAATTTATATAAATGTCATGACATGAAACAACTTATTTTAAAAGTATGTTATATCTGCTTCATCGAAAGAGTTCATTGTAAAATATCATTATATATATAATATAATAATATATATAAATCAAGAATAAGCGGTGATATGCGTCAGTTATTTTGTTTTCACTATTAGTCATGCTCCCTTTAGTGGCCTCTTAACACAGACCTGTGTGAATGCATCAGAAGGAAGGTCAGCTTGTTGCATAAACGTTTTAATCGTTTTATAACGTAGCTAATTAAAACGTCTACTTGGCTTAAGGTCTGTGGGAAACAAGAACATCGGTAAAACAGATGGATTCTCCCGAAAAGAATGACGTTTTATCAATGGACATGAAGTTAAAGGGAACATGTCCGTTATAACAAACTTACGTACACGGCTGGTAAACGCACAAATCATCCACAGCCGATGCTTTGTTAAAATGAGTTGAGCAACCTCCGGGGCAGGATTTGAGCCAGCAAAATTAAAAAAAATCAGGATGAGTACTGTGGTTGTTTCCACACTATTTTAATTTTGCAACATTTTATCAAAACTTGAAGGTCGCAGTTATACCTGTCTGTAATTAAAGGATATATACCACGCGGACCTTATCCAAATCGCTGTAATTGCCAAGAAGTCGTCAGTTATTCACTCCAATATCACGGGCAATTTTGTCGTGAAATAGTCTGGTACCCTAACCATCTCAACGATTATTTTTGATACCTGGTGCAGTTGTTCAGGCTACCAGACTATTCACACGATAAAACGGTACAGATTGGGCACTTACTTAAATCTTACACAATTTCTAAGACATAAGAACCAATGCAACATCTAGTTCTTCTTTTTCTCATTAAAGAATAATATCACTGAACACAGGGTATTATTCTCTTTAAACTGTGACCAGTTGAAGCCTGCTCTAAACATTACGAAACATGTACACTTAAAGTTTCATGAAATCTACAACAAGTAGAATAAAAAAAGGCCATAGTCGGAAATTTTAACTGTGTTGACAGTTTTAGTAAACATAAACATATTTTGAAAGTACCACTACATTCCAAACATAACTTTCTATAATTTGAGAGCATTTGCAAAATTTGGCACGCTCAAATGCTCCCCCGGAAAATGCTGATCTCATTTTAGCGGTCTATGATTTGCGCGTTTACCAAGATAGAATATTATAGTAACCAACTAAGGGCCCTCGAGGGGTCAGTAAGTTAGGACATTGATTACAGTGATTGATAAACAACACAACCATCACAAAACAACCAGATCACATTCACTGAGCAGAGCAGTTCACGGTCCCTTAAATCACAACCACACCAGTAGTTTTATAGTACTGACTATTAATGTTATGTGTGCTTTTTAAATGACTGCATTAAAGAAGTACCCAGTGCTTTCAGAATTTGTATATTTGAACAACAATAATAGCCAAATATGCTGATTACGTGAATATAGGCTGGAAAAATTAGAACCTTGTGAAGAAATGCATGTTAAGTAGATATTTCATCTCAGTGAATAGTAAGGACTGGTACAATGGGCACATAATCTATTTTCCACTGGAGTGGAAGGAGAAGTAATTAATGGCACCACTTTTATTTTTGTAAACAACTATTAACGCACTAGTTTTACCAAATATCCAGATACGATATTGATAATAAATGTTTTTAAAGAAGTGTATGTGCATGAATTAACTGTTAAAAAGTTGATTTGTTGTATGATGTGTATAAATAATGATTACTGAAAATAACGTTTTAAAGACGGTCCATTTTAATGAAATTAACAGAGCGTGTACGTCCCGCTTTTTATTAACATTTAATTTAAACAATATTTTATTCAAGTAATGAATGGGACTTTATGCAGATTATTGTGTATAATAAACGAAATACTATGATATAAAAACAGATGTATGTGAACATTGTAGTGAAATAAACGCATATATATGAGAAAAACAGGATTTGTAAGGTATCATCTATAAAATGTAATTTGAGCGCCGTGTATTAAACCGAGTTGGAAGCAATCATTTTTGGCGGCAAAACTAGTAGCGCCACCAAGTGTACGCGTCTTTTAACTGAATCAAGTAGACTGCTTCACTGCGCGCTTCCTTCCAATTCATGTAGCAGTGACACAGACGTAGGTTACATCCTTACATGTAGCAGTGACACAGACGTAGGTTACATCCTTACATGTAGCAGTGACACAGACGTAGGTTACATCCTTACATGTACTAGTGACACAGACGCAGGTTACATCCTTACATGTAGCAGTGACACAGACGCAGGTTACATCCTTACATGTAGCAGTGACACAGACGTAGGTTACATCCTTACCGGCGAATTGATGATTTGCATAAAAAAATTCTTTGGTATATTATTATTATATCAGCCAGTTTCGATGTTCAGCTTATGAGAACCCAGACAACAGTATTCTACACCGGTACTGTTCTAATTGAAAGTCATGTTTAAAAGTGAAGTTTTTCCAGGAAGGAGCTTAGCTTTGTCTTTGTCCCAGTTTTTTAAAAAAAAAAAAATTCTGTTTTGACAAGTGTTGACATTGAAATGACTGAAGGAGAGTGAGGAGAAAATTGATCGATTCACTCAAACCTTTTGAAAGAAAGTTGGACGGATTATTGACTAGATGACGATAGACAAGAGAATCCCAAATTATATATGACAGCAAAGTTGGTGGGTTTCTTATATACCCCTTAACTATATTTAAAGTACCTTATATGTAAACCTTATTAGACTGATTGATAAAGCCTCATATCTCCATGTCTAGTAATTTCATCTTTATGGCTGAGTGTACAACAGTATCGAATGCTTTTCGGAAGTCGATACAATAAGTGAAACAATATTTGTCACCGAGTTGATATATTTGTCGATTCGACATTTAAGGATGTGATCTGAAGTTCTATATTTTTTTGAAAATCCAAGATTAGTCGGTGCTGTTGTAAAACCTTATCTAACCTGTCATTAAGGATACTGTTGTTGATCTGGTATTAAGGATACTGTTGTTGATCTGGCATTAAGGATACTGTTGTTGATCTGGCATTAAGGATACTGTTGTTGACCTGGCATTAAGGATACTGTTGTTGATCTGGCATTAAGGATACTGTTGTTGATCTATACTGTTGTTGATCTGGCATTAAGGATACTGTTGTTGATTTAAACAAGATGTAACAGCTATACCACTGTAATCTCCATTTTTTTATATTTTGTCTTAACAATAGGGCTTATTTAACCATGTGTCTTATCATTTGAGTATAAACCAGAATTAAGCACTTTGTTAAACAGTTTTCCTAGAGAGGGTAACAAGTTACACTGGCATTCCGTTTGATATAAGTGCTAATCCTGAAGAAGAGCCATATCTTAATTTTTAATACATTCTTGAATTTCCTGCTGGTTATAAATTATGAAAATCTTATATTATTGTACCGTTTTGAGTTGTTGTCCATATCTTTCAATTGTGAATCAAGCTCATCTAGTCCGGATTTGAACGGGCCAGGTATTCACCAGAAGGGGTGTGTCAGCTGAATATGGCAACAATAGACACCGTCGGGCCAGGTATTCACCAGCCGTGAGTGTGGCAGCTGAATGTTGCGACAATAGACACCGTCGGGCCAGGTATTCACCAGCCGTGAGTGTGGCAGCTGAAAATGGCAACAATAGACACCGTCGGGCCAGGTATTCACCAGCCGTGAGTGTGGCAGCTGAATATGGCAACAATAGACACCGTAGGGCCAGGTATTCACCAGCCGTGAGTGTGGCAGCTGAAAATGGCAACAATAGACACCGTCGGGCCAGGTATTCACCAGCCGTGAGTGTGGCAGCTGAATGTTGCGACAATAGACACCGTCGGGCCAGGTATTCACCAGCCGTGAGTGTGGCAGCTGAATGTTGCGACAATAGACACCGTCGGGATATGATTGAAACATAGGTAAAGCTAGATGTGGCCTGTAACAGGTTTGTCCAGGACATTTTGGATCAGCCCTAGTATAGCATAATATAATGGAACAAAAACATGAACAACATATAATACAATTCTAATTTACCTTTATATTTAATTAGAAGCTCATGATTTCGTAGTTTGAAATACAGTATTTGTTTAGTTTAACAACATGTTTGGAATAAGAAATGTAACGAAACGTGTAATAGGCCTACATGGCTAGGATTTGAAAACCAGTTTTAGGTGAAAAGTTAATCTTTTTAATTAAACGGTTTGTTGATCTTGTTTTACTAGCATCAGCTGAAACTCTAACTTATTTTTTGGATAGACATATTTCAACAGCACGCATGAAAAGTACATGACAAGAACATTTCAAAAACACTAGGATTATGGGAAATGTTCTGACTTCATGTAAACTTAAAAACAAGATCGTTCACCACAATATTTCTTGGTTTGCAACATCATTCGCACTTTATAAAAAGAACACTAGTTGTCAGTAAAACAGAGGATCGGACTGGAAATATGCAAGCACCATATATCAACGTTTTAAATAATTTGAATTGAATGTTGTTTAACGGCTCATCAACACAGTACAGGTTATTTAGAGCCGCCCCAGAGAGAGGGGAAGGATACATAGGAAATATAAATTATATTACATGCTAATAACAACACTCGTCTAGAATTATGTTTTTGGAATATGAGAAAACATGATGTTACATCTAAAGAACGCTGCAGTGCTTCTAATTTGTCTGTTCGTTATTGTTTGAGGGAAATCAATGTTTCTGCACTTATTAGTATCACAATACGTCATGATGCTCTACTTATTTGACAGGCATACCATATCACAAGAGTCAAAGCTGTAAATAAACAAGTTTTCGGAGTACCATGACGTCGTACGAACGATTTTGTATTACATTCTGTCTTATATTCAGTAGCAAGTATGTGTGTTCTAGTTTGTCAGATTCTGTTTAATTCTTATGCATATTCATTTAGTATTAGACACCTCACGGGAGTCATACAGTTTATACTGAGTTGCATTTCCTTCGTCCCAAACTCACAATCACAGTGGGCTGGCCCAATTCCACCCCAATGTATTCTAATTTCGACTGCATTCCTGGCAGGAGCACGATGTTGGTTCCACAATACTTCTGGTCAAGGAGTAGCCTCGAACGTCCTCCTCGCCGATAACACAGGCCGTTAGAGTAACGTCCCTTGTTGACATAGTGATGTCTTTGCAGCATGCACATTCCTTAGGGATAAAAAACAAATACATGTGTACAATATCACACTGAGTTATGGTAGTTTTACCATCTTTTCTCGTTTGTCAAGTTTTCAAAAAGAAGTTGCTAATCAGATTCACTTAGTAGTATACTTAGTATATATTTAATATGTCGCTCTGCCGTACGCTGTTGTAATGTGATGGAAAATATAGGAGTTGAGCGTAAATGATTTATACTTGACAAAAACTGCGCTATTTATACATAATACTGATAGTTCCTACCAAGTTTCATGAAAATCGGATGACAAATGTAGGAGGAGACAGCTAACAAGCATGTGTGACGGACGGAAACGGACGCACTCAAGGACGCACGCACGCCTACCATTACAATATTCCCCTCCACCAGTATATAACGACATGGCCTTAAACACGTTAGGGCGTAGTTTTATAAACGCTAGGGCATATAGAGGAACTTAAACGAGGTTCGAATCCCACTGGGAGTTCGACTTGTCAAGTGAGAAAGTGACGATTCTTACGGATGGTGGGAGGTATACAGTACTGGTTCTACCCAGGAAAAAAGAGGTGATCTCCCTTTATCACAAAAAAAATCGACCGTCGTACATGGCCTAACATGTGATAAAATGACGTAAAACACCATTCAAACAAACAAACTTCTAGTATAATAGCATACTTACTCTTTGAAATCCATCATAATGGTTGACGTTAGGGACCACGCTTGAGCTGCACATTCCCTCGCATTTATTTACAGTCACTTTCCCCAAACACTCCAACAAATACGGATTGCCAGTTTCTGATTCGAAGTGCTCGCGAAATCTCATATCGATCTCAATCTGATCCATAACACACGGTAGTATCTGCTCCTCGCCATCCCTCTTCCAGACATTTGGAGATTTCAAATTTGTTTTAAGTGGTGGAATGGTCTCAGGAAGTTTATTCTGGGGGAAGTCCGCTGTATCCACATCTGTGTGAACGCTAGCTTCATTTGGTTGGTCAATATACTTAAGCAGATATTCGAGTATTTGATTGTCGGATATTTTAAAGGTATCAGGTGGTATTTCATTTATGCTCTGATCAGAAGTTTTTAAGCTTTTCGGCGGTTCCCTGCTCACGTTACCTCCGATGCCAAAGAGTTCCGACATTAGGAATACAGACGGCTTGTAAACCGGATATGTTCGGATACCATTGTCTAGCCTATTTCTGTTTAAATTTGTACTTGGATCACCAGCAATGCCTTTCTTGTTATTTTCGTTTAAATTTATACTTGGATCACCAGCAATGCGTTTATTGTTATTTGCATCAAAGGGCAACTTATCTGTAATACGATCCATCAAATGGCCTTGCAACACTGAATTACTTCTTCCAGCGTTCGTTTGTATGTAGTTTTTGACATTCATGATAGGGTATGCAGATATCTCGGAAGTGTCGAAAGTCGGAGTCGGTCGTCCGGGAATCGAGCAGTATATCATGGGCAACATTAGGAATATTGAAAACCGCAGTCGTGTTTTGGTATCCATCTTCATTCTGAAATAGAGCGAAGTTTGACAAAAGTTACACAAATGACAATGTTCAGTATTGTGAAAGTAAGCTGCCTCGGCAGCTCAGTGAATGTTAAGCGACATCGGCAGCTCAGTGAATGATAAGCGGCAGCTCAGTGAATGATAAGCGGCCTCGGAAGATCAGTAAATCATCAGCGGCTTCGGTAGCTCAGTGAATGATAAGCGGCCTCGGGAATTCAGTCAATGATACAAGGCCTCGGCAGCACAGCGAATGATGAGCGGCCTCGGCAGATCAGTGAATGAGGAGCGGACTCGGCAGCTCAGTCAATAATAAGCGGGCTCGGCAGCTCAGTGAATGATAAGCGGCCTCGGAAGCTCAGTGTATGATAAGCGGCCTCGGCAGTCAGTTAATGATAAGCGGCCTCGGTAGCTCAGTGAATGATAAGCGGCCTCGGTAGGCAGTGAATGATAAGCGGCCTCGGTAGCTCAGTGAATATTGAGCTGAATGATAAGTGACCTGGGCAGCTCAGTGAATGATAAGCGGCCTCGGAAGCGGCAGCTCAGTGAATGTTAAGCGGCCTTGGTAGCTCAGTAAATGATAAGCGGCCTATGTAGTCACTGAATGATATGCGGCCTCGGTAGCTCAGTGAATGATAAGCGGCCTCGGGAGTTCAGTCAATGATACAAGGCCTCGGCAGCACAGCGAATGATGAGCGGCCTCGGCAGATCAGTGAATGACGAGCGGACTCGGCAGCTCAGTCAATGATAAGCGGGCTCGGCAGCTCAGTGAATGATAAGCGGCCTCGGAAGCTCAGTGTATGATAAGCGGCCTCGGCTGTCAGTTAATGATAAGCGGCCTCGGTAGCTCAGTGAATGATAAGCGTCCTCGGTAGGCAGTGAATGATAAGCGGCCTCGGTAGCTCAGTGAATATTGAGCTGAATGATAAGTGACCTCGGTGATCAGTGAATGATAAGCGGCCTCGGAAGCGGCAGCTCAGTGAATTATAAGCGGCCTTGGTAGCTCAGTAAATGATAAGCGGCCTATGTAGTCAGTGAATGATATGCGGCCTCGGTAGCTCAGTGAATGATAAGCGGCCTCAGCAGTCAGTGCGATGATAAGCGGCCTCGGTAGCTCAGTGAATGCTAGGCGGCCTCGTTAGTCAGTTAATGATAAACGGCCTCGGTAGCTCAGTGAATGATAAGCGGCCTCGGTAGTCAGTTAATAATAAGCGGCCTCGGTAACTCTCTGGATTATAAGCGACCTCTGCTGCTCAGGGGGCACTCCTCAGTTTCGGATGAATGTCCATGGTGTAAATAAGAAAGAAATCAACTAAGCATCTTTTAGGTCCATGGATGGTATTTATAATAATTATGAAGCACATGTTTGATGTTTTTTTCAGTTTAGAGTACTTCTAAGTTTATTTTGGTGTATTGGAATATGCATTCTTTGGGTTTTTTGGAGGCTATAAATAGACAAATGTGAATCTATCAAAAACTTCCAAAAAGTAGGTAAAATGGCTGATTTTGACTCAGGGGGTGGGTGATCAGCATGGAATAACTTTTTAAAACGCCGGAGTAGGTATGTAAAATTTAGCATTTCCTGATATGCAAGAGCGTTATGAGTGCAGACATGAGCCTGATATGAGTAGGAATTTATTTTATTTATTTATTGACATTTGAAATATTGCTAAAATTGCTTTTTTATCATGTTTTGAGGGGTGGGGTAATCTTAAAGAAATTGGACTAAAGTTGTACAAGAAATGCTTTTTGATACTTTTATTTCGTATGGAAACATGGGTAATTTTATTGTCTTCTAAGAAATGTATGACACAATGATGATGTGATTTATTTTTGCTCAAGGATTCAGGCTAAGGGCTTGTCATTGGTTTGATGATTGAGAAATGTACATTAAACTGTGGAGTGCCCCCTCAGTGAATGATAAGCGGCCTCGGCAGCTCAGAGAATGATAAGCGTCTTCGGCAGCTCAGTGAATGATAAGCGGCATCGGCAGCTCAGAGAATGATAAGCGGCCTCGGCAGCTCAGAAAATGATAAGCAGCCTCGGCAGCTCAGAGAATGATAAACGGCTTCGGCTGCTCAATGAATAAAAATACCTTAGCTTAGCGCTACAGATCTCTGCACTGTTCGCTCCATGGCGGAAGCATGTCTGATGGAAAAGTTCTTCATTCATATCATCTTTCTCTGAGTTTGCTGTTCCAATTGAACCCTTTCTCACATCACAGATGGGGGGGGGGGGGGGGGGGGGGGGGGGGGGGGGGGGGGTGGAGTGGGGGGGGGGGGGTGGAGTGGGGGGGGGGGGAGGGGGGGGGGGAGAGAATTTCTATAGGTAACTGTAAATCGCTGTTAGAAATACATTCGCACAAGGAAATTGAGATTATTAGTTTTTTGTCAAAGGATGAGGCCCGTCCCATAAAGAGTGTACAATAATTTAGTAAAAATTATAACCGTTTTGCATTTTATGTGCACTTGTATATATGTTAAACAACTATGTACAGATGGATTTTTTTAAAAGACCCGTGTTAACAATTAATAGTTTTTGTATTTTTAGCAAAATATACTCTATTATCAGTTACCTCTCTGCCATGTTTTAGTAAATCTCAAATGCAAGAAACTCATCGGACTTCAAAATTCAAAAATCGTTGTCATCTGTCAGTGTTTTTGATCACCTGAGCCGAAGGCTCAGTGTGATGTTTTGGAATCACTCTTCGTCCGTCCGTTATCTGTCTGTCGTCCGTAATCGTCCGTTGTCGTCGTTATCTTTTGCTTCTGACGACTTTTTCTCTGAAACCGCTTGTCGGAATTCAACCAAATCTTATATGAATTCATTAAACTGGATTTTATAGTTGCACCAACAGATAAGTTTATTTGGCGACATTCCAGCTTTTTATTGGTGGAGGAAGACCCCAGGTGCAAACCAGAGCATTTTTTCGTGCACGGGCGCGCACCTGAGTAGAACCACCGACGTTACGCAAGCAAGCTGGATAGCTTGATACTCACATACTAAACAGTCCTGGCCCCATGGGGAATCGAACCCACAGCGGTGAGGGACATGTGATTTCTAGTCTCAGACTACTCGACCACGGACGACCCCAAGTTTATGTGAAGCATCATTATATGTTTGTTCGAATGGTGCACCTGAGGTCATAAATGCCCCCGCAATGGGGCTTATCAGTTTCATTTAACAAATCTTAAAAAATCTTCGCAAAAATACAAGATATAGAGCTGTGATATTTTGCATGTAACATCGTCTTATGGTCTTCTAACTAGTTTGTTCTAATGATGACCCTGAGGTCAAATGTGGACCCGCCCCAGTGTCCTAATCATTACCACGAACTTTTATCAAGCATACATTTTGAGTTATGCTCCGGACAAAAAGTGTGACGCACGGACGCACACACGGACGGACAAAAAAAACGGCGACTATATGCTCCACCATATTAAACAATCTAGTGTTTTTAGTTACAATATATTTTATATGAAAAACTAAGGTAATAGTAAATGAAAAGAAAAAAAATGTGATGGGGCCTCAATATAATGTCTCTGTGGTAATCAGTCAGCCAGAAGTAAGCAGTTAAAAAGCATGCTATCCATGATTTTTCAACGACTACATTCAGTTGGGAATTGTGTCTTTAAGAACAGATAAATCCTTTGAAAAGTCGAATCATAAATACCATTGATGTGGACTTATTAAATGCGATCTGTATATATTAGCTTTAATTTATTTGCCCACAAATTATCGACCCTAATTATATATTGATTTAATTGATCAAATACTGCATGTTGGGTCATATGAAAGTTTACGGATCGGGCAGTCTGACCAGTACAGGTATATGAACCGAAGCGAAACTAAGGAACACCCTTACCGAATCTACATACACCAATTAACATATATGCGACTTATATGCGGCTTATATGCGACATATATGCCCCTTATACTTCGCTTACAAGTCACTTCAAATCCGGAGTAAGTGAGTTATGTGTAAGTCCAGTTGATTTTGACATATAACTCGCATATGCGGATCTGACTGGTCAATTAGTTGTACAGGAATGCTGTTAACAGCATTTACCACACAAGTGAGAACTTATGCATTTTCTAATCACTTTCTTCGTTGCAGATGTCTGTAATTTTCTAAGTCCAAAATAAAGTGAAATTTTTACAAAGTTTTTGATTTGAGAATGTGGGTATCATTATAACCAGATTTCGAACACATTCAACATGCATTAAACAAGGATTTTAAGACAAAAATAATTTAAATACAAACTTTTTCTTATCATTTATTTACCCTTTATTGCAGTGCATACAGCATATTTTGATAAAGATGACAACAGATGCACGTATTTCCTCTGCAGTCGGTTTCTCAAACTTAAGCTACAACTCACCTATTTTTACACACTATACTACAGGCAAACTAAACATTCAAACTACACAAGCAATCTGAAAGTATTTATTAGTGATTGAATTTTACATTACAAATTATTAATCCTGTATTTTCTTAACTTTTAACCAGTTGCATTTATTTAAAAACAAGGTAATACAATTCAGTTTTAATGTTTTATTAACTACCCTCACCGAATGAGAAGGTTTGCTGCAAGGTTGTTACAAGTTTGCTGCAAGCTTACAGCGAACAATTTTCTCTCCAAAAATCTATTCATTCACCAGAAGTTCGCCAAAAACTTTTAGTTATTTGGAAGGTTCGCCAAAACATCAAAACAAACTTACTAGCAGTTTCAGATTTATTTTGTTATTGCACGACGTAACATCACCATAGACTTTTCAATTCAGATTTGCCGTTTCTTTATTCGCCACATTTCCATTCTGAGCTGCTGTATCTCTGTTCGCCAAAACACCATCGCAAAACTTAAACTTTATACAGACGTTTATTATTTCCAGTTACTTATTATTAAAGTGAAATTTGCCTTTTATACACCTGAACAATTAAAATTGTGTCCCAAGTACAAAATGATATCAGTATTAATTTGCATTAACATGAAAAGCCAAATTAATAGTTTAAGTCATTGTGCATTAGTATAAAGTAACTATCTACACATTTAACAAATATAAAAAAATATATATCTACTTTGAAAAAGCACACATACTTTAAGTAACATGTATTTAAAAGTTAATTAATGACAAAGATAATTAATGCTAATATCGGAATAATATAAGTGTACATGTAGATTCCACTAGGCCTTGAGCCAGGACCCAAAATTTTCGATATTGTTACCAACTCAAGGGACAAATTATACCATGACTTTTTGAAAAGAGCAATGTATATAGATTACATTTTTCCATGATACCAATCTGGAACAGGTAGCTTATATAAAAAAAATCGAACATTAATAGGTTGTCATTGTAGCGCTTTCATATAAGTTTTTGATGTTCATTTTTGAATGTCATGCTTGTGTGAATAATTATTGATGCACTTTTTAAAGATGCACTTAAGTTTACAATTCATTGAGTTACATAAAGCGTAAATAAGTTCTTTTTTAGCATTGAATTCAGTTTAAAACCTCTATTTTGCTTCAAATTAGAAGTCAATTTACCCCACCCACTATTGACACATTTTTATGCATTTAGTTTAGTTAATATTATTTACAATATATGTGTAAACTTGTAAGAATCAGTAATTTACAACCTTTCTACATGATTTAAATAATATTATAGTATGAATAAGGGATTGTAATGATATATTGATGAAATTAAGTACTAAGCAATGTTCATGGCATTGCACATATGTGTTCAGTAAGCCTGATACGTTGAAACACATGCCAAACTGGAACTATAAGCCTTCCTCAAAGTAACTGCAACATAAATAGTATTAACATGTTCTGATATATACATATATTGCACAGACGACACATAGTCCAAAGGATTCTAGATAAAGGAAATGTGCGGTTTAATGTGTGTTTTTTTAACAAAAGTATTTTTTAGGTGTATGCGTCATGGCATTACTTATTATTTGGATTTGGATTATGTATTACACGTAAATACATGAATTAAACTTTGCATATTGCAACGCAAAATCTTAAAAGTTGTCTATTTTAATACTTTTTAATTACAATTTATGCATATTTTAAGGATTTTTACACCTGCATTGCACCACCCATATACAACACAATGAAGAATTCTGCATATGAAATGTAAACATAGTAGTATATGCATTTGCACGAACCAGTTTTGTGTTACTGAAAAAAGAATCGACGAAGATGAATTGATTTGAATTGGGGTTTTAAGGCGCACCAACACAAACATGTTATATGGCGCCAAAAGGAACGAACATTCGACCCGGCTCACGATATCTAGATCTAGATAAAAAATTGCAGAATGTACCTAGAACCTTCTTACCTGCAGAACTGCAGAGTTTCTGCAAATTCTCTAGTAAACACTCCATTTTTTCCTGGAGCCACGATCACTGCCACCACAGAAGTATCACTTGAAACAATACAGGTTTCATGATGAAAATAATGAACAAAAATGACAAAATTAACATGAATTCGGGAAAATGTTACCCCTATGCCTGGATATGCAGTGGTCATATTCTTGCTCGGGAACCACACGGCGTCGACGAAGAAATATCTTTAGTACCATGGCAACTATTTGTTAGTATTGGTGCAGTTGTACTTTTGCGCATGCAAGTGCAAGTGAACTGATTATTACCTAAAAAAGAAGGTGTATTGCCAATGAAGAGAGAGAGGGAGTGTGTGTGTGGGGTGGGGTGGTTGGGGGGATATATAGGCATTTAGAAACCTGCCCTACTGACGAATAGACACCTATGTTTCTTTAACATGATGGGAGAAAAAACAAGCTATACACGGGATCGCCTAGTTTACGTCCCCATCCGACGGACGAAAACGTGTCTTGCCCTAGAACACACCGACACAATTCACTGGCTCCGGTGAGGCTTGAACCAGGTCTTCTGCATCAACAGGCTGTATGAGCTCAAGCAGGATGACTGCATTAAAATAAATACAACTAAAATGTTAATCCGTCATAAAGGTTATATCCAAGAAGCTGGGTTCACAACGGTCTTTCTTATCTAGCAAGTTAGCATCAAGTTCATATATGTCGAGTTGCAATGTGCCTGCAAGCCTTATATATGCCCAGCTCATTGCTGTTTTGATAATCTTGGCGGTTAAAGCCTTGGGATAAAACAGGACAATTAAGAATACTCAGTACATATTATCTGATTTAAATAATATAACTTAATGTGACAATATAACATACATATAAGATATAAAAAAAATTTAAACGCTTCCAGATAAGAATCGGTACCCAGTGCATCGAGATAGATTACATTTAGTGATCACGGTTAGTTTACTGATGTTTACTCCAAAAGCTATATCCGACATACAGGTGCTACTGCAGTTAAAAGTAGCTATCCCGCCAACAACAGCCACATTTTACAACCTATGTACATCGTTTCTAAACCTATTGACCACGAGGTATATACATAACTTACATCGTTTGAGAATCAAAACTCTATAGATACAATATAAAAAGCTTTAACCAGCCAGATAAAAAAAATGGATGGATAATTCATTTTACAATTATTTAATTACGGATATTACAAAAAAACATGAATAAACATATACTTTTAAGCGACACATATGCATTATTATATGAGATGAACACCTGGATAGAGTTTTGATAAACTGTTTTTGTAGTGTAATTTTGTCGTAATTTGGCTAGTTATTTTAAAATGTGTATAACTAAAACCTAAAAATCAACAGTTAAACCGTAAAATGCCTTTTTTTTTTGCAATTTGTCGAAAATGCAGTGGTCTACTTTGTGATTTTTAGTTCGTGGAATTATTCAATAAAATTTTTGAAGTGATTTTATGAAAAGTGTACAACTTCAAGCCATAAACAAGAGACACACTCGCCTTGTCTCAAAGTGCTCTCATGTTTTAAGAAACAACAACAACTTTTTTATATAATTCTGTAAAACTGTGACCCCTGTGGTGGCCATACATGTATTTGCCCCCATTGTCGCCATTTGAACAAACTAGATAGAGGATCATAAGCTTATGGTACATGCAAACTATTATTTAGCTTCTGAAGTATCAGAAAAGCTGTTTGAATATGTTTCCTATATAATTCAATGTTATAGTATGACCCCCGGGACAGGGCCAAATTTGATTCCAGGCTTGATTCAAGGGACACCATTTAAATTACTTGGTACAAGACAATAATCTTAAGCTACATGTAGCTTATTACACCTCTAGCTCTTGTAGTTTCAGAGAAGATGTTTATAGACGTTCCTACATAACTCTATGTAAATATGTGACCCCCGGGACCGGGCGAAATTTGGCATAATATCACCATTTGAAAATTAATTGGTAGAGATCGATACTCTTATGCTACATGCATCGTATTAGACCTTTAGCTCTTGTAGTATCAGAATTTATTTTTTTATGGACTTTCCTATATAACTCTTTGTAAGTTTTAACCTCAGAACCACCCCACCCCCCACCCCATCCACCCCTCAACCCCACATTCATATTCATTTTGTCACTTTTTGTTCATGCTCATTAAAGATCTTCATCATGACCCCTGCATTGTTTCAGGTGCCATCTCGCTCACATCACTAAGAGCAGTGGCAGAAAAACTATAAACGTGGCTCCAGCGTAAAAGGAGTGTCTACAATATAATTTGCAGCAACTCTGCAGTTCAGGGTGAGAAGGTCCTAAGCCCATTCTCCATATTTTATCTCGATGTACATGGAGGATGAGCCTGGCATGTTCATGCCTGTTAGGCGCCATATAACCTTTTATGTGTTGGTGCGCCTTAAAACCCAATTCAGTTCAATTCAATAACCCCAGAACCGGGTCATAGTTGGACACAGAGTCACGATTTGAACAAAAGTGGTAGAGAACCATAAGCTTGTACAATATGCAAAATAGTAGACATCTGGCTCTTGTTGTTTTTAAAGAAGAGATTTTAAAGATGTTTCTATATGACTCTATGTAAATATATGACCCCTGGGGCGGAGCCAGATATGACCCCAGGGTCAACATTTGAACATACTTGCTAGTGGACCATAAGCTTATGCTTCATGCATAATATGGGACCTCTAGCTCTTACAGTTTTAGAAAAAAATATTTATTTTTAAAGATTTCCTATATAACTGTTAGAAAAAATGTTACCCCCTGGGCTGGGCCATATTTGACCCTGGGGCCACCATTTTATAAATACTTGGTAGAGGACCCTAAATGTATAATACATGCAAATTATTAAACCTGTAGCTCTTCTAGTTGGGAGCGAAATCGATTTTTAAAAAAAACAAGAGTTTTGCTTAAAAGGGGGAGATAACTCTTATAACAGGAATCAGCTACCCTGTTCACACTGCTATCATGGATTTTTCGTTTCTCTACAAGGTACTCAATAACATGGTACTAGTAAGAATTTGTCCCTTGAGATGGTAACAAAAAAGTGTATGGCTCACGGTCTACACACACAATTTATGATAGAGTGAAACATTGTTGGATAATCTTGCTCACTGGGTCAGTTAATTATTATTATCAAGTATTATGCAATTCCTTTGATATGATGCAGTACACGGTAAATGTATTTGTGGGTCTGTCTAGGATCTGTTGATTATTCTAAGATATCCGCGCACCAAGTGCCTATTGGACTGCTACAGTTAGAGATGATGTTCGACATTTCAATGAAAGTGGGAGTAATGCAGAAATGACAGCGCTCGACATCCCCATAAAAATGAGAGTAATGCAGAAATGACAGCGCTCGACATCGCCATGAAAATGGAAATAATGCAGAATTGACAGTGCTCGACATCTCCATGAAAACGGGAGTAATGCAGAAATGACACCGTTCGACAAATCAGAGTTATGCAGAAATGACAGAGCTCGACATCTCCATGAAAATGAGAGTAATGATAAATGACAGCGCTCGGCTTCTCCATAAAAATGGGAGTAGTGTAGAAGTGACAGTGCTCGATATCTATATGAAAATAGTAGTAATGCAGAAATGACAACGCTCGACATCTCCATGAAAATGAGAGAAATGCAGAGATGACAGCGCTCGCCATCTCCATAAAATTGGGAATAATGTGGAAAGAGAGTTAGAGACAACACTTGACATTCCAATGTAAATGAGAGCAACGTGGGAATGCCAGTATTAGTATTAGTATGCCAGAAGTATGAATTCTGCTTACTATTTATCTCTAAACCACACTTAATGATGAGATCATATTTAGTCAGTTCTGTTAAAAATGAATACATGCAGTGTCAACATATTCCAACTTAATCCGGACCGAATGGGACTTTAGGTTTGTCCCCCGTCCGTCCCACTGTCCGTCCCTATGTCATTTTTTTGCCCGTACTGTAACTTTGTCATGCATTTTGGATTTTTTAAATAACTTGGCACAAATGTTCACCATAATAAGACGGCGTGTGGCGCGTAAGACCCAGGTCCGCAGCTCAAAGGTCAAGGTCACACTTGGGGTTAAAGGTCAGAAATAGGCTTGTCCGGGCTGTAACTTTGTCATGCATCGTGGGATTTTGCAATAACTGGCAAAAAAGTTCACCATAATGAAACTGCGTGTCGCGCGCAAGATCCAGGTCCGTAGCTCAGAGGTCAAGGTCACACTTGGAGGTTAAAGGTCAGAAATAGGCTTGTCCGGGCTGTGACTTTGTCATGCATTGAGGGATTTTGAAATAACTCGGCACAAATGTTCACCATAATGAGACGGCATGTCGCGCGCAAGACTCAGGTCCGTAGCTCAAAGTCAAGGTCACGATACCTTCAGAACACTGGAACACATAGTTTGCGGCTAAACATAGTAAGGTATTGAACATTCCGTGCATGATCATTGACATAGGTACTTTCAACCTTTCATATGGGTACATTCAAGGATAACTGTTCCTTCAATAACTTCAGAATTAGCAAACTGGCTAATAACAACTTTATTTCTTTGAAATGTGTGGCAATTATTGTGTTGACAAAACAGTAACCTTTGACAGCAGTCCAGCTTCTGAATTGTTAATTTTTGAAAAGATGTTTTTTATATAACAGGGGCTAGCGTCATTTATGTTCTTTTCCAATTATCTTTAGTATCTTGAATTCTTTTTGCACAGAGGAATTTTTAAATAAATAAATGTTCACAATAATGAGACGCCGTGTAGACCCGGTAGGGGACTATGACCGTCCCTCGGACTGCTTCTTGTTCTATATGGGGCTAGGTTTGTAACAAAACTGTTTAGCTCAAAAAAATGTTGTTGTTTTTAGCTCTACTGGCCAAGGGCCAGCAGAGCTTATGGGATGGTGTGTTGTCCGTCTTCCGTCGTCCGTCGTCCGTCCGTCCGTTAACTTTTCTTCAAACGACTTCTCCTCAGAAACCGCTCGGCTAATTTTGACCAAACATCAAATGGATAATCCTTAGATGAATGCTTTTTAGATTTGTTAAAATTAGGTCAGCGCTACATCCAAAATGGCTGCCATTACCATATATGGTCGAAACCTTAAAAAATCTTCTTCTCCAGAACCGCTGGACAGATTTCAACAGTTTTTCTTTTAAAATGATCGCCAATGCCTAGACTATCAAGTTTGTTCAATTAAAGTCCCCGGGGTTAAAAATGGCCGTGCCCCGGGGGTCCAAAGTTTGTATATTGAGGTTTTGCATGTTTTTCATATAGACATATAGAAAAAAACTTTAAAAAATCTTCTTCTCTGAAACCACAAGGCACAGAGCTCTCATGTATTACATGTAGCATCAGCTTATGGTCCTCTATTCAGTTTGTTCAAATGGTGACCCTGGGGTCAAATTTGTCTCCGCCCCGGGGGTCACAGTTTAACAGACTTATATAGGATTTATTTTTAAAAATCTTCTTCTCGGAAACTGCAACAGCCAGAGGTTTGATATTTTGCATTTACTATAAGCTTATGGTCCTTTACCAAGTTTGTTCAAATGGTGACCCTCGGGTCACATTTGGCCCCGCCCCAAGGGTCACATGTTTAACATAGACATGTATAGGGAAAACTTAAAAAATCTTCTTCTCTGAAACTGCAAGAGCCAGAGGTTTAATATTTTGCATTTGCTATAGGCTTGTGGTCCTCTACCAAGTTTGTTCAAATGGTGACCCAGGGGTTACATTTGGCCCCACCCCGGGGGTCATAGTTTTACATAGGCTTGTACAGGGAAAAACTGAAAAAAATCTTCTTCTCTGGAACCACATGGCACAGAGCTCTCATGTATTACATGTAGCATCAGCTTATGGTCCGCTACTAAGTTTGTTTAAATAGTGATCCTGGGGTCAATTCTGTCCCCGCCCCGAGGGTCACAGTTTTACATAGACTTATATAGGATTTTTTTTTAAAAATCTTCTTCTCGGAAACTACAAGAGCCAGAGATTTGATATTTTACATTTATTATAAGCTTATGGTCCTTTACGAAGTTAATTCAAATGGTGACCCTGTGGTCACATTTGGCCCCGCCCCAAGGGTCACATGTTTTACATAGACATGTATAGGGAAAAACTTAAAAAATCTTCTTCTCTGAAACTGCAAGAGCCAGAGGTTTAATATTTTGCTGTTGCTATAAGCTTATGGTCCTTTACCAATTTTATTCAAATGGTGACCCTGGGATCACATCTGGCCCCGCCCCGGGGATCACAGTTTTACATAAATGCTTGTATAGGGAAAAACTGAAAAAAATCTTCTTCTCTGGAACTGCAAGAGCCAGAGGTTTAATATTTTGCATTTGCTATAAGTAGTATAGATACTGAGAGTACCAGCACAGTTTCCCCTCGCGGGCCTCAAACCCAAGCAACAGTAAAATATGCCAGCCGTGGCTATTAACTCAAGCACGCCATCATTTACATAAAAAAATGAAAGTCATGCTTAAGTCAAAAGCCCCGACACATATTATTAGTTGCTCAAGCAGCCCCGATCTGGAAAACTCCGCTGGTACTCTCAGTATCTATACAACTAATCAATCCGGTTTGTCATTTTAATAACATAACATTTGCAACTCATTAAACAAAGTCAGATGGAACCGGGCAGTAGTCTTCATCATCGCTCTGCATATAATTTCTCTTCGAGGTTGCCTCAGCATTTCATTTTTTCTTTAGATTACCATGTCACGTGACCGTTTATAATATAAACGTTTATTTATAGACCATATCACATGACCGTTTACAATTCCTTTCGCTCCGAGGTTGCCTCAGCATTTCTTTTATTCTTTAGATTACCATGTCACGTGACCGTTTATAAAATAAACGTTTGCTATGTCACGTGGCTGTTTATAAAATAAACGTTTGCTGTGTCACGTGACCGTTTATGAAATAAACGCTTGCTATGTCACGTGACCGTTTATAATATAAACGTTCTTGTTAAAAGCGTAATACAAAGTATCGCTTCCAACTTTCACTCTTTCAGGTCTCTATTCCCAAAAAGGGTATGTCACCGTGTTAAGAGTGATACTAGACTGTGTGTGTGTGTGTGTGTGGTTCTAGTATTCACTGCCTTATATACCTGTCAGGTAGGCCAAACCTTCACCGATTGGTTGATATAAATAACTGACCTTCACCGATTGGTTGATTCGGCCCTCGAAGTTTCCTACGATTACGTTTGCAGTGTTTGGCCCTCGAAGTTTCGTACGATTACGTTTTAAATGTTTTGATACCCAAGTATTGAAATTTTCATTGTAACCCTTCCATTTAATCAGTGCTTGTTTCTATTTGTAATCACGTCGTATTACTTTTTCAATCCTGAATATTTCTTGCTTTGCTTTTATCATTTCTAATTCATAAAAGCTTCCATCAATGTTTTCTTTGTTTAAATCTTTTAAAGTATATGTCACAGGATTTGTGTTTTGAATTTCATCAACAATAAATATTTCTTCAGTCCGATTTGGGGTATAACCTTTCTCAAACGTTCTTTTATATTTGCTGATTCTAACATTATCCCCTATTTTGAACTTTGTCTTAATTTGATTACTTTTCATCTTTTCATACAAGTTGAAATACACCATTCCTTTATTCTTTTCATCACTTGCTTCAGTCGGTGTCATTTTAATACTCCGATGTTTTGTATTATCATACTTATCTACCATCGCCTGAAGCACGTCTAAATATGTATTTGTATTGTTAGCTGTAAAATATTTCCACATCTATTCTTTTAATGTCCTATTAAATCGTTCAATTACTACAGCTTTTCCGAAATTAAAAGTGTGATACATTTCGATATTATTGTCACTAAGGAATTGCTTAAACGTCTTGTTATAAAACTCTGCACCCTGATTAACCCAGAGCAATTTACACTGTCTTCATGTACTGATTATCTGTTGAAACGCTTTGGTAATTTCCAAACCAGTTTTATTTGGAACCGGCACAACCCAAGCATATTTACTAAACACATCAATAACAATAAGTAAGTATTTAGTACCTTTATTATACTTTGAAAACGATTGCATATCAACCAAATCAGCAGACCATATTTTATCAATTTCATTAACACGGCGTTGACTGAACTTTCTTCGTATAGGTTTATGAAGTTCATCTGCTAACTTATCAGTCCATTTCTACGCCTTTTCTAGTTTTTTGAGTTTCCAAGACCAAGTTTATATTTTGTACTAATAACTGGTTTTACTATCAAATTCTTAGCAATCTTTTCTCCTATAGTTTTAGACTCACTTTTTTTTAAACCGGCCAACATGCTTTTATCACACATTGATTTATTACTAGGATTTTCGTCATAACAATAATCATGAACTTTACAAACAACATCTAATTCATTTACCGGTTCTCCACTATCAAGTGGATTACCAGGACCACAATATTTATAACCAGGAAGTGTTAATCCCTTTTTAGGTAACAGAGGAAGCATAGCTTTGATATATCAATATTACCACCTTCTGTGTTTTTAACAAACTTTGTTTTAGTAATACCACATGATGCACATGTTGCTCTTAACATTTGTCTACCATTTTTTGCTAAAACATACTTAGGATCAACATTTTCAGTAACCTTTTTTTCTTTTATTCGTTTACAAAATATGATTTTATGATGTTTTCATTTTCTACTGGTTTGTAAGGTTTTAATAATTTGTAAAGAATATCGTACACACTGTTTCCTTCTTGCAACTTTTTGACAAAGTACAAACAAAATATCCGCACAAGACACTGGTTATATCTTGATATTGAATAGTGTTGTATTTTATATTAGGTATGTAAGTTAAAACTTCTTTTGGTGGACCTAAACCAAACGGATCGAAGTAATAATTATCATAATAACAAGTCCAGTGCGTGCCAGGTCCGATATGATCATTAAGATTAATAATACCACATTCTTGTTTGTTTTGCTTTGCTGGTAATTTGTTTTTGCTGTAAACCCCACTGAATTTGTGTATGCCTAACTGCTTAACCCACTTTATTATGTCTAAGTTAGAGATAGGTTCATTTTTTAAAATTGTTTTTTTTTTATAAATGGGATAGTTTTATATGGTCTGATTTGTGAGTCTACTTGTAAACCATTTCCGCGATCAACTCTTAGTCCTTTTCCTTTTCTACCTACTTGCAAACCTTTTCCAGTTAAGCCACTAATAAGAGATCCGATCAACGGAATTCCTAATGATGCAAGAAGCCCAAGAAATCCTCCGTCCTGCTGTTGTTTTTTAGTTAGTTTAACAGGGTAGCGACCTTTTGACTTTGCTATTTTATTTTTTTGTGAAGCTGTTAATTTATTTGATGCAAGAAGTGTTTGTTTTTTATCACTAGGAACAGTT
The DNA here is from genome assembly GCA_037043455.1 of Cyrtodaria siliqua. NCBI lineage: Eukaryota > Metazoa > Mollusca > Bivalvia > Adapedonta > Hiatellidae > Cyrtodaria > Cyrtodaria siliqua. The sequence goes on along the minus strand of JAWPHD010000656.1, from coordinate 138,759 downwards.
GCCGTTACGTCTTGCTGTTTTTTATCACTCGGAACAGTTACCGTTTTAGGAACAGTTACCGTTTTATTACTAGAAGCACATGCCAGTACGTCTTGCAATTGTTTTTGTGTTAGTTTATTAGTGCAGCAACCTTTTGACTTTGCTATTTTGTTTTGATGTGCAAATGTTAATTTATTTGATTTTAAAAGTGTTTGTTTTTTATCAGCAGGAACAGTTACCATTCCATTTCCAAATATTTACCAATTCCAGTACTTGCCAGAACGCTAAGTGCCCCTGTTGCTAGAGGTCCTAATATCTTTGGAGCAAATCTAGCAACTGTTGGTAATATTGTTTTAGTTAACAAACCAGCTAACGCGCCTAAAAAGCCTCCATTTTTAGACTGAGACCTCATTTGCGATTTTGATATATTTATGTCTAATCCCCGTCCACCAGATTTAGTTTTGTTAATATTGTTAATCTGGGTAGCTGTCAGCGACAAGGGGAAATTCCCAGTTAGTTGGTTATTTTTTAACCTGAATGTTAATTCACTCTTATCCTCATAAGCCCTCGCTAAACTCTGTTTTTGCCCATCTGTTAAATTTACTGCATAATTTACGTAAGTCATATATATTATAAGTTAGATTAAACTATTACCAATTCATTTCCGACAGTATCAATAACTACATCTACTTCATAGAGAACCAGAGCATAAACTTTATATCTAGCGGTAGGAAGGTTATTTAATTTATATCTCAAACTTAGTTGTTTTGGATCAACACTGACTTCATTACCAGTGTAACTTAAATCGAAATATATCATTCCGAAGAGATTTTTAAAATTACTCGTATTGAGTAAAGTTCCAGTGTTTTTATCATTTTGTTTGTAAGAATAATTAATAACATCTCTGAATATTCTTAAGATATTATCATAACTGTATTCAGTTTCTGGATAATAAACTCCATTTCCATCTTCCAATCTAGCTGATTGTAAATAGCAATTAGCATCAGCAGCATTTAGTTTAAAAGTATCTAAAAGGTGAGGATTTTGTGTTTGAGAAGAACTCTTGTCAGTCCTTTGTAGATAAACAAAAACATGTTTTGGACTTTTGACTGCAGCCGTTATTCTAAATATGGATTCAGTTAGTAGAGTACTTCCGCTTTCTTGTATTATTTCACGGAGGTAAGTCCATCTTGTTGCTGTCATATAATTTGCCATTACGTAACTTAAACCATCTGAGTTAAATATCATTCTAGGTATCCACAAAACTAATTTAGTAATAACTACTCGGCCATCATCACCACTTGATTTGAAAATTAGCACATTATCAACTGTCAGTTGCAAGCTGATTTGAATCTGACTAGGAGAAAGCATGTTTGTTTCCAAACCTCCAAAGAAGGAATATTTGTTTAATGGAATAATAGAGTTAACTTTTTGATTAGTTATGATTAAAGCATGACGAATAGCAAAACCCTGATTATAGGTATCTTCGTCCTTCCGAGATTCTGCATCAGCCGTGTTATCTAAATAAAAGTATTCGTTTGTTCCGGTTGTCTTTGCATAATCGTCAGAAACATCAAGCAAGCTTTTGACATTAACAAATCTGTGAAGATTATTTCCATCGTAAACTATTTTTCCATTTTGCTTTACTAGCATGTGATCAATCAGTGAAGCTGCATCGTTAATTAAAGCAATTTTGTCAGCGTCTGCTAAAGCAGCTTCATCAGCAAGTTTGTTTACTTGAAAACTAATTTCAAAAAATGCATTATACCAATCAAAGTGAGAACTTCTATCATTTACCGAAAATTGATAACCACTTTTCATTTGTCTGGTATTATTTCCTGGTTGTGTTATGGGGGTATCTAACTGAATAGGTACATGTTCATATCTTGTATTATATTGATTACTTCAAAACATCTATATATACTAGTAATTAGATTATTTTTTATTAATTAATCGATTAATTATTGCATGAATATTCCCTCTTCCGGAAAGTAATCTATTAATTTTTGTATTTACATCTTCTTCAGTTTTAGCCACAACTTCTTTTTTGTTATCAGCCTTTGTAAGTTCTTTTAAAATTATCTCACCTTTTGGTTTAGGTTTTATAACTGAAACTAACTTATCAGCAGCCATTTTTCCTACTTCATCTCCAAGTTTTTTAGAACCGCTTTCTAAGATTTTTTTTACAGCAGTTTCTAATGCTTTCTTGCCTGCTGTTTTCACAGACTCACTGAATATCTCTGATCCGACTTTTGAAAAAATGTCAAATTTGCCAGCTCCCTTTAAGCGATCAACTTGAGTATATGTTCCCGTACCAGTGTCATAAACTTTTTTTAAACGTGCCATATAACTTATGTTACATTAATTCCTTCAAAACAAATCGAAATGATGTGTGGACACCATTAAGATTAATAATCTTACCAGAGAAATCGGTTATGTAAATTTAAATACTGTTAATAATTGTTTTGTTTACTTCACAGAACCCGACTCTTATCGGTTCATCTTTAAAAGGATACGATCTCGTAAGATGAGCTGTACTTATTTCATAAATAACATCCCCGTATGATCCGTCAACAATAGAATTACTTATCAAATCACAGTGAATATACAATGTATCGATAGAATTTGTTATGTTTGGTGTCACAGTTCCAAATTTAGTTTCTCTAATAACTGCATCTTTGTCAAACCCGATCAAGGTGTGAAAGCTTGATTCTCTTAAATCAAGTACGAATTTATTATAAATGGTAACTAAACATTTGAAACTTGATAAATCAAACTCAATTCTTATCGGGACAGAAGAGTCATCAGTTAAATCATTGTTTACAGTCAATGTTTCTTTTATATAATTATCGATATCGGCATAACTGTAATTTCCGTTTGCAAAACTAATACTTTTCCAATCTGTCCCATTGTGATACCTTATCACTTTGTTATTAAAATCTTCACTAATATTATACCATGAGTAAGTCATGAAATTAATCTTATCAAGTTCGATGCCATACTGTTTGTTCCCGCCTAATATTAATGGTCTGTCAAATACAGTTGTAAAATTACTTGGTGTATTTGAGCTATTAATTATTGACGCTTTTTCTGATGATAATACAATATTTTGTTCCATATAATATAAGTAGACAATATTAATTGCAAACATTAATCACCTTTGTAATACAGTTTAAAACTTGATTTTTCAACATTGAAAACTTGAGTATATATATCTTTTGTGTTTTCAAAGATAGACCAAAAATGAGATTTCGGAAGATATAATTCAAATGTTCCTTTTAGTATTCGTTTACCATTTTCTATTTTTGGGTCAGCAAATGACTCATCGGTACTTACATTAAACAAACTAAAAGACTCTATACGACGAATGTTTGTATTTGCAACAGTATATGTAAGGTCTGCTTCAACTACATAACGCCCGGGTTTTACAATTGTTGCACCACCATCAGTTTTTGTTGCATACTGTACACTTTTTACAAATGGATTGGCTACAAAAGTAAACGTTTCGATAAAATCATTATGTTTGTTTCTTTCAAGTGGTTTTCGTGTTGGATATGATGCATAACATGATGGATATGATGCTAATTCCATCATCTATTGTATATTCAAACAGTAGAATCCGACTTAAATAGTCTACATTTACTTTCAACTCGTCAATTATGCCAAGAATTGCTCTGTGCCGACTATCAGACTTTTGATTATGCTCTTTAAGAAAAGCTATTTCGCCATCAAAAACCTTGCTTCTTCCATCCTGAGCAGCGTTCAATTGCTTTGAAGCATCATCAATAGCAGTGTTAAGTTTATCAATGTCAACCAGTTTGCTCAGAGCAGTCTCCAGCGACTTACCGTCAACCATTTTCTTTTTGATATCTTCAAATTCTTTGTTGATATCGGCAACATTAGTGTTTATCTGCTCATTTAATATTTTAATTTGAGTTATTTCAGTAGTAAAAGCAGTTCTCATTTGTTTTGAAGCATCGGCAATAGCAGTTTCAAGTTCATTGTTGTCAATCATTTGTTTATTAATTTCTCCAATCCGTGTATTAATATTTTGAACACCAGATCTTATTTGTTCACTTAATTTCTTGAAGTTTTCACTCTCTTCCAATACATCTTCTTTCTTTTCTAACTCTTTCAAAGCATCACTCAAAAGTTTTATTTCATCTTTCAATCCGTTTTGAATTTCAATCATTTTCTCACGGTTTGCTTGCAACTTTGTTTGTATCAGACTTAGTTTATCATCAACACCTTATGTTAAATCTTTCATCATATCTGGAATTTTATCAATATTATAATCACGTATGATTTTTGCTACTCTTCTTAAAGTAAATTGCTTTGTTGCTGCATCACCTGCTTTTTCCGGATTACCAACGTTGGTAATTTTATTATTATCCATGTTGAGATCACGTTTTAAAACATTTTCCTGGTTTTTGCCTTTGTTAAGATAATTAACCAAATGTTTTTGTTTACATACTCAGACAGCACAATACCAAAATTTGTAATATTGACGCTGCCAGTAGTAACTTCCTCACCAAGATCATTAAAAAGTCCCATTATATATAATATGATTAGATTAAATTTCGCCGTTGAAGTTACGCTTTACTAACTTCCTCGGACGATCAAGATAGAGAATGTCGTACTGTTTGTCAGTTGCTTTTTTATACTGATCTTTACTGACATCTTGTTCTTTGGAAAGCCTACCCAGCTCACGATTAACCGGAGTCGCAAAGAAGATGTAATGAGAGCAATTCAGCCGAATGTCATTAGGGGTTTTATAGTAAGATTGGGATAAATAAATTACCCAACAATTTTTGTGCCTTCCCTGGATAAAATAATTAATAATATCATTTTGATTGCGCTCGCAAACATAATCATCAAAAATGACTATCTTCTGATTATCTGAGTCTAAATCGTTCACAGGGATAACTTCATCATTTGAACATTCTAATATGTCTTTAACTGGGATTTTATTCTTTTTAGCTATCTTTTCAAGTTTTTGTGATAAGACCTGATACTTAGACTGCTCCAAGTTTTTAGCAAACAAGTAAATCTTATCATAGTAAACTAAAGGTTTTAACAACATGTGAACTAATGTGTTTGTCTTGCCAGAACCTGAATTACCGCATATAAGCATTCTAAAACAACAGTCTGGCATAAATTTCCATATTTGTTTAAAATTACCGTTTTCTGTTTTCATATCATAGTTTGGAATTTCCATTATAATAATAGTCAGATAATATTAATATTATCCAAGTATTATTATATATGTCTAAAGTGTATTGTGGAATAAAACAAATCCCTCGTGGTTAACAACTTGGAACAAAAGCAGAATGTTTCAAAGCTAATCAAGTTAGATATTACGGATTACAAAAAGTTAAGATGAATATCCCAGAGCCTTCAAAACAAAAAGATGCAGATCCTGCCCGGAGACCGGCAATGAAAATTCCAGGAAGTCTGTCGAAAACAGAAGAACGACCAAATACAATTTATTTGATAGGATTAGAAGCAGAAAGAAAGCATATAAATAAAATATTAAGCAAAACTGAATCTCCCGGCGAAATAACACGTTTGGAAAAGAAGCTGGTTAAAATACAAAATGAGTCTGAAAAAGCACATGCAAATATCAAACTTATAAAAAATAAAAAAGCAACTAAGCCCCCGGCTAAAAAAGCAACTAAACGTCCAGTCAAGAAAGCAATTAAGCCTCCAGCTAAAAAAGCGATTAAGCCTCCAGCCAAGAAGAAATAAATGAACGTGCGAAAGTATATGAATATGTATATGAGCACAGTGTGAAAATTAAACTTATCTTAACTTAACTTATCTTTATTTATCTTATTTTAATCTAACCTTATATTATACATGTCTTTGTTAAAATGGAAAGAATTAGCAGATAAAAAGCAAAAAGCGAGTGAGCTTGTAAAAGAATACGAGAATAAAGTTACTCAGAAAAGACTAGAAAAAGGAGCTAGTCGTGATTTGTACAAAGAAATATTTAAACCTGTGACCAGCGAAATAAAAAGTCAGTCAGAACAGCTAACCGAGCAGTTAGCTTCTCTTCCAAAAATAAGTCAGCAATTAGCCGCTCTTCCAGCAGCAATAGGCGAGGAAGTACAAGAACATGAGGCATACCGGGGATTACCCCAGTTATTTGCCGAAGAACCCCGTAAACTAACTACTGATGATCTAGATGCTGGAATCGATAAAGAAGTGATAGATAGATATGAATTACCTTTGCCGTAAACCGCAGCCAGAGATAACTCAAAACTCGGAAGCATACTCGGGGATGTTAGTGAGATTATCCGACAAAATGGTCGCGATATGACTGCTCTTACTAAACAAATTAAAAAAAGAAAGAAGGATGCAACCGCGAAAGAAGAATATAAACGAATCCGGAAAAACATAGAAAACGAGTCAGAAGTCTTAAGACATTATAGAGAAAGAATTGATGCAATGCTTATGCATAGTTAAGTATTTTCAGGCAAGGGATTACAACAAAATAAACATTCCTACAAAGTCGACAAAGATGGCTACTATGGAATGTTACAAATTGATTTATCCGAACTTGTTGGTCATCACAAACTTATTGCCAAACAAGGAGAAGCAGTTGTGCTAGATCTAAAAGTAGACGATGATTTTATAGACTTGATAACAAAGCGTTACAACAATGGAAAAACTTATTCAAAGCTGTCTCAGAATGCTTTTAAGGAACTAACAGAATTATCTGGTTTGCCAATTCACAAAGGTTCTTCAAAGTTCAAAAAGATTTTAGGGGGTTGTGTTGATGTTGAATATTACAATAGTCCTGATGATTTACTTAATGATCTGGAGTTGGTATGCGGAAGTATCGAATCAGGAAATAATAGTCCACAGCTAATAAATAAAGGTATTAGCATAATCGATGAATTATTAAAAATAGGTAAAATATCACCCAAAGAACACGAACAACTATTTTCTAAATATCTCAATTAAATTATTGTCTAACTGTAATTATACATGAAAACCAAAGAAGAATTAATTGATCACTTGACGCGACTTGTAGCTGCATACAGACGCAGTTATAAATTGTGCGGTATTATAAACACAACGTTACAGATTATCAGTGGAATAATTGGTTGTGGTGCTGTCCTAGCATTAGTTCCAGCAATTCCTGTTTTCATAGCTGTAGTTGGCGCAGTTCCTCCAATAGTTGCTGTTTTAGCAAGTAAAACAAGAATAGCAGAAAAAAAGACTTTGTTAAAAACACATCATAGGAGTTTTAAACAACTTCTATCATATGTCCAAACAACCACAGGACTAGAAAATGATGAGGAGATAATTAGGATTGTATTTAATAAAATATTAGAAATTCAAAAGAATGATAATTTCACAGTACCTCTTGAAATGTATATGAAAAGGTTCAAGCTTAATGGAAATTAAGCTAGTAGAGATGCTATGGAGCATCTGTTCAAGTTAAACGGTCATGGCATTCAGTCGTAATTCTTGTCTGACTTGCTTCCATATCCTATCGTACTTTTCTCTGGTTGATTTTGTTTTAATCGGTTTTGTTTCTTTTTCTATTTTTAATATTTTAAATATTTTCTGAAAAATGTATTCAAATTTGATTGATTTTTTTCGACCTTCTAGCTTATCAAAAATCTTTACAATTTTGTAAAACAAATCTTCAAATCTTTGTCTATTTTTAGAAGACAAATCAAATGCTACTAAGTATTTATCTAAATGAAACTTTCTGTGGTAAATAGTTTTCTTTTGGCTGTAGTTGTAACCTGTGATAAGATTATAACCATTGTGAGTGCCGCAGTTAAGACAAATACGCTCGTTATCGAAAACTTCACAAGTATCATTACAATTCACACATGCGTATGTACACTTGTAACACAGCTTGGCTCTGGTACAATATTAACAAAGCTTCTTTTTATTAGTTGCGTAAAATAAGATGCAATCTATGCACACCCCAGGAGGATCAATAATATCTAAAACTCTTTTACAATATTTGCAATTCATTATATTATACTATAGAATTATATATTTAAATAAGGCTTAAAAAAATATTATCTTACGTAATATTATAATGGAACAAGTAGAAAAGGAAATCAAAAACTTTAAGGAAGATCAAATGGCATATGGCCAAACGGTTGATTTTGAAGATATGAGTAAACTTGACAAAGAGTTAATAGTTTTTACAAACTTTCAAGATCTGACGGAAAGAATTGTAATAATGACACGACAGCTAAAATTACCATGGAAAAAAAAAAAAAGCAGATATAAACAAGCTGCATGCTTTTTGTAAAAAAAAAAAAAATTCTGAGGCAACTAATATTCTTTTAACTGAGGATTCTTTTATTCCTTACTACAGCATTTTGTTAGACAGAGGAATTAATTTAATATAACCTAACTTATATATGGAAAGTTACGCAGAAATTGAAAGAAAATACTTCGGAGAGGAAAAAAAGGTTTACGAGAAAGTAGCTGCTTACGAACAAACTCTTTTAGCTGAAGCAATCAAGGATATTAAACTATTTGAGGAAACTCACATGAGACGATTGGAAAATGATATTACAGCTTTTAAAAAAGATTGGGCAGTAAAAACTGAAACTGAGTGCAGCGCTGCCATAAAGCTTCTTACAGATCTAGCACTAAAAGAAATTAAGATTTTTAATGAAACACAGACAAATACAGTAACTAAAAATGTTGAGTTATTCAGAGATGAATTAGTCAGCAAGTTGGAAAAACTTCATATGATCAATACTGATATCGGATGCCATGAAGATTTTAAAATGTTTATTAAAACCATAAAAGATATGATTGAGGTCAAGCTTTTTTGCAAGGGCAACTTTATAAACTATTGCCAACACATAATAAAAATAAGATCGTTAATAGCTGGAGGTGATCTCACGCTTGAAGGCTTTGAGAGATATTCTAAATGTCATGTAAAAATCAGTCAAATGATAGAAAATAGAGTTCTTGAAAAAGAATGTTTTTGGAAATACTTAGACGTTCTTTTGGACGGAGAGATAGATGTTCTTTTGAGTGAGGATGCTGATGAAGTTACAGAGACTGTTGATGAAGTTACAGATGATAAAACTAATAATGATGAGGTTACTGATGAAAGCATTTCTCAATAAAAAATAAATGCTATTTAATTAGGCTTAAAAAAATAATCTCTTGTAATATTATATAATGAGTATCCGAGAAATTGAAACATCCCCAAAACAGTAAAGCAAGGTTTTTAAAGTAGATATTTATAGTAGTAATGATCCGATTGTTCAACTATAAAAAGTACACTATCCTGCTGTAAAGTTTCTTAAAGCAGAACTAAAAAGAACAGGCGGATTTAAATTAAGCATTGATGTAAAACTTACTTTTAAACAAAATGTACCAATAGATAAAGGAGGTTTTCATATTATATACAAAACGGCTTACTTTGCCTCAAAGGCTGTAATAATATTAAACAAAAATCAAATATCAAAAGCATTAAATAAAGTACGGGAAGAAATTATAAATAGAATTGGAAATTGGATTCAGATGGGAAGTGGTTGGGTAATTGAAACACTAGATGCACATTACATAAATCGAATAACGTATAAGCCTTTACGAGGTATCTCTTATTTGGATTTACCAAAAGAACTTGCTAATGCTAAAAAAGGATTGATACATATAAAACATGAAATAGATAACGAATGCTTTAGATGGTGCCATTTAGCTTGTAAATTTCCTGTTGGAAAAAATCCTCAAAGAATATCAAATTATAAAAAGCATATTGGTGATCTTGATTACAAGGGAATAACATTTCCTGTTACATTTCAACAAATCCCAAAAATAGAAAAACAAAACAACATTTGTTTTAACATATTTGGGTATGAAGATAATCAAGTATACCCTTTGTACATATCAAAATATAAAGCAAAGGAATCGTGTGATATGCTTTTAATCACTGAAAAAGAAAAAAATCATTACGTATGGATAAAAAACTTTAACAGTTTGATGTCTAATCAAACAGCACACAATGGAAGAAAATGGTTTTGTAAAACTTGCATACAATGCTTTACATTAGAACGTGTGCTTAAAAAGCATGAGCCTGATTGTCTTTCACTTAACGGAAAACAAGCAATAAAAATGCCAAACAAAGATGAAAAAGTTAAGTTTAAAAACCATGACAGGCAGCTAATGGTTCCGTTTGTTATATATGCTGATTTTAAAGCAGTAACCGAAAGTATTTCTTCAGCATCAAACAATCCTAAAAAAATCACATACAGAAGCATATCAAAAGCATACTGATTGCAGTTATGGGTATAAGGTTGTTTGTTGCTATGGTGATCAATATTCAAAACCAGTTGTGACATACAGAGGACCAAATGCTGTTTACAAGTTTTTAGAAAAAATGATAGAAGAAGAAAAGTGGTGCAAGAAAACTATGAATGCAAACTTTAAAAAAGATCTAGTAATGTCACAGGAAGAAGAAGCTAGATTCCAAAAATCTAAATCATGTCATATTTGTGGTAATAGTTTTTCAATAACTCTTAAAAAAGATGACCCAGGTCGTACGGTAGCATATGAAAACTCCGTTAGAAAAGTTAGAGACCATTGTCATACAACTGGAAAGTATAGAGGACATATGTAATATTAATTTCAGGTTGACTAGAAAAATACCTGTTGTGTTTCATAACTTGAGAGGATATGACTCTCACTTCATAATGCAACACATCGGAAAGTTTAAACAAAACATAAATGTTATACCAAATAACATGGAAAAGTATATGGCTTTCATGTTAGGAAAAAGTTTAGTATTTATTGATAGTTTTCAGTTTATGTCCCAATCATTAGATAATCTAGTAAAAAACGTCCCGTCGTTTCAATACATATCTCAAGAATATAGCAGTATAAAGTTAGACTTGCTAAAAAGAAAAGGCGTTTATCCTTAGGATTATATGAACAGTTTTGAACGCTTGAAGGATACTAAGTTACCTGGCATAGATAGCTTTTATTCTCAATTAAATGATGAACACATGTCAGATGCAGATTACGATCATGCTAAAAACATATGGAAAACATTTAAGATTAAAAATATGGGAGAATATCATGATCTGTATCTTAAGAGTGATGTGCTGCTGCTTGCAGACGTTTTTGAAAACTTTAGAAAAATGTGTATTGAGTATTACAAATTAGATCCTTGCCATTACTTCAGTAGTCCTGGTTTAGCCTGGGATGCATGCCTTAAGATGACTGGTATCCAACTGGATTTAATAACTGGTATTGACCAATATTTGTTTGTGGAAAAAGGATTAAGAGGTGGTACGAGTTATATTGCAAATAGATATTCACAGGCTAACAATAAATATATGAAAAACTATGACAAGGAAAAAGAAAGCAAGTACATAATATATCTCGATGCTAATAACGTGTATGGGTGGGCTATGTGCCAACCGTTACCCACTGGCAACTTCAAGTGAGTTAATAAGTTTGAAAAAGGAAAATCAAATTACATTGTTGAGTGTGATATTGAGTATCCTAAAAAACTGCATGACTCACATAATGATTATCCTCTTGCCCCGGAAAGTTTAAATATGAAAGATGAGTGGTTGTCAGACTATTGTAAAAATTTAAAACAAAAGTATAATTTAGGACATTGCAATGTTAATAAACTTGTTACGACGTTGAAAAATAAAGAAAAGTATGTCATGCATTTTAGAAACTTAGAATTATATAAAAAGCTTGGATTGAAGGTAACAAAAATACACCGAATACTACAGTTCGACGAATCAAAGTGGTTGGAAACATACATAGACTTTAATACTGCCAAGAGAACAGCTTGTAAAAATGCTTTTGAAAAGGATTTCTTCAAACTGATGAACAATTCAGTTTTTGGCAAAAACTATGGAAAATTTGAGAAAAATAATTAATGTTAAATTAACTCACGATGAGGAGGTCCTTTTAAAATATGCAGCAAGACCTTCATTTATTTCTTGTAAAATGTTTAATGAAAATTTATTTGCCATAAACAGAATAAAAGAACGATTAGTTTTAAATCGCCCTATTTATGTTGGTATATGTATTTTAGACTTGTCAAAATATTTGATGTATGATTTCCATTACAACTACATTAAAAACAAATATGATAAAAAAGCGAAGTTATTATTTACTGATACTGATTCCTTGTGTTATGAAATAAAAACAAAAGATGTGTATGCAGACTTTTACAAGGATAAAGAACTTTTTGATGATTGCGATTATGATCCAAAAAGTAAGTTTCATTTTAATGATAATAAAAAGGTTATTGGCAAGATGAAAGATGAAACGTGTTGCATATCTATTGTTGAATATGTTGGACTACGAAGTAAACTATATTCGTATGTGCTAGATAATGAGGTTAGTATAAAGAAATGCAAGGGCGTTAAAAAGTGTGTTGTTAAAAAACAAATAGCACATGATGATTACAAAAAGATTTTGTTTACGTCAACAGAAGCTCACCATGAGATGAAAGTTATTAGATCACAAAAGCATAACATAAGCAGCTATGCAATAAATAAAAAAAAATTATCAGCTTATGATGATAAACGGTACATACTAGATAATGGACAAGATACCTTAGCATACAAGTAAAATATACTATGATAGAGTATGATAGATGTTAATTGTAATAGTTGAGTAGCATTCAAGGGTTTAAAAATAATTATATATAGTATTATTATATAATGGAACAAGAAAAGTTAGGAAAGGTTTGCAGAAAACTTAACCATTTAAAAGATAAATATAGAAGAGAATTGATGACAAGCAAGCAACTCCAAGTAGAATATGAAGTAGTTCGTGATGATTTTATGGACATCAAAAAAAGACGATTGCTGGTTGAAATGGATAATTATGAACGTGAGCTGGACGGAAACAGAGAAGAGCTTCTTGAGCTGAAATACAAAATAGCAAAGTGTAGGAAAATAAAATACTCCATGGTAAAAAATGATATGCAGAGCGATGATGAAGACTACTGCCCGGTTCCGTTATGTTATGTTATTAAAATGACAAACCGGATTGATTAGTAGTATAGATACTGAGAGTACCAGCGGAGTTTTCCAGAGCAGGGCTGCTTGAGCAACTAATAATATGTGTCGGGGCTTTTGACTTAAGCATGACTTTTATTTAGATTTTTTTATGTAAATGATGGCGTGCTTGAGTTAATAGCCACGGCTGGCATATTTTACTGTTGCTTGGGTTTGAGGCCCGCGAGGGGAAACTGTGCTGGTACTCTCAGTATCTATACTACTGCTATAAGCTTATGGCCTTTACCAAGTTTGTTCAAATGGTGACCCTCGGGTCACATTTGACCCCGCCACATGGGTCACATATTTTACATAAACATGTATAGGGAAAAACTGAAACAATCTTCTTCTCTGAAACTGCAACAGCCAGAGGTTTAATATTTTGCATTTGCTATAAGCTTATGGTCTTCAACCAAGTTTGTTCAAATGGTGACCCATTGGTCACATTTGGCCCCACCCTGGGGGTCACAGTTTTACTTAGACTTGTATAGGCAAAAACTGAAAAAATCTTCTTCTCTGGAAACACATGGCACAGAGCTCACATGTATTACATGTGGTCCTCTACCAAGTTTGTTCAAATGGTGACCCTGGTGTCAAATTTGGACACGCCCCGCGGGTAACATTGTTTTTAAAAAATATTTTTTTTTTTTTTAATTTGATTGATTTTTAAAAAAAAAATCAATTTCAATTTTTTTTTTTTTTTTTTTTTTTAATTGTTTCATTTTTTTTTCATTTTTTTTGAATTTATTTGAATTTTTTTCATTTATTTATTTATTTTTATTTATTTTTGATTGATTGAAAAAAAAATCATTATCTTTTTAATTACTTGACACTTAATTTAAAATTTCTTGTCGGCGCTACTCATCCTAAATGCCTTATTGAATTTCGACGAAACTTGGCAGGAAGCATCGGTAAGATGTCTAGTTGTGCATATCACGCTTTTGTTCCAGTTCGCTGATTTTTGACGGAGTTATGGCCCTTTGACATTTTATTTTAAATTTCTTGTCGGCGCTACTCCTCTTAAACGGCTTGTTGGATTTCTACGAAATTTGGCAGGAAGCCTCAGTATGATGTCTAGTTGTGCAAAGCGCGGTATATCAATGAAATATTGAACAATTTCGAAAACCAGCTAGATCTTGTTAGTAATAACAGAGTTATGGCCCTTGATTTGTTGAAAAATGCTATATTGTATTTTCCTTTGTTAAATCTATAGGAGAAGAGAGCTATATCTAGCTATATCTATCTAAAGCTATAAGAGCTGTTTTAGCCATTACAGCGTCCACAGGTCCTCTTGGGCCTCTTGTTTCACCATCAGCATGGACTGCACCACATTTAAATAAATCGACATGATTTAAATAAATTGACACTATTTAAATAAATCCTCTTGATTTAAAATATATCCGCACGATTTAAATTATATGCTTACTATTTAAATATATCCTTACGATTTAGCTAAATGTGCAACATTTACTAAAACAAATTTAGTCCCCGCCCGCGCATAATTAAAATATTTCTATTTACGCTCATAGAGATATTAATTTTGAGAGGATTTATTTAAATAGTCGTGTCCATTTATTTAAATATAGTGGATCTAATTAAAGTGTTGCACATTTAGTATAACGAAGGTCGATTTATTTAGACCACAAACAATTATTTAAATCCAAACCGTTTAGTTAAAGAGCAAATAAGTTGGGTTTAAAAGATACACAAACTGATTTCAAAGGAAAAACCTTCGCTCAATAGAAGGTTCTTCATTTACTTTAATCTGCTCAGTCGTGAAAAGAACCACATGTCGTCTCCGGGGTGTGCATGTTTTCAGGAACAGCTGAAGTAAGCGGATATATATATAGGGAGAAATATTTGCGAACAACCAAGGACAAACAACCAAGGACGAACTACGGCAGGGCGCCTAGCTATGATTTTGTTTGTTTGTTTGTATGTTGTTTTACGTCATTTTCAACACAAATAAGGTGACGGTCTATTTTTTGTGGTGGAGGCAGACCACCCACTTTTCTAGAACCAGTACTGTACACCTCCAGCCATCCGTAAGAATCGACACTTCCTCACTTACAAGTCGAGCTCCCAGTAGGATTCGAACCCGCAGCGGTGAAAGGCGAAGGTTAACCATTCGGCCACGGAGACGCTTGCCTAGCTATGATGAGAGACATGAGAGACACAGAAATCAAACTCCTAAAAGAACTAGCTGCAACACACGCTGTATATATGTTTCTAATCATAATCATATGCTGCTTGTTATTTTCTTGTATATATTGTATGCTCATGTTCATATGCTCTCCATATGGGAGGTAATAAAGAATAAAATCAAGCTTATACATGTAAGGATTCAACCGCAAACACGCTGTATTGAGACAGTGACAATGAAAGGTGCCGGATAACTAGGATACTGTGATTTCAGTAAATGGTATATATTAAAGGGAGATAATTGGAACTCACAACAGCAACTTTCCTTTTTCCTCATTATATGTATTCTAATAAGTGCAACCATGGCCGGGATGGTAAAGACGATGCTACTGAAGCTTTCTCGCCTCTCACCGATGCGGGTTCGAATCCCGCTGGGAGCTCGACTTGTCCAGGGAGGAAGTGTCGGATGGCGAGAGGTATATTGTACTGTTTCTACCCAGGAACAATGGGATGGTATGAACTACAATAATTACCTGGACATAAAGTGGCATAGATCTCATTTGCAAATTTATAAGCGGCATAAATCTCATTTGCATTTAAAATCAATATAAGTCAGTTATAAGTGAAATATGTAAGCCAAGTATAAGTGACATATAAGCAACATATATCTTGACATATAAGCAACATAGAGCTTGACATATAAGCAACATATATCTTGACATATAAGCAACATAGAGCTTGACATATAAGCAACATAGAGCTTGACATGTAAGCAGCATAGAGCTTGACATAAAAGTGACATATAAGCATTTTCCGTAAGGGCATGTATATTGACCGAAGCGACTCCGAATGCCAGTGGGGTGCAAATAACTAATTTCGCTTCTTAGCCTCTTCGCCTACGGGCCAAGGAGCGACTTGTATTCGATCCAAAACACTATTCAGTATTATACCGAATCTAATTTTTGCACAAACGGACGCCGATTTGTTTTTGTCAATTGTTTATTGTGGTGTAGGCAGACCGCCCACTTATTCCAGGCTAGAACTAATACTCTATAGCTCCAGCCACCTGGAAATATCGCCATGGTCTCACTTGGGCTCTCAATGGGATTCGAACTCGCAGTGCTGAAAAGCGATGTTTCAAACGCGCTCGTCTTTAACCACTCGACCACGGAGACTCTATACAGAAATGGCATAACAAACGTGTCAGTTTTATTTCATGTTAATAATGCTAGTCAGAATGTAAAAGAAGGTATTTATTTGTTAATATTAATGAACTGAATCTAAGACATTTAAAGGGACACATGACAATCTTAACATATGTATTACGCGTTCAAATGTGAGCCTGGATATAATCTGTACGATTTGACAAATGTGACCCTGGATATAATTCGTACCGTGTTGACAAATGTGAGTCTGGATATAATCCGTACAATGTTGACAAATGTGAGCCTGGATATTATCCGTATAATGTTGACAAATGTGAGCCTGGATATAATCCGTACCATGTTGACACATGTGAGCCTGGATATAATCCGTAACATGTTGACAAATGTGAGCCTGGATGTTATCCGTATAATGTTGACAAATGTGAGCCTGGATATAATCCGTACCATGTTGACAAATGTGAGCCTGGATATAATCCGTACCATGTTGACACATGTGAGCCTGGATATAATCCGTACAATGTTGACACATGTGAGCCTGGATATAATCCGTACCATGTTGACACATGTGAGCCTGGATATAATCCGTACCATGTTGACACATGTGAGCCTGGATATAATCCGTACAATGTTGACACATGTGAGCCTGGATATAATCCGTACCATGTTGACACATGTGAGCCTGGATATAATCCGTACCATGTTGACAAATGTGAGTCTGGATATAATCCGTACCATGTTGACTTAACATCTACTTGCATATAATTAAATAAAGGGTTATACCATGGTTCGGATTGCGGGAGTTGGTTATACCATGGTTCGGAGTGCGGGAGTTGGTTATACCATGGTCCGGAGTGCGGGAGTGGGTTATACCATGGTTCGGAGTGCGGGAGTTGGTTATACCATGGTCCGGAGTGCGGGAGTGGGTTATACCATGGTTCGGAGTGCGGGAGTTGGTTATACCATGGTCCGGAGTGCGGGAGTGGGTTATACCATGGTTCGGCGTGCGGGAGTGGGTTATACCATGGTCCGGAGTGCGGGAGTGGGTTATACCATGGTTCGGAGTGCGGGAGTGGTTTTTTTTCTCATCATTCTACCTTAGATTTAAATATATTAATGATTTAATATTATCAATAATTATTAATATGCAAAGAAAACAAAACACACACACAAACAAAAAACAACGGGAGGACACACGTTTAAATAAAAATATTGTCGTGTGTCCTTTTATATTATTATTGAAGCTAAATGTGTTACATCAGTCGCAAATAAATCCATTAGTTGAGTGTCTAATACATGCATGGTTACTGGTTGGTGTGACATATTTTATTGCAACATTTACATTAGTTTGCAAAAGGGTTGGGCCACAAGTTCTACAACATTAGTTACGGCCCGTCCCTATACAGTTTGTTTACAAAATAAATTGGCAGTTTTACAATCATAAAACATTTTAAACGAAGAGTATAGGAGATGCATTACTAAAGTTAACAGATATATGCTTTTCTCCAAATGCGATCAAATGCTTTGGAAATATCGGCAAAGACTATACACATGAGTTGATAAACTGTAGAATGACCTGGTCAAAATCCGAATTGATTCGCAAAGAGTAAATCATTAAAAATTAAACAAGAGGCCCAAGAGGGCCTGTGGACGCTCTACTGGCTAAAACAGCTCTTATAGATTTAGATTAATATAGCTAGATATAGCTCTCTTCTCCTATAGATTTAACAAAGAAAAATACAATATAGCATTTTTCAACAAATCAAGGGCCATAACTCTGTTATTACTAACAAGATCTAGCTAGTTTTCGAAATTGTCCAAGATTTCATTGATATACCGCGCTTGGCACAACTAGACATCATACTGAAGCTTCCTGCCAAATTTCGTAGAAATCCAACAAGCCGTTTAAGGAGTAGCGCCGACAAGAAATTTAAAATAAAAATGTCAAAGGGCCATAACTCCGTCAAAAATCAGCGAACTGGAACAAAAGCGTGATATGCACAACTAGACATCTTACCGATGCTTCCTGCCAAGTTTCGTCGAAATTCAACAAGGCATTTAGGATCAGTAGCGCCGACAAGAAATTTTGAAGTAAGTGTCAAGTAATTAAAAAGATAATGAAAAAAAAAAAAAATCAAATCAATCAAAAAAAAAAAAAAAAAATAAAAATAAATTAAAAAAAAAAAAAAAAAAAATATTTACAAAAAATTAAACAATTAAAAAAAAAAAAAAAAAAAAAAAAAAAAAAAAAAATTGCAATTGAAAAATAAAATAAAAAATAAATCAAATTAAAAACTAAAAAAAAAAAAAAAAGAAGCTTTTGCCTATACAAGCCTAAGTAAAACTGACCCCCAGGGTGGGGCCAAATATGACCAATAGGTCACCATTTGAACAAACTTGGTAGAAGACCATAAGCTTATAGCAAATGCAAAATATTAAACCTCTGGCTCTTGCAGTTTCAGAGAAGAAGATTTTTTAAGTTTTTCCCTATACATGTCTATGTAAAACATGTGACCCTTGAGGCGGGGTCAAATGTGACCGGAGGGTCACAATTTGAACAAACTTGGTAAAGGACCATAAGCTTATAGCAAATGCAAGATATTAAACCTTAAGCTGTTGCAGTTCCAGAGAAGAAGATTTTTTTCAGTTTTTCCCTATATAAGCATTTATGTAAAACTGTGACCCCGGGGCGGGGCAAGATGTGACACCAGGGTCACCATTTGAACAAACTTGGTAAAGGACCATAACCTTATAATAAATGTTTAATATCAAACCTCTGGCTCTTGTAGTTTCCGAGAAGAAGATTTTTAAAAAAAAGAAGATCCTATATAAGTCTATGTAAAACTGTGACCCTTAGGGCAGGGACAAATTTGATCCCAGGGTCGGCATTTGAACAAACTTAGTAGAGGACCATAAGCTGATGCTACATGTAATACATGAGAGCTCTGTGCCATGTGGTTCCAGAGAAGAAGATTTTTTTTCATTTTTGCCTATACAAGTCTATGTAAAACTGTGACCCCCGGGGTGGGGCCAAATGTGACCACTGGGTCACCATTTGAACAAACTTGGTAGAGGACCACAAGCTTATAGCAAATGCAAAATATTAAACCTCTGGCTCTTGCAGTTTCAGAGAAGAAGATTTTTTAAGTTTTTCCCTATACATGTCTATGTAAAACATGTGACCCTTGGGGCGGGGCCAAATGTGTTCCGAGGGTCACCATTTGAACAAACTTGGTAAAGGACCATAAGCTTATAGTAAATGCAAAATATCAAACCTCCGGCTGTTGTAGTTTCCGAGAAGAAGATTTTTTTTTTTAATAATCCTATATAAGTCTATGTAAAATTGTGACCCCCGGGGTGGGGACAAATTTGACCCCAGGGTCACCATTTGAACAAACTTAGCAGAGGACCATAAGCTGATGCTACATGTAATACATAAGAGCTCTGCGCCTTGTGGTTTCAGAGAAGAAGATTTTTTAAAGTTTTTTCCTATATGTCTATATGAAAAACATGCAAAACCTCAATATACAAACTTTGGACCCCCGGGGCACGGCCATTTTTGACCCCGGGGACTTTATTTGAACAAACTTGATAGTCTAGGCGTTGGCGATCATTTTAAAAGAAAAACTGTTGAAATCTGTCCAGCGGTTCTGGAGAAGAAGATTTTTTAAGGTTTCGACCATATATGGTAATGGCAGCCATCTTGGATGTAGCGCTGACCTAATTTTAACAAATCTAAAAAGCATTCATCTAAGGATCATCCATGTGAAGTTTGGTCAAAATTAGCCAAGCGGTTTCTGAGGAGAAGTCGTTTGAAGAAAAGTTAACGGACGACGGACGACGGACGGACGACGGAAGACGGACAACACACCATCCCATAAGCTCTGCTGGCCCTTGGCCAGTAGAGCTAAAAATTAGAAATATGTTTAAAAACAATTCGATCCATAATCTTTCCTACACAACTAAGTAAAGAAATTGGTCTGTAATTACTGGGCGAATTTGAATCGCGTGCTTTGAACAATGGTATATCCATAAATCGGGATATACGCATTCATTTAAAGAACGGTTAAACAGTATATATACAGTGGTTTTGATATAGTAAAATCGGTTTCCGTAAGCATTCTATGACTTATTTCATCCTCTCCGCTAGCTTTGTTTACTACCCAAAATATTAATGATATCAATTATTTCTGATTCTTGAAATATAGTCTCATTTAGTTTTGAATTAGTTAACAACTTAAACTGCGGTAATTGAGCATTTGTTTCATCAACAGAGGAAATGGAAGCAAAATAATCATTTAAACAATCTGCCTTTTCTTTATCTGTGAATAAATATACAATGTCTCCATTATCTAATATAGATGCCAGAGGTGGAACAACTTCGGAGTTTTTATTCGTCTTCCTGTAATGTTTCAATAATTTCCAATATTTACGCTCATCACCTATATTTGCTTCATGTATTATATCTTCGAGATTACTAAAGACGTTTTCTCTTGCATGTTTTTTTAAATTATTAACTTTGTTTCTCAGTGGTTTATATAAATTCCAGTTCTCAGGTGTATTAGTACGGACAGCCTTCTGTTTTTGACGATCACGTTATCTTGAAAGATATTATAAGAGCGTTAAGTTTGGCAGAATCAGCCTTTTTATAGAGCCACACACGTTGTATGTGCATTTTGTTTCATATGTTAATGGAATACATATATATGTACGATGGCCCATTTGGCTCACATTTACTTCACTTCTGTTTCTTGACTTCCGCATTCCGAATTCCGCATTCCGAATTCCGCGTTCCGCATTTCGTAGTAATGTTTGCCAGCGCTATATATCACAGCGCTATATATCACTAGTGGTCCCCGTGTGGTTGCCGGAATAGAATACAAAACCTGCAAACACACCACCACCTGCAGAGGGGTAGGACCCCCCCCCCCCCCACCCCCCCCCCCCCACCCCCTATTCATATTGATTTTGTCATTTTTTGTTCATGCTCATTAAAGGTCATGACCCCTGCATTGTTTCAGGTGCCATCTCGCTCACATCACTAAGAGCAGTGGCAGAAAAACAATAAACGTGGCTCCAACGTAAATGGAGTGTCTACAATACAATTTGCAGCAATTCTGCAGTTCAGGGTGAGAAGGTCCTAGGCCCATTCTCCATATTTTATCTCGATGTACATGGAGGATGAGCCTGGCATGCTCATGCCTGTTAGGCGCCATATAACCTTCATGTGTTGGTGCGCCTTAAAACCCAATTCAATTCAGTATATCACTAGTGGATCCAGGATGGTGTATAAACTCAGAGTGGATCACTAGCGGATCCAGAGGGAAGCCCGTGTGGGCTGGACTGACTGAGATTTTTCTAAATTATATAATATATATTATATAAAGCCCCCCACACCCGTGAAAAGTCGCAAATGTTTGGTTTTTATTGTTAAAACATTTGGTCTAAGTTAGACTCTCTCCCCACGCCTCGAGGTAATATACTGGATCCGCGTATGTGGAAAAGATCACATCTATCAAACTCGAGTTAAAAAATGTTTTGCTTTTTTAATTATGTTATTTTTAACTTTCGGATATATATTAAAGCTTATTCGCACCACTTAGATTTTAAGAGAAGGTAATGGCTTCGCCTCAGAGAGAATGAAAAAATATTGGCACTAATACAATAATAATAAATAAGAGTATTTTTGAAAAGCTTATATTTTATATTGAAGTTTATAGTATGAGTATATACAAAGGAAAAACAGATACTCAGGTAGTGTATATTTATAGGGTATACTAGTATATACGTGTATGGTGTATTTATACAAAGTATACACAGATACTCAGGTTATAGGGAATTTAACTTAATGTTATGGGGTTTATATAAAAATACAACAATCGTGGTCACTGGCAATATTCATACACTTTTATACATACACTTTTATATTACATGATTATTAAATATGAAATGTGAGAAGTAATTGCATCTTTAACAATAACACTGAGATTTCTCAACACACATACATACACGTGCACGCATACATTATTATTATTATTATTATTATTATTAATAATATTATTATTACTATTATTATTATTATTATTATTATCTTACTACCTACTTCTAAATGCGGAATTCGGAATGCGGAATTCGGAATGCGGAATGCGGAATTCGGAATGCGGAATGCGGAATGCGGAATTCAGAAGTCAAGAAAGTGTTATGTGTGTGAGTGGTGTATATCACTAGCGGATTGAGATTTTATAAATTAAGGTATGTAAAGGTTGGACGCCCTCCGGACCTCCCCTGGACACCCCCTAGATACACTATCCCTATTTTTGTGTGAAAAAACGTGTTGTTTTTTGTTATTGTGAAAACCTCTGCAACCCCTCAACACACATACAGGCACGTGCACGCATACATTATTATTTTTTATCACTATTATCACTATTATTATTATTAGTAGTAGTAGTAGTAGTAGTAGTAGTAGCATTAGTAGTAGCATTATTATTAGTAGTAGTTGTAGTAGTAGTAGTAGTAGAAGTAGTAGTAGCATTAGTAGTAGTAGCATTAGTAGTAGTAGTAGTAGTAGTAGTAGTAGTAGTAGTAGCATTAGTAGTAGCATTAGTAGTAGTAGTAGTAGTAGTAGTAGTAGATCTAGTAGTAGTAGTAGTAGTAGTAGCATTATTATTAGTAATAGTTGTGGTAGTAGTAGTAGTAGTAGTCGAAGTAGATCTAGTAGTAGTAGTAGTAGCATTACTATTAGTAGTGGTAGTAGTAGTAGTAGTAGTAGCATTAGTAGTAGTAGTAGATCTAGTAGTAGTAGTAGCATTATTAGTAGTAGTAGTTGTAGTAGTAGTAGTAGTAGTAGTAGTATTAGTAGTAATAGTAGTAGTAGATCTAGTAGTAGTAGTAGCATTATTATGTGTAGTAGTAGTAGTAGTAGTAGTAGTAGTAGATCTAGTAGTAGTAGTAGTAGTAGTAGCATTATTATTATTATTATTATTAGTAGTAGTAGTAGTAGTAGTAGTAGATCTAGTAGTAGTAGTAGTAGTAGCATTAGTAGTAGTAGTAGTAGTAGTAGTAGTAGATCTAGTAGTAGTAGTAGTAGATCTAGTAGTAGTAGTAGTAGTAGTAGTAACATTATTATTAGTAGTAGTTGTGGTAGTAGTAGTAGTAGTAGTAGTAGTAGTAGAAGTAGTAGTAGTAGTAGTAGTAGTAGTAGTAGTAGTAGTTGTAGTAGTAGTAGTAGTAGTTGTAGTAGTAGTAGTAGTAGAAATAGTAGTAGTAGAAGAGTAGTAGTAGTAGTAGTAGTAGTAGTAGTAGTAGTAGTTGTAGTAGTAGTCGTAGTAGAAATAGTAGTAGTAGTAGTAGTAGTAGTAGTAGTAGATCTAGTAATAGTAGTAGCATTATTATTATTATTTTTTGCGTGTTTTTTTTCATTCTCGCTGAGGCGAAGCCATTACCTTCTCTTAAAATCTAAGTGCGAATAAGCTTTAATATATACCCGAAAGTTAAAAATAACATAATTAAAAAAGCAAAAAAAATTTAACTCGAGTTTGATAGATGTGATCCCAGGATCCACATACGCGGATCCAGGAATTTACCTCGAGGCGTGGGGAGAGAGTGTAACTTAGACCAAATGTTTTAACAATAAAAACCAAACATTTGCGATTTTTCACGGGTGTGGGGTGTGGTGGTGTGGGGGGATTAATATAATATATATTATATAATTTAGAAAATCTCAGTCCGGCCCTCACGGGCTTCCCTCTAGATCCGCTAGTGATCCACTCTGAGTTTATACACCACTCTGGGTCCGCTAGTGATATATAGCGCTGGCAAAAATTACTACGAAATGCGGAATGCGGAATGCGGAATTCGGAATGCGGAATGCGGAAGTCAAGAAATAGAAGTGAAGTAAATGTGAGCCAAATGGGCCATCGTAATATATGTACTATAGTGATCACTGATTTCACTAGGTGTTTTTATTATACGAGAGTTTATAAATTTAAAGTCAGTCGGTATGACAATAGGATCTAATAGGGTCGACGACAGATTAGAAACTCGCGTTGGTTTATCTATAAAAAATTTCAGATTATTAATGAGTATTATATCTTTCAAGTAGTGGTTAGTTGGATTGGATTTAATTGGGTCTTCCTTAATATCTCCAACCATAACTATGTTGTTGCAAGTATCAAGAGATTTTTCAATGCAGATATTCTCAAAAACTAATAGGCGCCTTTGGTTGTCTATAAACTGTACATAAAATAAACGATTGTTCTCAGTCTTTTATTTCTATCCAAAGTGTATCCTGTATTGCATTTTCAAGTTCAGTTATTCGCCGCGAATATATACTAAACCAAATTGCTAAGTATCAACCTAAGAATATGTCAATAATATTCTCATTGTTTTGTGTATTTTGAGCTTGATTAGAGATACGGTTAAACTGCAAAATAACGAGTGTAAATCGTCTGCTCTGATTGCATGAACATATTTTAAAACTTTCAAGTCAATGTGTTTTCTTAGAAATAAGTTATAACACTTATACAACTGGGTATATAGGATTTTATTAAGTACTTCGAATTAGTGAAGCTTTGTTCCTAATTCTAAAATATGCCAGTTAAAATTATTTTGACATCATGTTTTACTAGCATTACCACTACAAATGCGTTTGCAAAAGAAATTATCGAAATATTTAATGTTAACGCTGAATTATAGTTACTTGTATTTCAAACAATAGTCAATGTAAAGGGAGGTAATTTAAGATTATCCATATTTCATTTTTTTATAGACGGAAAATCTGCGATAAATGGGTCAATTTGTTATGTTTTTTTCTATTATTTCATTCCAATTTTAAGAATTTTATATCTTTAAGCGATCTTTGACTCATGTTATGTGTTTTATCAGTACATTTCATGTTTTCATATAAAGGGAGGGTAACTCTCAATAGATGTAACAATTTAAACAAAAAATACATGTTTTACAAACTATGGGTCAAAACAAAATACTTATCATATATCTATTCTAAAATATAGTTCAAATAAGAAAATTAGTTAAGATACAAATGTTGATACTTAGCAATTTTGTTCAGTGTATGTTTTCCGATATATAAACAAGTATACCACCAGAATGTGCTGTTTTGTATTTTCTATACATAGTTGAAAACCCATCAATTTGCAAGGAGTCCATAAAAACGTTATCAAATAAATGTGTTTCGGTAAAACATAGTATATCAAAATCAGTTAAATTGTCCTTAATGTAATCCATTTTATTGCGAATACTTCTGATGTTTAAGTGTAGAATGGAGAGACTAGGGCTGACGGATTGCGAATTGGGTCCCGGGTTTTGCTCAACATCGTTCGACATAATAACTAATAATGTCATAACTAACGAGAACTGTATGTTAAGAATACTGTCGGACGCATAAACGATTAAACGATAACTGTTTTACAAACAGATGACCAGTATGCAAGCAATTTCATGATAAATTGAAAAATGAAGCTAAAAGGTTTAAAGCAATAACATAGTATTTGCATAACACCATGCGTTTTTATATAAAATGTTCCAATCTAATTAAATCACTACATGGTTACTTGCCAGAGTACTCACGCGCATACGGCTAGGAACCAGTTGAATTTATTCCGTAGTAGTTTCGCATATGTACAATATTTTTCAGAAAAAGTTCATTACAAATATTATCTTATGTGGGGCTGGGCTCGAATATAGACGACAACCAAACCAATTGGTTAGTGACGCGTACTTGGTTATCTGAACAGTAATTTCGTATTAAATAGTTTGTTATTTACAATTTATTAAATGTTTCGATCTTATTGGTTCCTAAGATTTTGCTTTAGACTTTTACACTAATAATAAACCCTGCAATTCTGTAAAAGGAAGAGGTGGTAGTAACTAGAATTTCTTAAACATCTTAACTTGTTTTTCTTTTTTTCATAACAAAGTTTTAAAAAAAGTGCAATAAGAAAAAAAGTAAACTATATAGATCACAGTAAAACGTGCTGAACCCGACGGCAAAACCCATTAAAACCACACATTATTTATTATCAACTCAAACACAGATGATATATACTTTGTGTCGAGTATCAGTGTATATAATACTCCGTCAAATTTGATAGTAATATATATATTTTATATACACATATACTCGACACAAAACACATACACACATACCATACACTTAACACTACACAGCATACATCTCACAACTCACACAACTCAAACATTCACTCTCACACGTGTATTTAAATTTTATACTATTAAAGAATTAATTATACCTATTAAATTGTATTATAAATATTACTATTTTTTATCCATTTTTTTTACATAGTTTAAATTTTATATCCAACAGAGGATGACCCTATCTATTGTACTCATTACAGGTTGCAGTATTTCGAAGAACAAAATGCTTCCCTGACAAATCTATATAACCTAAACAACTCTTGTTTATTTGAAGTTTGCATTGAATAAATTGAAAAATACTTGGATATCTGTAAAAAAAAAAAAAACAAGTATATTCAATTTATTTCACTGCGTAATTCCCTTAATATATAAGACTTCCGAACATTGAGTCGACTGTTTCATTTTTACTCTTTAATAAGTTTACTCTGCCTTTAACGTTCACTATTAAAGCAGATGATCGAAAGAAAACATTGAATACCACATCAAATCAGCTTTGATACTTGGAGACTAAAAAGTTTGTTTTAATGAATTCAGTTTAAATTGCAATTATGTAAAATAACTGGTATCATTATTTACAATACACTTTGTAATGTTACATGACTGAATATAGCAGTGGAATATTTACATATGCCTGGGCATTAAGGAAACTGATTATTTGAATCGCTGAGTGTATTTTATGTAATAATTCACTTGAAGTGAAACACTTCAACTTCTACTTCAACTTATTTATTTCACTGAGGTTCATATATATGAACAGCATAAGCAACATGTTACAAAATACATTTACATATGAATGAATGGCGACAAATCATCACATTGGAAAAAACAAAAACATGTATACATCAGAAAACGACTATAATATTATATGTACAAACTCTCTAGCAATGAAGTGGGTAGATGTCTATTCAATGTATAAGTATACTACTTACAAATTGCAGGTATTAATAATAATAATAATAATAATAATTATAACGATAATACTAATACTAATATATTTGAAAACAATGGTATAGATGGTGGCTGACATGATATGATATTCCTGTCTATATATACTAATCTAACATGTTAAAGTAATTACTCAATATATATGTTATGTATGAACATATGCATATTATTATTTTCAGATTGTAACAAAAACTCTACATCAGCTAAATATGTATTCAATAAAGTAATATTAATTATGCCGAAAGAATTCAGTACTATTCGTTAAAAGTAAATAATAGTTATATAGATTTATCAACTAGTGGGCTGAACACAGTGTCCGCAAATCCCGTGCAGCGCTCTTTTCGTAGTATCTAATTTGAATAGATTCTTTATGTATCTTCGGACTATTACTTTATCATAATGGTGGATTTAAACACACGTGTGCAATTTCTTGAGTTGTTGTATTTTACTGGATTGATTTTTTTATTATTATTCATACAAATAAGTTTTTATTAGGATTACCTATATTCAGCCTTGAAAGGTGAGTTTATTTATTTTTCTATTTAACAATAGTTGTGTATCCTTTGACGGGATTTGCGCGCGTTTAAAAATATCCATGTCGCTTGTCTATCATGCATATTTTAAGGAAAATTACTGTTATTTAACAATTTATTTCATTTGTTCTACCAAGTGTATATGCACACGTTTTTAAAACATTAAACAAGTACTAACAACTATGCTCCAACCAGGATACACATATAAAACACGCATACACAGGCAAGCAAGCACACTCACGCTCGCACTCACGCGCAAGCACGTACACTATTATGCAGGAAAAACAAACAGAGAAGAAAAAACAATAAACAATAACAATAAAAAGCAAATAGTACATTTGCAGTTTAACGGCAACAAATTCTGCAGCCCTACCGAAACGAAATGTAGAGCATGTTTTGATTTAATATTGTCAATTGTCGACCAATGGAACGCCGTATTACAGAAACGAAAAGTAGTAGTGCGTTTGGTCATGCAAATTATATTGTTTAAATTGCGTTGATTAAAACAAAATAACAATTAAACACAAACGTGTTTAAATTTTAGTGGTTAAGAAAAAAAGCACAGATTTTATTATGTATTTTACTATTGAACTTTTAAGATGTTCATACTTTTGTCCACGAATAAACTTAGTTTTCTCATTTCAGAATAACTTTCTTGCGATAATAATGCTGTAAATTTTAAGATATTTGGGCGGTTATAATAGAATGGTTTAATGTACTTTTTTCTTTGATCATTAAATTGAGGACATACTAAAAGATAGTGAAACTCATCTCCTATGTCATTACATTGCCTTTGATGTGAAGGTATACCTCTCCATCTTCCAGTTTCAATGGGTGGTGATTTTTGGTTCGAAATGCCATTAGTTTTTTACGTAAGTAAGTGGGAAGTAATTGTATATATTTACTTTGTTTAAATTCGGTTTTAAACAGTTAATATATGTTAGTATTTGACGTTCTTTCTATATCAGATAGCCAACTTTGGATAAAGGTATCTTTAAGTTGCTGATATGAAGCTTTAATTAGCCGTTTGGAATTGGTAAAAGTTAGCCGTTTGGAATTGGTAAAAGACTGTCTGTACCAAATAACGGAGTAGCCAGAATTATATAATATATTTTTAATATTGTCCATCCACCCCGATTTGACCTTGTTAGAGTAGTAAAAATCATACATTAATAAATAAATGCTGGATGATTATTTATTTCTGTCATTGCCATTTAAATTATCTTTAAGCTTTGACCAGAATGCTACAACTCTGTTTTTAACATCTACATATAAAGGTGCTGAGCCAGTCTCTCCATATATCATATAAGAGGGAGTAGATTTTTTCAGATTAAAAATGTATTTATAGAATTTGAGCTGATTTCTTTCTAGGACATCAATATTTCCAAACCCCCATATTTCACAACCATATATTAGAATCGGTTTTATTGTTTTGTCAAAAAGGTCAAGTTGTATTTCGTATGGTAGTGATATTGTTTTTGTTTTTCTTCATAATAAGAAAAGAGCTTTGTTAGCCTGTTCTGCTATATATTTCTTTGTATGATTAAACGATCCACTTTTAGAGAAAAAGATAAGGTATTTATATTCATTGACTATCTCTATTACATCTTCGCCAATTTTAAATATTTTATTTCGTGATGGGTTACCCTTACTAAAAATCACAATTTTTGTTTTACTTACATTTATAGAAAGCTTCCACGTGTCCCAGTATACTTTGACATGATTAAGTGCATGCTGGAGATCTAATTCATTGTCACTTAATTAATAGTATCATCTGCGTACATTAGAATAAACAATTTAAGATAATTATGTACATCATCAATTACTGTTTCTTTATTTACACCAGTAACATTTATGTCATTTAGATATTGCTCTAAATCATTAAGGAAAATGCTAAATAAGAACGGCGACAAATTTCGCCATGGCGAACGCCATTTAAACATGTAAAAAAGGGGGAGTTACCATCCTTAATGACTACGCTAGGCTTAATTTTGTCATACATATTGTATATACGTTAAAACATTTTCCATTAATATTCTCATGTTGCAGTTTTTGCCAAAGACCTATTCTCCAGACAGTATCAAACGCTTGTTTAAAATCAGTAAAATAACAGAACAGTTTCTTTGTATCCACGTGAACAAGATCTAGAAGACTTTTAAGAATTAAAAGATTATCAATTGTTGAATGTTTTATTCTAAACCCAGCTTGGGTTGATTTTATGAGATATGATTTTTCTGCATAGGCATTTAATCTACTATTCAAAATACTAGTAAATAATTTTCCAAAGCAACTTAAAAGAGAAATTGGACGGTAATTCTCTGGTAAGCATGGGTTCCCTTTATTTTTTAATATCGGTTGTATTATTCCTATTGTACAACTTTCGGGTACAATTCCCTTGTCAAAGACAATATTAAACATTTTTTTGTAAACATGAAGCATTACATGAACCGATGCCTTTAATTGCTCATTGACAATATTATCAACGCCTGGAGACTTATTATTACGTAAGTTTTTGACTTCTGTTATTATTTCCTGTTCAGTAATATGCTCATTTATTTCATCATTAATCGGGTTATTCTCATCAGCGTGTATATCATTTGTATTGATTTCTTTGTTATCTTCAGTATTATTTTCATTTACGTACTCAAAGAACTTATAAAAATCTTCTAATAAAGCACTTACTGGTGACGTTTTTTTTTTAGCATTTAATATTTTCCAGTATTGTTTCGGATTTGCGTTTTTCAATGCTTTAAGTTTTTCACTCATATCATTGTTGTATCTTTTTAATGATACTTTCAGTTTATTTTTATATTGTTTGCTGACTTCGTTTCATACGTTTTTGTAATATGTGGTTTTATATTTATTGTAAGCTCTGCAATATTACATACGAGTGAATTACAATAGTATACATAAGGGCGAACTGAAGCATTCTACATAAGAGTGAATTACTAACAAACAATGTACTCAGAGATCCAATTAAACAATATTTTATAATTATTTCCATTTAATTAGTCATTTTAAAGTCACTAATACACAGTTCCCCATGTACAGTATTAGATGACAGTATTAGATGACAGTATTATTATGTCTCGGTTTACTCGGATATTCATTGTAAATAATCGGCAGAAATGTAATAATATTATTACATACTTCACTCATATTAACATAACTATATTAATAATAACGTTATAAAGAATAACATAACAGTTTTAATTCACAATCATTTTGAAATATATAGTTAGAACAATATTGAGAACTTAAAGATTTATCACAAAGCAAAAATGTCTTACCGATCTACTGAATATCATCTCATGTCTGAGCCAGACTCTTCGGAGCACCTTTATAACCTTTCTTCACGTGTAATTTCTGTCACGAAACACGTACACAATAGTTCAATAAGCCCTGATGATCTTTTGATATATTTGTCTATTGCGACCGCAGTCGGTCTATTATTGGAAGAAAATATACATTCTTCGACAGAAATCTCGCTTAATATATAGCGTCTGTTGCAATTATCGACTATTTTGTGTGTCAATAAATGTTACCCTGGTTACGGGTAGAAAGGTGCGATGATTTATAAATGATCTGGTGGAATTGTCATTTTGTGCCTTATTAGCATTACATATATAATACGGTTCTAATTGAATGTTACTGTAAAATTCACTAATTCGTTTATACTTCTTGTGCTGCGTCATGCACATATGTGACAGTGCTTTTTGTCCGCGCGGCGTTTATTTGTCTGCTGTGCTTTTTGTCCACAAAAAATCTGAAAAATATTTGTTTTGTCCGCGCACAGCTTTTTGTCTGCAGATTTTTGTTAAAAATGACTCGTTTTGTCCGCGCAGTGCTATTTGTCCGGACAAAATCCGAAAAGTGACAGTTTTTGTCCACGCAGCGAATTTCGTCCGCAGAAAAACTGAAAAAGTTAAGACGCTTTTTGTCTACACAAACTCTAAATAAGTGACGCTTTTTCGTCCGCATAGAGATTTTTGTCTGCAGTTGTGTTACGACGCTCCGTAGGATGTCTATGCTTTGTATGGTGTTTTTACGTAATTTTCAACACATGTAAGGTTATATATATATGACGGTCGAATTTTTTGTGTTGGAGGCAGACCACCCATATTTCCTGGGTAGAACCAGTACTGTGGACCTCCCGCCATCCGTAAGCATCGACAATTCCTGACTTACATGTGTAGCACGCTTACGCATAGAGCTTCCATGGAGCTCTATGTGTAAACAGTTTAAAAGTGGAGCTTTATGCGTCAAGGATGTACATACCTTTTTTTAAGTATCACTTAAAGCGATATACTTTACATATTTATAAACAACTTGAGTATCAAAAAAAATCAATCATTGAAAAAAATCAACAAAAAAACCGTCGTGCTTCGAACTGAAAATGCATTTAAACAAAGGAAATCGCATGTAGAAAACAAAGCGGGTGGGAGTTGGGCGCGATGTGCATGCCACCGGACCTCCATATAAAGGGATTTGCCTCGGTAAGGGCTGGCTAAGCGCCTGTAAAATAGAGATTATTTAACTGCTGGGATAGATTATAGGGAAATCCTTCACGAGATGGTAGACGTGTGGTTGTATATGCTCGATCGAGAAAAGAACCACACGTCTACCATCTCGTGAAGGATTTCCCTATAATCAAACACAGAAGTTAAATATTCTGTTTACTACATTTTAAATAAGTTTGTGCATGATTTTAAATGAAATTAATCGCTTTATACTCTTATTTCTCGCGTCGGCCATTTTGATTTCAAATCGAGGTTTCTGACGCAAACAAAACCTTGGCAGCTTATCACTGTTACGTGCCGATGTGCACTAATGTTTCTAGATAGATAGATAGATAGATAGATAGATAGATAGAGAGAGAGAGAGAGAGAGAGAGAGAGAGAGAGAGAGAGAGAGAGAGAGAGATAGATAGATAGATAGATAGATAGATAGATAGATAGATAGATTTCCAGTAGGTTTAAAAGCCCATGGGGATACAAAATACAATTACAAAGCATGGCAACAGTGTAGTTATTACCAGCAATACATGTCCAAATATGCAGTTTATCTTAACTGAGCTAATACAATGAGAAGGCGTTTATATAACACTTCCTTGCATACATAAATTACAATTCATCATAATTTCCTTAACACATGTATTATATCAAATGAGTCAAATAAAACAACTTGTTATCCGTATGATAAACATATATCATATAATGTAAATATTAGAACAGATATACATGTCTGTTAACCCACCACGGATTTTTAATAGTTATTAATAGTTGCAATTTAATTGGTGATTACTTTAACTTAGTTTGTTTACCACAGACTTTAAATAAACAATGACACAGATACCCGTTGTTGAGTGAAGATATCTTTTAACCCAGTAAATGAAAACACTTCACTGACAGTCAAACTACAAGACACGCAGTCCCAGTAAATGAAAACACTTTACTGACGGTCCGTATTACCAATGTGCTTGCATTATTCACCAAAAAACGTTTCTAATTAAAATGGTCAATATGCTTGTTATCATATTGATTAATACGTACATAAGTTTACAAACATGACATATACGTTTACAACCATGACATATTACATACATTATATTTAGAAATAGCTAATTTCTGTATAGTGTTTCTTTTCGTAACTTAAATGCTTTTAAAACAAAGGTACACAGTTTGCGAATATATATCTTATTTTGTGAGTTTAATAATTCCAGAAACTTGATCATATTTGGTCTCTTATAAAAATATTTAGGAATATATTGCTTCCTTAACAGTATGTATGTTTGGCATTCCAACACAAAATGGGGGACATGGAATTCATCTTAAAGTTTATTACAAAATACACATATTCTATCGTTTAAGGAATTATGTTTGGAGTCTATGAGATGAAATCCGTAATTTAGTTAGTGCTTGACACATTTTGAAAACATTTATATTATCTAGATATGGCTGAAACTGAAACTTTGCAATGTTTATATAAAAAACTGCTCTAGTGGAATTTTCTAATCGACTATACCAATTCTGAACAAAATTGTCATTTAACCTTTGCTTTAATATTGCAAGAAAAATATCATCGTTACCAACACTTTGTTGTAACCGTGCATCATAAAACCCAATCGAGAATAAGTGTTTCAACTGGGAAACCCAGTTTATTTTATGAGGATATGTTTCACAGTCATTAAGCAGCATGTTATAAACAATTTTCACATATTTACGATCACGTACTCTCATGATTTTTAACCAATATTTAATTATTATAAAGTATCTTCTTGTAATAAATGACGTTCTGCCAAGTTCACCATATATGAAATCATTTTGAGTTGTCTTCTTAACACCCAAAATGTGTTTACAAAACTGCAAATGCACTCGTTCAATTGATATAGCTTGCATAAATCCCCACACTTCACATCCATAGTTTAAAATTGGAGTTATCAATTTATCAAACAGATCTAATTTATGCTTTAGGGATATATATAAATGTAAATTTGTATAAATACCTATTCATTTTAAAAATGGCTTTTTGCGCTTGACCAGCAAGAGTAGTTTGTGCTTCTGCTGAAGACCTTCCAGTAGAAAAGACTATACCTAAATATGTGAACTTACTAACTATATCTAATGGAGCACCATCATATATAAAAACTAAATTTCGTGGTAGCATTGCGCCCTTTCTAAATACCATAACTTTTGTTTTAGTACAATTTACTTTTAATCTCCATTCTTTACAATAGCTATATAGTATATTAGGTTACAGTATTTAACTTTAGACTTAACGCATGAGTACATTGATTTAATGATATCAAGAATCTTTCCCCGAATACCGAACTTTGTTAATTTATACCATAAATTATCACGCACAACATAGTCAAAGGCTTTAGTAAAATCAACAAATGCACAATACAATTTCTTTCCTTGATTTAAAATATGTGTAATTAAACCACTTAAACAAATATATTATCAACAGTACTCATGTGCGATCTAAATACAGCTTGTGCTTCAGTTATAACGCTGTATGTTTCTGCCCACTCCGATAATCTATTGTTTAATAAAGTAATACCACGGTAATTTTCTACATCATTAATATTGCCCTTTTTGTGAAGAGGAATAATATACCCTTCTGACCAGACTTCTGGAAAATGCCCAACCTCAAACACTTTATTAAACATTTTACAAATAACTGGTGATAAAATAGTTTTACCATGAATGAACATTTCATTTAATAACATATCAGGTCCAGACGATCGATTTGAATTCAGTTGCTTAATTGATTTTATAATCTCATCCTCAGTAAAATTCACATTCAACTCTTCAAACATTATTTTAAATTCTTTATTTTCGTACCGTTCATTAAAATATACAACATCTTCATCTGGAACAAAAAACTCGTTATTTGGACTATTAATAGCTTTAAAATATTGTTCAAAAGAAGTCAATGGTATATTTATTGGCTTAATTCCCGATGCTTCTTTTAACATAATGCAATGTAATTTTGCATTTTTATATCTTGCGTTTACAAAAGCAGCTGTTTTCACTCAATCATAATCCGTCCTACAATTTCTAACAGTAGATTTATAATGTGACCGAGCTTTAACCATATTAATTCTATTTATGTCACTTTTACTTTCTCTATATTTATTCAACTTTTGTAAAAAGTGAAACTTACTTTCATGACACTCATCATTATACCACGGGTTTTCTTTTTTATTGTTAAATACAGGAATATCCGCTTTAACATCGCTATTACAACTAAATTTGCGCTTAAAAATTGGTGAAGAAACATCTTCAATAATGGCATTAAAATCGTGAATACATGAATTTATATCCCCACTATTCGTACACTGTTCTATATTTTCATTTAAAGCATTCAAATTACCACTAATTTCTTCAGTATTGAAACTCTCAATAAAATCACACTTCTTATCGTTGTTCCATACATATTCATAACGTAATCGTTCATAACTGTTGTTTACGAGCGACGGCTCATTGCTTGGATTACAAACATTTAAAGAAAATGTTATTAAACAATGGTCCGACAAAATACTTCGAACTCACTAACATGTGTTAATAGATTCTGTGACGACAAAACATAATCCACTACCAAAGATTTGTCATTTCATAGCTTTCCGGCTGATGAGGCATATATGTTTGTATTCCTTAATCTGGGGGAGAGGGAACCGTCTAACATATATGTTTGTATTCCTTAATCTGGGGGAGAGGGAACCGTCTAACATATATGTTTGTATTCCTTAATCTATTTCATGGGGGACAGGGAACCGTCTAACATATATGGTTGTATTCCTTAATCTGGGGGGGGAGGGAACCGTCTAACATATATTCCTTAATCTCTTTCATGGGGGACAGGGAACCGTCTAACATATATGTTTGTATTCCTTAATCTCTTTCAAGGAGGACAGGGAACCGTCTAACATATATGTTTGTATTCCTTAATCTCTTTCATGTGGGACAGGGAACCGTCTACCATATATGTTTGTATTAGGGAACCGTCTAACATATACGTTTGCATTCCTTAATCTCTCTCATGGGGGAGAGGGAACCGTCTAACATATATGTTTGTATTCTTTAATCTCTTTTATGGGGGACAGTGAACCATCTAACACATATGTTTGTATTCCTTAATCTCTTTCATGGGAGAGAGGGAACCGTCTAAATATATGTTTGTATTCCTTAATCTCTCTCATGGGGGAGAGGGAACCGTCTTACATATATGTATGTATTCCTTAATCTCTCTCATGTGGGAGAGGGAACCGTCTAACATATATGTGTGTATTCCTGAATCTCTTTCATGGGGGACAGCGTCTAACATATATGTTTGTATTCCTTAATCTCTTTCACGAGGGACAGGGAACCGTCTAAAATATATGTTTGTATTCCTTAATCTCTTTCATGGGGGACAGCGAACCGTCTAATATATATGTTTGTATTCCTTAATCTCTTTCATGGGGGACAGGGAACCGTCTAACATATATGTTTGTATTCCTCAATCTCTGTCATGGGGGAGAAGAAACCGTCTAACATATATGTTTGTATTCCTAAATTTCTGCCATGGTGGAGAGGGAACCGTCTAAATATATGTTTGTATTCCTTAATCTCTGTCATGGGGACAGGGAGCCGTCTAACATATATGTTTGTATTCCTTAATCTGGGGGAGAGGGAACCGTCTAAATATATGTTTGTATTCCTTAATCTGGGGGAGAGGGAACCGTCCAACATACATGTTTGTATTCCTTAATCTCTTTCATAGGGGACAGGGAACCGTCTAACATATATGTTTGTATTCCTAAATCTGGGGAAGAGGGAACCGTCTTACATATTTGTTTGTATTCCTTAATCTCCGCCATGGTGGAGAGGGAGCCGTCTAACATATATGTTTGTATTCCATAATCTCTGTCATGGGGGACAGGGAACCGTCTAACATATATGTTTGTATTCCTTAATCTGGGGAGAGGGAACCGACTAACATATATGTTTGTATTCCTTAATCTGGGGGAGAGGGAACCGTCTAACATATATGTCTGTATTCCTTAATCTGGGGGAGAGGGAACCGACTAACATATATGTTTGTATTCCTTAATCTGGGGGAGAGGGAACCGTTTAACATATATGTTTGTATTCCTTAATCTGGGGGAGAGGGAACCGACTAACATATATGTTTGTATTCCTTAATCTGGGGGAGAGGGAACCGTTTAACATATATGTTTGTATTCCTTAATCTCTTTCAAGGAGGACAGGGAACCGTCTAACATATATGTTTGTATTCCTTAATCTCTTTCATGTGGGACAGGGAACCGTCTACCATATATGTTTGTATTAGGGAACCGTCTAACATATACGTTTGCATTCCTTAATCTCTCTCATGGGGGAGAGGGAACCGTCTAACATATATGTTTGTATTCTTTAATCTCTTTTATGGGGGACAGTGAACCATCTAACACATATGTTTGTATTCCTTAATCTCTTTCATGGGAGAGAGGGAACCGTCTAAATATATGTTTGTATTCCTTAATCTCTCTCATGGGGGAGAGGGAACCGTCTTACATATATGTATGTATTCCTTAATCTCTCTCATGTGGGAGAGGGAACCGTCTAACATATATGTGTGTATTCCTGTATCTCTTTCATGGGGGACAGCGTCTAACATATATGTTTGTATTCCTTAATCTCTTTCACGAGGGACAGGGAACCGTCTAAAATATATGTTTGTATTCCTTAATCTCTTTCATGGGGGACAGCGAACCGTCTAATATATATGTTTGTATTCCTTAATCTCTTTCATGGGGGACAGGGAACCGTCTAACATATATGTTTGTATTCCTTAATCTCTGTCATGGGGGAGAGGGAACCGTCTAACATATATGTTTGTATTCCTCAATCTCTGTCATGGGGGAGAAGAAACCGTCTAACATATATGTTTGTATTCCTAAATTTCTGCCATGGTGGAGAGGGAACCGTCTAAATATATGTTTGTATTCCTTAATCTCTGTCATGGGGACAGGGAGCCGTCTAACATATATGTTTGTATTCCTTAATCTGGGGGAGAGGGAACCGTCTAAATATATGTTTGTATTCCTTAATCTGGGGGAGAGGGAACCGTCCAACATACATGTTTGTATTCCTTAATCTCTTTCATAGGGGACAGGGAACCGTCTAACATATATGTTTGTATTCCTAAATCTGGGGAAGAGGGAACCGTCTTACATATTTGTTTGTATTCCTTAATCTCCGCCATGGTGGAGAGGGAGCCGTCTAACATATATGTTTGTATTCCATAATCTCTGTCATGGGGGACAGGGAACCGTCTAACATATATGTTTGTATTCCTTAATCTGGGGAGAGGGAACCGACTAACATATATGTTTGTATTCCTTAATCTGGGGGAGAGGGAACCGTCTAACATATATGTCTGTATTCCTTAATCTGGGGGAGAGGGAACCGACTAACATATATGTTTGTATTCCTTAATCTGGGGGAGAGGGAACCGTTTAACATATATGTTTGTATTCCTTAATCTGGGGGAGAGGGAACCGACTAACATATATGTTTGTATTCCTTAATCTGGGGGAGAGGGAACCGTTTAACATATATGTTTGTATTCCTTAATCTGGGGAAGAGGAAACCGTCTAACATATATGTTTGTATTCCTTAATCTCTTTCATGGGGGAAGGAACCGTGTATTCCTTAATCTCTTTCATGGGGGAGAGGGAACCGTCTAACATATATGTTTGTATTTCTTAATCTCTTTCATGGGAGAGAGGGAACCGTCTAACATATATGTTTGTATTCCTTAATCTCGTTCATGGGGGACAGGGAACCGTCTAACATATATGTTTGTATTCCTTAATCACTTTCATGGGGGAGAGGGAACCGTCTAACATATATGTTTGCATTCCTTAACTTCTTTCATGGCGGAGAGTGAACAGTCTAACATATATGTTTGTATTCCTTAATCTCTTTCATGGGGGGAGAAGGAACCGTCTTACATATATTAAATGTATTTCTTTTTTAGTTTTTATATTATATGTGTTAAAATATGCAAAAATTATGCTATAAATGTGTTGATTTGTGTATTCACTAATTGTCACAACTGTATTTCCTAATTAACTGCGTCTCCTGGATGTTCATGATTATTTCTATTTTCAACATTAATTTAATTAGTGCATTTTTACAATTTACAGATGATCGATTATAAACTTTCATAATCGATCATCATAATCAAATGCCTAAGTAATCGTTGGTCGGTTACAATCGATTAATCACTAGTGTTGTGTAT
Organism: Cyrtodaria siliqua; assembly: GCA_037043455.1. Classification (NCBI taxonomy): domain Eukaryota; kingdom Metazoa; phylum Mollusca; class Bivalvia; order Adapedonta; family Hiatellidae; genus Cyrtodaria; species Cyrtodaria siliqua. The sequence continues at coordinate 99,000 of JAWPHD010000656.1, read as the reverse complement.
TTAAAAATATATGGAAAGATGATTCCCCGATTGATTTATTAGCCATTTTTTCACAATTTAAGAGACGTATCCTCTCTACCTGTATCGTTCAATTATTTGCAGCATCGATGACACAGATATTAAGCCATCTCCATATAGTAACACCACTACCCATGTTTCATGACTATATATCTACCAAATGAGAAGTCAGAGAAAGAGAAATTGGAGGAAGCGTGTGCACATATAGATGAACTTGAGCAAACGATAGAAAAGTTGTCAATGAATAGCTTTGGCCTAGTGACCCACAAATGTTATTGTTTTATACTGGGTTTTCATCATATTCTTAATTAAATGTACATGTAATCAATTTGAACTCATTGACGTTTTCGTTTATGGTTTGTATATGCCTTGAGATACCATGCACGAATCTGACCAATCTGCTGACTGAGCGCTATGAAAGCTAGTTTGCGAATTCAAGTATCTCATGCATCACATGGATTCTGCGTACAAAGTATCTCAGTATACAAGTATCTCATGCATCACATGGATTCTGCGTACAAAGTATCTCAGTATACAAGTATCTCATGCATCACATGGATTCTGCGTACAAAGTATGCGTACAAAGTATCTCAGTATACAAGTATCTCATGCATCACATGGATTCTGCGTACAAAGTATCTCAGTATACAAGTATCTCATGCATCACATGGATTCTGCGTACAAAGTATTTCAGGCATTGCATGGATTCTGCGCACAAAGCAAACTGTGAAATAGTATAATGTTAAAGTCTGTATTTTTTTTCAAATAAAATAAATTGAGTGCTTAGATTCTATGATGACCATGTTCAAAAACGTATATCGGCTATCGACTACCGCCCCGATGATCCTTTCAAAATGACTTAGTGATAGCATCTGTTCAAATTAGTGATATCATGTATTAAAAATGAATGCCTGATTTCACCTATTCGAATCGGTGAATCAGTGATATTAACTATTCGAATCGGTGAATCAGTGATATTACCTGTTCGAATCCGTGAATCAGTGATATTACCTATTCGAATCGGTGATGTCACCCACTTAATCTGATTGAGTGATGTAATCAATCTGATTGAGTGATATAACCAATTTGACTGAGTGATATAAGCATAACCAATCTGATTGAGTGATATGACCAATCTGACTGAGTGATATAACCAATCTGACTGAGTGATATAACCAATCTGAGTGAGTGATATAACCAATCTGAGTGAGTGATATAACCATAACCAGATTGAGTGATATAACCAATCTGAGTGAGTGATATAACCGATCTGAGTGAGTGATATAACCAATCTGAGTGAGTGATATAACCAATCTGATTGAGTGATATAACCAATCTGAGTGAGTGATATAACCAATCTGACTGAGTGATATAACCAATCTGAGTGAGTGATATAACCATAACCAGATTGAGTGATATAACCAATCTGAGTGAGTGATATAACCAATCTGACTATATCAGGCCCTCGACCTGATATCGACCCATATCAGCCCCCGAGCTAAAGCTCTCGGGCTGATATGGCGTCTCAGGCCTGATATAGGATGTGATATGAAAATAACCATTTATTATTCGCTATGTTCCAACACATTTGAGTATATACTGTAAATATAGTTTGTTTGTGGCTGCAAATCAAACATGTTATCCTCGATAAATATAGATATAAGAAAAAAAACGACCGTGCTACACTGGAAAACACGTTTTATTCCAATAGTCAGTCAGTACACGTTCATTCTTTATATCTATCGATCAAATAGGTGAAGTGCATGTTTTTCTGCACTGCAGATTTACACTTTCTGCACTAAGTTCAATAGATTCATCCGTGAAGACTGCGTAGCTCGCATTTATTTCTCGAGAAAGACGCGACAGTCTTGAATTGTATCGAATTGTTATTTAGGGTTACCACCACCAATTGCATATAAACCTCCAAATGTAGTTCCTATAATGAAAGGTAATCCCTCCGTTTGTGTTATAAATGTGCATTATAAGTAGAAGAAATAGACCATTTCTATTCTATTTGCTGTTGTATGTATCAGAAGTCTATTGATAGGATTTACTGGATTATTGATGAACATTTTCCAAATTTCGACTCTATGCATACACTTTGCGAGCAACTATCAATGAAAGCAGCTGTACAGCATGTAATGTGACCCCACACTTTTCTGGTGATTTTTCAGGTGGAAATCTATTTTTCTATATTCAGACTTAAGTTGAAATTGCAGCAATCATTAATATGTGACATTTTAACATTGATGTCAATGGAGAAAATAATTGGTGGTTTCATGCCTTTATCATCCTCACGTTTCGAGCCGCCCTAAAGAGAGAGAGAGAGAGAGAGAGAGAGAGAGAGAGAGAGAGAGAGAGAGAGAGAGGGGGGGGGGTGGGATACATAGGTCACCGGGAACCTTGCTCAGTACATGAGGTTCCTGCTGTACTTTAATAAATACAATGCAAAGAAATACATACATACAGCATACGAAATCGACAAAACACTGCTGGAACTGTAACTTTATCGTGTATGATGGGGTCAATCAAGGCCACATTACCCTGTTGGAATATGTTCACTGAAGCCGCTGATGCATTCGCTGCTCACCGATACAACCCGTGTTCGATTCCACGTCTCGACCTTGTAAGTGAGAGGGTACGGTGGTGACTTACTCGGTTGTCGCCTACTTCAACACCACGCTAACGCTGTCATACGCGCCATCGAGAGTGATTTGTAACAGCTGTGTAGCTTGTTTGGTAATCGATGTAAACTAAATTAAGTTGTCATGGAAATAGCATTAAAACTTTGCTTTTTTTATTCATAAAATAACATTAATTGAATAAATGTGCTTTAAACGCGGTAATGCGCCATTACAATAATTGATGATTTCCAAATTATGTTTACGTCGTCAATAAAACATTGTTTTCTGCACAAGAAAACAACAGTAATCTCATAAATCAAGTGCTCGAACTGATATAAAAGGCTTTATTACGGTTTAATTGAAGATATTTTCCTCTCTGCAAAATTAGGTATCGATTAAGACAAGCTAAATGGTAAATTCTGTGAATTGTCGCTGTTTTGATGTTACTTCCGTTATGTTCATTAATCTGACTTTAATCATTGCAGACCTAATGGGCTCTGCAAACAAGGTATGCTTTAACTGTACAGTCCAAGCTGTACTTTAATTATTATGAAGAAGGCGCTTAAAGGATTTTCAACCTATTTTAACGCACTTGGCAAAGATTCTTTAACAGTTTACGACTATTACACAGGTGGCAATATGCGTTAATAACTATATCTTTCACCTCTTTCTTCGGCGGTTCTAAATATAAGGAGTTATTAAACAGCTGATAAACAGTTACACAATAGTTCTATTCAATATAGGGTCCCTCTAACGCGTCGCCATTTAAATTAATGTGCGACCATTTAACGAAATTCACATTTCCAATACACTTTACCCTATTAGCACTGTCAGTCACATGAATAGGTGAATCTATTTCCAACCAGTACGCCATGCTCTGAAGGCATAATTGCTTATCATGTAGCATTTCAGTAGAAAGCCAAAAGGGCTTTGATTGCGCTCCTGTGCATGCATTAGGTAGCTAATGGCACAAGTAATTATATCACGATGTCTAGGAAAATGTTTCCTTTGATATAATGATTCTTCTTTTGGAAAGAAATTGACAGTAAACATAAAGCGAGGCGTTTTCACCAAGTGACTTGTCGTGGTTATCTTTGATCGTTAAGTGTGTCTCTTTATATATCCATAGATGTTCGATGTCATCTCCCACTGACCTTACACACTCAACGTATCAACGTAACATCAGTTGCAAAATGTCAAACAGTCTAACGTAATACTTTAGCAAAGCGAAATAAAAACAAGAGGCCGAAGAGGGCCTGTATCGCCCTACTTGCTGTACAAATGTGGTGGTGGAATTCAAGTGCAGAACAAAGCGTCTATGCTCTCTGCTATGTTTCTATGCTCTATGCTATGCTTCTATGCTCTCTGCTATGCTTCTATGCTCTCTGCTATGCTTCTATGCTCTCTGCTATGCTTCTATGCTCTAAACAAATAGACCTGGATGCACTGAATCGCCCACCTGACGATCTTCGCAAAGATGAAAAATTGTCAAACACGCTTATAATCTTATAACAGAATGTGATCACCGGTAGGAGTTAAATCACACGAGGTTCACTTATGGCAATGCATGTGGTTTATCGTACTAGTATAATCAGATATGTTTCCGACAGTTTGCAAATCATGCAGCATAACGCTTTGTTGCTTTTGTTTTCATAACTACAGGTTTTTGGTTTGCTTTAGGTTTCAAATATCTTTAACAGGCAAACTGTTCCGAATTGTCGTAATCGCGCATACCTCTGTCTTTGTATAGCTTTGTGTAACTTCAGAGGCTCATCGCCGGCTGATTTTCATCAGTGTATTCTTGGGCTAGGCACTTTCGTCGGATGGTGACGTAAACCGCGAGGTCCCGTGTATCCACCGAGCACGTTAACGTGCCATAGGTATCTACTCGTTAGTAGAGTTAGTGCGGAGTTTGAAGTTCGGCGTTGTTAGGTGTGGGTAGTTAGCGCGGAGTTTGTAATTCGCCGCTGTTAGGTGTGGAAAGTAAGCACGAAGATCTAAGTTCGTCGTTGTTATGTATGGGAGGTTAGCATAGTTGGGCGTTGTTAGATGTTTGAAATTAGCGAGGAGTTCGGAGTTTGGCGTTGTTATGTGTGGGTAGTTAGCGCGGAGTCCCTAGTTCGGTAATATAGGTAATATTAGGCGTTGTTATGTGTGGGTAGTTATCGCCGGTTTCATAGTTCGCGTTGTCAAGTGTGGGAAGTTAGCGCCGGGTTCGTAGTTCAGTGTTGTGAGGTATGGGAAGATAGCACGTTTTTCATAGTTGGGCGTTGTTAGATGTGTGAAGTTAGCGAGGAGTTCGGAGTTCGGCGTTGTTATGTGTGGGTAGTTAGCGCGGAGTCCCTAGTTCGGTAATATAGGTGTGGGAAGTAAGCTTCGGGCTCGTAGTTCGGCGTTGTTTGGTATAGAAAGTTAGCGCGGAGTTCGTAGTTTGGGGTTGTTAGGTCTGTGAAGTTAGCGCAAAGTTCGTAGTTAGGCGTTGTTATGTGTGGGTAGTTATCGCCGGTTTCATAGTTCGCGTTGTCATGTGTGGAACGTTAGCGCCGTGTTCGTAGTTCAGTGTTGTTAGGTATGGGAAGTTAGCACGTTTTTTATAGTTGGGCGTTGTTAGATGTGTGAAGATATCGCGGAGTTCGTAGTTTGGCGTTGTTAGGTATGTGAAGTTAGCGCGAAGTTCGTAGTTAGGCGTTGTTATTAGTGCTGAAATAATTCCTTAAAATAATCCAAAGTTTCTAGTATGCAAGCGTTTTCTCAAGATTAGTTTATATTTCATTGTTAATCAAGTAGTACGTCTGTTGTCATGAATAGTAAGTAGTTTACTGTGTTTGTCAGGATTATTTCTTTGGAGAGTATGAGCACAGAGGTTAGGTAGAGATGTGGTTTTGACAGATGTTTATTTCAAAATACGCACAGTGTGAATGAATGACTGAATCGGTGTTTTATTCCAGATATGGGACCGTTTGCTAGCCAGATGTGTTTAATACACAGAATAAAAGTGTATTTAAGCGAAGGAATGTTGTGGAACTTGTGACAGATCTCCAAATATGGCCTATATTGCATTGCGTTCAATGGGCTGATTTTCACCGGTCTGACACCTTACCATTCATGGCTAGCGTTGCCAGGTTAATGTAATGTAACTGTAACCCTTAAGAACCCCTACACCTTAGTTTTATGTAAAACGATGCGTTGCTATTTATACATGCCTTGCACTAATAATAAAGTGCATTTAAGCCGATTAGAACATGTATATACTGTGACATATAATACGAAGAGTAAATGGATACACTTGTAACTATTTGTCTTTTTAAAATGACTTTAAAAGTAATCAGTTATGTAAACACTTTGTTTATAAAATTAATATCCAAACCGTGTTAACAGTACAATCTGCTTGTCTTACAAGGGTGTGTTGTGTGGCAAATCATTTCGTATTAAACGTAGCTAATTTATTTATGATCAAATCTGCGCAACCGAGATCAATCGGGGTGGTATCGATCTTTTAAATACATTATATTGGATCACGTGGTTCGATATAGATAAATACTTAAACTATGTATATAGAGACCGTTATTTATAAAGTTTAAAGTTTACTTTTAAATCTAGTCCGATTTCCAATAGCAGTGTAGAAACATGGACTCTTAAAGTGGATTTTATTTTAAATTTGAATTTTCTTAATTGGATGTACTAATTGTACCAATAAGTCATGGCGGTGTCGAAAAAGGACATCAAGGATATTTCGGAGCTCGTTCGGAAGAAACTGTAAGTTGTCTCTGGTTCGACATTTGAGAGCTTAAAATCAATAAAAGTCCTTTACATTATAATAAAACTGTTATACGTACTTACCATAGATTCAATAAAATAAATTGCTAAGAATTTAAATACTGAGTATTTTATCTGAACATGAATATATATCGTAGCACGTGTATATGTGGTATCGCGTGTATATGAGGTATCACGTGCATATGTGGCTTCATGTATATGAGGTTTCGTGTCTATATATGATATCACTTGTATATGTGGTACCACGTATATCTTGGGTTTCACGTATGTATATGGTTTCATGTGCATATGTGGTGCCACTTGTATATATGGTAGCACGTGCATATGTGGTACCCTGTGTATGAGGGTTCCCATGTATATGGTATCACTTGAATATGTGGGTTTCATGTATGTGTTTATGGTTTTATGTGCATATGTGGTGTCGGGTGGTATCACACGTTTATGAAATTTGACGTGTATATGTGATATCTCGTGTATATGTGGCATCACGTGTATACGGGATATCACGTGTAAATGTGGTATCACGTGCATGTGTAGTATCACATGTTTATAAGGTTTCACATGTACATGTGGTATCAAGTGTATATTTGGTATACTTTGCAAACATAACACACATGTAAAACATAGCTTGAAGGAATTTAACGAGTATCAGAGAGACATTCTATTATTTCGATTCTCTTTCAAAAAATGTCTTCATTGGTGATAATACTAAATACATATGACACACGGCACTTTTGTTTTATTTTCACGACAATTTTGTTTTAAACAAAACGAATCGTTCTTTTAAAGTAATGGTTAAATCTCGACAGAGGTTCAATGATCACTTTATTTAACTTCATAATTTCAAAATAACGGAGTTCCGTAAAGGGCACTTATTTTAGCAATATCAAAATTTAAAGTTTACTACAGTTTATTTTACAATCAATTTATGGCATATTATAGACACTTTTCAATTTAAGGCTTGGGGTAATTTTACTTTAGGAGATACTATTATTATTTTGCAAGTTAAATGATTTTCCCGTGCTTTCTGAGAACTAGCCGGACTTTGCTAGTCACAAGTTTAGAAAAAGAATAAAGAAAAACTACAAATACTTAAAGCGAAATACTATCACATAATACATTTAGCAGACGTCAAGATTGCCACGTTAAGTGTATCGCTATTGTTGCTTCAGTTTAAAGAACGTTGAATTGAAAATAGTTATTTGTTACACGGCTAATCAATACATTATACGGATATACCCTACCTGAGACAGCGAAAGTCACTATGGATTCGGGAATCGTGCCCTATTCGTACTTTCGAATATTATATTTGTGGGGCGTTAACATGACCGAGATTACCCTCCTTTTACTATTACTAGAGTAGAGAATATGCTCCAGTACAGGGAACAGCCCAGGTAACGCCCACTGCAGATATGTGCAGGGAACAGCCCAGTTAACGACCACTGCAGATACGTACTTGTTTAACGGCTCATCAACGCATTGTATGTTATTTAGAGACGCCCCAGATAGAAGGGAAGGATACATAGGAATCCGGAAACCTGCACTACTCTTACTAACGAATAAATTCCAATAGTTCTTGAACGTTGTCGGAGGATATACTCCGGTACTCGGTACCGTCTGGTTTACGTCCCCATCCGGATACTCCGATACTCGGTGCCGCCATCCATATACTCCGATACTCGATGCCGCCTGGTTTACGTCCCCATCCGGAAACTCTGATACTCGTTGCCGTCTGGCTGACGACCCCATCCGGAGGACGAGGTTAGGGTTGGAAGAGTCTTGTCCAAGAATACACCGACACCACTTACTCGTGCCAGTGAGACTTGAACTGGGCCATACTAAGCAGTACGTGTAACAGTGAGACTTGAACTGGGCCATACTAAGCAGTACGTGTAACAGTGAGACGTGAACTGGTAAGCAGTACGTGTAACAGTGAGACGTGAACTGGGCCATACTAAGCAGTACGTGTAACAGTGAGACGTGAACTGGGCCATACTAAGCAGTACGTGTAACAGTGAGACGTGAATTGGGTCATACTAAGCAGTACGTGTAACAGTGAGACGTGAACTGGGCCATACTAAGCAGTACGTGTAACAGTGAGACGTGAACAGGGCCATACTAAGCAGTACGTGTAAACAGTGAGACGTGAACTGGGCCATACTAAGCAGTACGTGTAAACAGTGAGACTTGAACTGGGCCATACCAAGCAGTACGTGTAACAGTGAGACGTGAACTGGGTCATACTAAGCAGTACGTGTATCAGTGAGACGTGAACTGGGTCATACCAAGCAGTACGTGTAACAGCGAGACTTGTACTGGTCCATACTAAGCAGTACGTGTAACAGTGAGACTTGAACTGGGCCATACTAAGCAGTACGTGTAAACAGTGAGACTTGAACTGGGCCATACTAAGCAGTACGTGTAACAGTGAGACGTGAACTGTGCCATACTAAGCAGTACGTGTAACAGTGAGGCGTGAACTGGGCCATACCAAGCAGTACGTGTAACAGTGAGACTTGTACTGGTCCATACCAAGCAGTACGTGTAACAGTGAGACTTGAACTGGGCCATACCAAGCAGTACGTGTAACAGTGAGACGTAAACTGGGCCATACTAAGCAGTACGTGTAACAGTGAGACGTGAACTGGGCCATACTAAGCAGTACGTGTAACAGTGAGACGTGAACTGGGCTATACCAAGCAGTACGTGTAAACTGCTTAAAGGGACATGCGGCAATCTTGATTTTTTTTTTCAATCTCGCGTTGTCCCTTTAGTCTTTTCTACATAACTTGCGTATCTAAAAAGTGAATTATTTAACTAATTCAAAGCATAATGAGTACTGTTATGTGTTACAGAAGATTTAAACTCAACAAACATCTTAATATAAACAGCTGGTTTGTTAGATAAAATGTCACTATCGTTTTCTTAAAAGATAGTGTTTATAGAAGTTCTTTTTAAAAAAAGAGAAGTTAACTTTCCTACCATAAGTAAACACCAATGTTTAACAAAATATTTACGTTCGCTTAGATGTATTAAAAGCTTATCTGGTTTAAGATGTGCTTTATAATTAAATATGACGCCGTCTTAAAACCGAAAATCTTAAATCTACTTCAATAGGTGTATTTATGTCGTTCTTTCAACGTTTAATCTGCATGTTTTAACCGTACTTTTAAAGTTACAGACATGAACAAAAATCTTTTACTGTAAGTTGTAACAACTATATCTCACGCTCCAAATTTTAAACACGTTATTCTCGAACAAACTATTTAAAAGTCAAAATATATGTCGTTGGCAATGTGCAAGGTTAATAAGTTTATTAGTCACCGAATACTGCATAGCTAAATATGTCGTTTTTGTTACACAATGTAATACGCTTATTAATCACCGAATATTGCATAGCTAAATATGTCGTTTTTGTTATACAAGGTAATAAGTTTATTAATCACCGAATACTGCATAGCTAAATATGTCGATTTTGTTAAACAAGGTAATAAGTTTATTATTCACCGAACACTGCATAGCTAAATGTGTCGTTTTTGTTACACAGAGTAATAAGTTTATTAATCACCGAATACTGCATAGCTAAACATGTCGTTTTTCTTATACAAGGTAATAAGTTTATTAATCACTGAATATATGTCGTTTTTAGCCAGGAGGGCTTATGCGATCACTTTTCATCCGTCGTCTGTCCGTCCGTCTGTTAGCAATTTTATAAAATCGACATCTCTTCTGAAACCGCTTGAAGGATTTTGATCAAACTTCATCACAATGTTACTTGGGAGGGCCCCTCTCAGATTTGTTTGTTCGCGGCCGCCAGTCATCCAAGATGGCCGCCATGGCTAAAACTAGGTGAAATTTAAGAAAATTTCAAACGACATCTCCTCCGAAACCACTTATTCCATTCTACTGAAATATCATATACATGTTCCTTGGGTTGGCCTCTATCAAGTTTGTGTTTTTCGTTATCGTCGAGTAATCAAAATGGCCGCCGCGGTGACTCAAAGTTTACATAGAGTTAAATAGGAAAAGGTTAAAATCGACATCTCCTCTGAAACCGCTTGCAAGATTTTGATGAAACTTCATCAAAATGTTACTTGGGAGGGCCCCTCTCAGATGTGTGTTTTTCGCGGCCGTCAGTCATCCAAGATGGCCGCCAAGGTTAAAACTATGTCAAATTTAAGGAAATTTCAAACGACATATCCTCCGAAACCACTTATTCCATTCTACTGAAATATCATATACATGTTTCTTCGGTTGGCCTCTATCAAGTTTGTGTTTTTCGTTATCGTCGAATAATTAATCAAAATGGCCGCCACGGCAACTCAAAGTTTACATAGAGTTATATAGGAAAAGGTTAAAATGACATCTTCTCTGAAACCGCTTGAAGGATTTTGATGAAACTTAATAACAATGATATTTGGGATAGTCCCTATCAGATTTATGTTTTTCGCGGCCGCCAGTCATCCAAGATGACCGCCATGGCTAAAACTAGGTCAAATTTAAGGAAATTTCAAACAACATCTCCTCTGAAACCACTTATTCCATTCTACTGATATATCATTTACATGTTCCTTGGGTTAACCTCTATCAAGTTTGTGTTTTTCATTATCGTCAAATAATCAAAATTATTCAATTATTCAAGCGTAAAATAGCTGCCGAGAGACAAGAAGTTAACATAATAATATATAAAGTCACGGGTGTTAAAACAATATTGAAAAAACAAATGTTGTCACGGAGACATAAACATGCCACGACCGTTTTTTCTTACATTCTTCCCGACTTTTACCATCAGTTATTCCTACCAAGCGTTTTAAATCAATGTGGGCGACCTCGCTTCTTTCTGTTCAAGTACCTTGACATGCCTTACATCACCCTTGTAACACGACGTGCTAGAAGTACACATCAGCACAGAAATACAATTGTTCACATGTATTAAAGGGATACATGTGCGTTAGAGTGTACATTACAACACACATAAACTGTTCACTGTTACCATGTGTAATTATAAGATTGCGTTATCAAAGGGAAAAATGTAAAGGAACTGTTGCTACCTTCCCCTGCGAATGGAGTCCTTCAAAACCATGGTTGACCATTGGTTCAACCGTGGTTGACCATGGTCAACCATGGCTGCTGAACCATGGTCAACCTTGGTATAACCATGGTTTAACAAAAACACTAAATGGCACCATAGCTGAAAACCATGGTCAAACTATGACCATGGTCAACCATGAATTACCATGCTTGCTATAAAACATAACCATGGTCAACCAAGGTCGAAACCATGGTCAACCAAGGTCAAAACCATGGTCAACCAAGGTCAAAACCATGGTCAACCAAGGTCAAAACCATGGTCACACCAGGATCAGCCATGGTCAAACCAAGGTCAACCATGGTTTAGCCAGTCAGTCATTCTTTATACCATGGCCAACCATGTTTTTTTCACCCTGGTTATATGGTTAACTATAATTGACAGACAAAAAGTTGAGTTAACAATTTCTATTCTCCTTAAAGGTTACAGGTTTGAGGAAAAATATTAACTATAACTGACAGTCTAGGTTGGCACTTAGTAGCCAAAATTCCAAAAATAATGAAACTATACTCTAATTTAATGAACTTTTCAAACATAATGCAAAAATACACAACTTTTTCAAATAATTAAAACAAATAAGAGCCATTGGCTATTTTGGCTACTGCTGGCGTTAACCTAGACAGTTCCGTGGTGAAAATATTCCTGTGAATTCCAGTGGACGTCCATTGGAATAATCAAACAGAATTGCTCTGGAATTCCACTGGTATACCATTGGAATTCAAGAGCAATTCCACTTGATTTTTCCACTAGAATACCAGTGGAATTCACTGAATATCGGAGCAATTCCACTAGATTATTCCAGTGGAAATACCAGTGGTGTTCCAGTGAAATCCCAGTGGTATTTCAACTGGAATAATCTTATTATTCCAGTGGAAATCCCAGTGGAATACTAGTGATATTTCCATTGGAATAATCTAGTGGAATTGCCCTGATATCCAGTGGTATTACAATACCATATATGTTTACCTACCCGGTTTGATTATAATAGTGGGATTCGATAACATTTAGGACAATTTAAATTGGAGGACAGACAGCAGACAACGCCCTATCGCATAAGCTCATGCAATAATCTCTGGCCTGTGGCCATTAGAGCTATATATAGCTAATTAAATATAACTTCTTTTTTAAATTTATTAAATTCTGACACACAGTAAAAACAGCAGGCCGTAAAGCGTCTCCAAACATTCTTCCTTGGTGATCAGTTTAGTATAGGGCCAGGGTTTTTTCTTTGATCTATGCACTGCAATAGTTCGTCCCGCGCCATCTACACGTATGCCGTTTTTGGCCTCTCCAAGAAACTGAAATCTGAAAATAAGTTTTTCATAAAACAGTGACATCATGTGTTTTTTAAGTATGATCTACTGCCTTAAATATAGCTTTAAATTGTTTAAGAAAACCTTTAAACAGATTAGGAGCTAGACCCTTTTGTGTGTAACTGGTGCAAGTGTCTACAGTGAGACGATGCCATAGGACGAGTGTTCAGGGCCAAATTACCATCATGTTTTGTATATGCTTTTAACTTTTTTGAACTATAAATACATAATCTTGGGTAAGTACATGTTTCAATACATTGATTCTTCTGACAGCAAGCATTTATGTTACTTTTTTTTTTTAACCAATTCCATTTTTTTTAATAGAAGATTGATTGAATGTTGTTTAACGGCTCATCAACACAATATAGGTTATTTAGAGCCGCCCCAGAGATAGGGGAAGGATACATAGGAATCCGGGAACCTGCCCTACTCTTATTATCAAATAGATTCCTATGGTTCTTTAACGTGCTCGGAGGATAGACCGATACACGGGACCGCCCGGTTTACATCCCTATCCGACGGACGAGGCTAAGGGGAAAGTGTCTTGCCCAAGAACACACCGACAGAACTCAGTGGCACCACGGAGGATTGAACCCGGGGCCTCCGGTTACAAATCCGCCGTGCTACCGACTGCGCCACGCCAGCCGTCTTTTTTAATAGAAAACAATTATTATACCTTCATACTTTGGTCAGGTAGAAGGTACAAAGACCCGAGAAGTATTCTGGTCCATGGCTTTATCTTTCTGCGTCTTCATTTTTGCAGCATTCTTGTTTAGCTTTTCCAGCCTATCGAAATATAAAGGCAACCAAAATAAAATGTAAACATTAACTTTTAAAAAGATCGAGTTGAACGTCATCAGCAAAATGGCATGCATATTTTGAAACTGTATCAAATCATTTTTTTTTAAATCCTGATTAACATATGATTATATGAATAAACTTCTTTGTTGTACAATATATCTTACTCAGAATCTGGAAACGGGCAACCGGAAGCTGCTGTGAAACGACCGGTCCAAGCCGGTCTACACTTCTCAAGTCGCAGTTCCAAAATCCATTAGATTTTATGCTTGTAAACCCAACAGTTTACACAATTGGTTTCATTCATAAAATAATGCATTTATTTAATTGTAACGGGCTGTTTTCCATCGCTAAATGTCTGCAAATTTACGATCGCAGTACATTCGCGAAAACTGATGACGTTATATTCAACATACGATTTCCTCAATCTTAAAAAGGAATTGATGCGTTCGTGTTTCGTGGAAGACTATATATCTACATATTAACTTGTTTATATGCATGACATATGATTAGTGTAGGCTACAAAATACTTACGGATGTTGTTTTTTCTGCTTTCGCGGTCATGCAAAGTCAGCGTGCAGCGTTCTTTTTTAAACGGTGCAACGTTTTTTTTTAAACGGTGACGTCACGTGATTTTCACACGTCGTTATAACCGTTATGATTCCGTTCACACGGGTGGCGTTCTATTGAATAAAACTCGCTGTTTCTAGATATATTGGCCTGAATCACAGACAATATTAAACATGTGTTTTCCACACCAAACAATATCATTAAATCATTTTAATTTCTCGCTCAGTATCAGTTTAAAAGGGACACACGGAAATCTGCGGCCCTGGAATGTTTTGCGAAAAAAGCGAACTTTTTGAATACACTCAAAGCACTCGTTTATTAATGCGATTACATGAGGTATTCAGTGTATTTCATTGATAAAGTATGGAATTAAACGTATATGGATGTGCATCTTCCCCAAAAGCGTTACAAAATTAGCGATATGCTTTATTTCCAAACAATCGTAACATCATAACAATGAGCGGCCCTGGATTGTTTTGCGAGAAAATGCGATTTTTTTTAATACACTCGAAAAACTCGTTTATTAATACGACTGGATGAGGTATTCAGTGTATTTTTTTGGTGAAGAATGAAATTAAACATATATGGATGTGCATCTTTCCCAAAAAAAGCGTTACAAAACTTAGCGATATGCTTCTTTTTTTATATGTCACCGGTTTTCGCGATTCCAAAAAACGAAAAAGTATTTAGTTCTGAATGTTTAATTGATATACAGGCCTTACACAACTGCATTTAAATGTTCTAAAATACACTAAGTGGATTTAAATGTCGGGCAAGGCAATTGCCTTTTGAAAATATGCTTGCTTGAGGCTGAGATATTTTATTTTAAAAATATTTTTAAAAAACATTTTTGAGCAATAGCACTGAGAGTGCCTTCTAATTAAAATAAGGCATAATTCATTTTTGAGAAAAAATGGAAGGGTGGGGAATAGACTCCTGCTGACCACCCTTCGAAATCCAAAAGCGCGCTGTCTGTGTCAGGGCCTGAACAAAATGCTGGGGAGAACCCTGGCTGAGCTGTTAGTTGAGGAGGCCTGGATGATTTAAAATTATGGTGACCAGCTCAACCATGGTCATTAAGATTATCGTTGTAACCATGGTTGTCCAAAAACCATGCTTTTAAACCATGGTTTTAAAAGACAACCATGGTCAGAATCTCAACCATAGTCATCAATATTTACCATGGTCTGAGAGCATGGTTGACCATGGTTATTACATTGACCATGCTTACAAACTATGGTTTTGAAATTAACCATGGTCAAAAGCACTGCTGACCATGCTTCAACCTTGGTTCAACCATGGTTGACCATGCTAAACCATGCTAAGCATGGTCAACCATGGTCATCAGTTCGCAGGGGCTACCATTAGCAATAATGAGAACCATAATAAAAAATTTTTTAAAAAATGAAAGAAGGAAATCAGCAGTCTTGAACCCTATCTTCCTCGGCACTAAGCACGACGAGGCTTGTGAATGTTTCTTCGCTTATATACATGCTACATTCAGTAGACTGGTTTACGAAAACGTCATTTTAGCAAGTGAAATGGTAACCTTTCTACATTACAAAATATGTGTTTATACCATTCAAGTTTTTCAGACGAGTTCTCTAGGAATTGAAGTTGTAAAGCATGCTTATCGACACTTACATGAGTCACAGTCTGTTAACCATAGACAGATATAAAAGCTATATAAAGGTCAGCTGCCTTCGGCAGCTGAATTAGTGTTGATGTTGTTTTGTTATGTTGTATCGTTTATGCATAAATTCATCATATTGTGTTAGTGATAAATTCATATCTATATCTGTTATTCGGCAATGGGTTTCAAATGGTTGTGTTTGTACATTTATTCATCTTCTATTACGTTGGTGTTATTTATTGTTTCGTTTATATATTTATTATTCTGTTTTTATGTTGATGTTTTATGTTGTATCATGCATTAACCGTTATTATATGTGTACTGTAATATGATATACCGTTATACATTTATTCATCTTCTGTATGCTGATGATGCAGGGTATTTCTTTATTTGTCTATATGTGAGTTATAATGTGTGTGTGTAATGTTATTATGTTTATATGTATATGTCTGTCTGTTCTCATGTAGGTGATGTATTGTGCCATATGGTTAATACATGTATTTGTCTGTTGTATGATTACGGTGTTTGGTTTATCTATATATTTAGTAGTGTAGTAATGTTTTTGTGTTTATGTTTTATTTCGACTCGTTTGATTCATTGGTTGATCTGTTATTATGTTGGTGTGTATGTTGTATCTTTGATACATTTGTTCATCAAGTTCTTATGTTTAATGTTGGTGTTTTAGGGCTTATAGTTTATGCCTTTCATATGTTTTATTTCAGTGTTTATACATGTATTTATATCGAGGGGTGAACGTGATTTAAACATACTGTATTGCTATAGATGTACAAGTACACATTAGTTACGACCTTTCCCTAAGGGGTGAACGTGTACATGTGTATAAAAACGAACAATATACAAAGTTTCGGGTTTTGCTACATGTACGATTATGTTCATAAATGTATGTATATGTATATTATTATTATATTATTATGTTGGTATTTTATGTTGTTTCGTTTATTCATTTTTTCATCGGGTTTATGTTGATGGTTACGTTGTATAGATTAAATGCGTATTCATATGTTAGTGTGGCGTTGTTTTTGTTGAATATTTTTATGTTTTAGTCTGTCTTTCATTAGCACTGCTAGGAGCTGTGAGAAGTGTACCTACCATAGTAAAACGTACCTAATATAAAGCATAAGAGCTTCTAGTTGTCACGTTATTCACTGTTACTTCAGTAGTTATAACTAAGCTCATCCACATGTCGGTGCAAACACGTGTAAGAAATGGCACATCGACACAGAAGTGAAGAGTCAATCTATCAATTATTTAATGAACTTAACCCCGACGGTCGCTTGGCTTAATTCCTTCTTGCGGTGATAGCGTGCTCGATGGTCTTGGCTTTAGAGTTACATACAGATGGCCCGTGGTGTAATGGTTATAGTTACATACATATGGCCCGTGGTGTAATGGTTAGAGTTACATACAGATGGCCCGTGGTGTAATGGTTAGCACCTCGGTTCGGTAATACAGGGATCGTGCGTGCTTTATCCCAGCCAGGACCGAATTTGGATTAATTCTCCCAATACTTGGAAACTGACCAGTCCTTATTATGAGATTTAAAACCAAGGTCTGCTCGCAAAAATGCCCAATGTGCAAAACAGCGAGGATAAATACACGCTTATACACAAGAGTTACAGATCTGTGCCCCGCGAAAGTTCGCTCCCTGTTGGATTATGTCTAATAGGAAGCTTCATCATTCCACCCCATCTCCCTCTGTGGTATCATGTCTAATAGGAAGCTTCATCATTCCATCCCATCTCCCTCTGTGGAATCATGTCTAATAGGAAGCTTCATCATTCCACCCCATCTCCCTCTGTGGTATCATGTCTAATAGGAAGCTTCATCATTCCACCCCATCTCCCTCTGTGGTATCATGTCTAATATGAAGCTTCATCATTCCATCCCATCTCCCTCTGTGTTATCATGGCTAATAGGAAGCTTCATCATTACATCCCATCTCCCTCTGTGGAATCATGTCTAATAGGAAGCTTCATCATTCCATCCCATCTCCCTCTGTGGTATCATGTCTAATAGGAAGCTTCATCATTCCATCCCATCTCCCTCAATGGAATCATGTCTAATAGGAAGCTTCATCATTCCACCCCATCTCCCTCTGTGGAATCATGTCTAATAGGAAGCCTCATCATTCCATCCCATCTCCCTCTGTGGTATCATGTCTAATAGGAAGCTTCATCATTCCATCCCATCTCCCTCTGTGGAATCATGTCTAATAGGAAGCCTCATCCTTCCATCCCATCTCCCTCTGAGGTTGCTGTCCCGAAATAGTCTAATATGGCGTGTTAACAGGACGTGACAAGGCCACATCTGTAACATTTTAACACATATATGAAACAGCATGTGCATTTAAAACAAATGTCAGATCAGCAGTTTTACACACATAAACACATATTATACACTCTACTACCGTCTTTATCTAAAGATCTCCCTAAATTAATAGCCGTATAATCGTGGATTTGTATCAGTACGAGTATCGGATTGCAATCCATTACATATAATTTAATTATTGCAGTTAATCAAAGGTAGTGTGTTTTGTAACAGGCACCAGGCCCATGTTTGACAATGGACTAGTGTACTAAATTTTTGGCAGCGTAGAATTGCTCTTCAAAATATCAACCTGTCAGATACGTACATATTTATATTTGTGTTAAACCTAAATTGATTCCGTTTTATATCTATATTTGCTTTGTTTGAATCCTCTCAAGTTGGAACTAGACATCGTAACCCGTGTATGTGTGTGATGATCGTAACCCTTGTATGTTTGTGACATCTCACTAGACATCGTAACCCTTGTATATTTGTGACGTATCACTCACTAGACATAGTAACCCTTGTATGTTTGTGACATCTCACTAGACATCGTAACCCTTGTATGTTTGTGACGTATCACTCACTAGACATCTTAACCCTTGTATATGTGTGACATCTCACTAGACATCGTAACCCTTGTATGTTTGTGACGTATCACTCACTAGACATCTTAACCCTTGTATATGTGTGACATCTCACTAGACATCGTAACCCTTTTATGTTTGTGACGTATCACTAGACATCGTAACCCGTGTATGTTTGTGACGTCTAACTAGACATCGTAACACTTGTATGTTTGTGACGTATCACTAGACATCGTAACCCTTGTATGTTTGTGACGTATCACTAGCCATCGTAACATTGTATGTTTGTGACGTATCACTAGCCATCGTAACATTGTATGTTTGTGACGTATCACTAGACATCGTAACCCGTGTATGTTTGTGACGTCTCACTAGACATCGTACCCTTGTATGTTTGTGACATCTCACTAGACATCGTAACCCTTGTATGTTTGTGACGTATCACTAGACATCTTAACCCTTGTATATGTGTGACATCTCACTAGACATCGTAACCCTTTTATGTTTGTGACGTATCACTAGACATCGTAACCCGTGTATGTTTGTGACGTCTAACTAGACATCGTAACACTTGTATGTTTGTGACGTATCACTAGACATCGTAACCCTTGTATGTTTGTGACGTATCACTAGCCATCGTAACATTGTATGTTTGTGACGTATCACTAGCCATCGTAACATTGTATGTTTGTGACGTATCACTAGACATCGTAACCCGTGTATGTTTGTGACGTCTCACTAGACATCGTACCCTTGTATGTTTTTGACGTCTCACTAGACATCGTAACCCGTGTATGTGTGTGACGTCTCACTAGACATCGTACCCTTGTATGTTTGTGACGTCTCACTAGACATCGTAACCTTTGTATATGTGTGACATCTCATTAGACGTCGTAACCCTTGTATGTTCGTGACGTATCACTAGACATCGTAACCTTTGTATGTTTGTGACGTCTCACTAGACATCGTAACCCGTGTATGTTTGTGACGTCTCACTAGACATCATACCCTTTGTATATGTGTGACATCTCATTAGACGTCGTAACCCTTGTATGTTCGTGACGTATCACTAGACATCGTAACCATTGTATGTTTGTGACGTCTCACTAGCCATCGTAACCTTTGTATGTTTGTGACGTATCACTAGCCATCGTAACCTTTGTATGTTTGTGACGTATCACTAGACATCGTAACCTTTGTATATTTGTGACGTATCACTAGCCATCGTAACCTTTGTATATTTGTGACGTATCACTAGCCATCGTAACCTTTGTATATTTGTGACGTATCACTAGCCATCGTAACCTTTGTATATTTGTGACGTATCACTAGACATCGTAACACTTGTATGTTTGTGACGTATCACTAGCCATCGTAACATTGTATGTTTGTGACGTATCACTAGACATCGTAACCTTTGTATATGTGTGACATCTCATTAGACGTCGTAACCCTTGTATGTTCGTGACGTATCACTAGACATCGTAACCTTTGTATATTTGTGACGTATCACTAGCCATCGTAACCTTTGTATATTTGTGACGTATCACTAGACATCGTAACACTTGTATGTTTGTGACGTATCACTAGCCATCGTAACATTGTATGTTTGTGACGTATCACTAGACATCGTAACACTGTATGTTTGTGACGTCTCACTAGACATCGTAACCTTTGTATATTTGTGACATATCACTAGACATCGTAACCCTTGTATATTTGTGACGTATCACTAGACATCGCCCTTGAATATGTGTGACGTATCACTAGACATCGTAACCCTTGTATGTTTGTGACATCTCACTAGACATCGTAACCCTTGTATGTTTGTGACGTATCTAGTGAGACATCGTAACCCTTGTATGTTTGTGACATCTCACGAGACATCGTAACCCTTGTATGTTTGTGACATCTCACTAGACATCGTAACCCTTGTATGTTTGTGACATCTCACTAGACATCGTAACCCGTGTATGTTTGTGACGTCTCACTAGACATCGTAACACTTGTATGTTTGTGACGTCTCACTAGACATCGTAACCCTTTTATGTTTGTGACATCTCACGAGACATCGTAACACTTGTATGTTTGTGACATCTCACTAGACATCGTAACCCGTGTATGTTTGTGACGTCTAACTAGACATCGTAACACTTGTATGTTTGTGACGACTCACTAGACATCGTAACGCTTGTATATTTGTGAAGTATCACTAAACATCGTAACCCTTTTATTTTTGTGACGTCTAACTAGACATCGTAATCCTTGTATGTTTGTGACGACTCACTAGACATCGTAACCTTTGTATGTTTTTGACGACTCGCTAGATATCGTATCACTTGTATGTTTGCGACTATCACTAGACATCGTAACTCTTGTATGTTTGTGAGGTCTCACTTGACGTCGTAACCCTTGTATATTTGTGACGTATCACTCACTAGACATCGTAACCCTTGTATGTTTGTGACGTATCACTCACTAGTCATCGTAACCCTTGTATATTTGTGACGTATCACTCACTAGTCATCGTAACTCTTTTATGTTTGTGACGTATCACTAGACATCGTAACCCGTGTATGTTTGTGACGTCTAACTAGACATCGTAACACTTGTATGTTTGTGACGTATCAATAGACATCGTAACCCTTGTATGTTTGTGACGTATCACTCACGAAACAGCGTAACCCTTTTATGTTTGTGACGTCTCACTAGTCATCGTAACCCTTTTATGTTTGTGACGTCTAACTAGACATCGTAACACTTGTATGTTTGTGACATATCACTAGACATCGTAACTCTTGTATGTTTGTGACATCTCACTAGACATCGTAACACTTGTATGTTTGTGACGTATCACTCACTAGACATCGTAACCCTTGTATGTTTGTGACGTCTCACTATACATCGTAACCCTTGTATATGTGTGACGTATCACTAGCCATCGTAACCCTTGTATGTTTGTGACGTCTCACTATACATCGTAACCCTTGTATATGTGTGACGTATCACTAGCCATCATAACCCTTGTATGTTTGTGACGTCTCACTATACATCGTAACCTTTGTATATTTGTGACGTATTACTAGACATCGTAACCCTTGTATATGTGTGACGTATCACTAGCCATCATAACCCTTGTATGTTTGTGACGTCTCACTATACATCGTAACCTTTGTATATTTGTGACGTATTACTAAACATCGTAACCCTTGTATGTGTGTGACGTCTCACTAGACATCGTTACCTTCCTTTGTATGTTTGTGACGTCTCACTAGACATCGTAACCCTTGTATGTTTGTGACGTATCACTAGACATCGTAACCCGTGTATGTTTGTGACATCTCACTAGACATCGTAACCCTTGTATGTTTGTGACATCTCACTAGACATCGTAACCCTTGTATGTTTGTGACATCTCATTAGACCTCGTAACCCGTGTATGTTTGTGACGTATCACTAGACATCGTAACCTTTGTATATTTGTGACGTATCACTAGACATCGTAACCTTTGTATATTTGTGACGTATTACTAGACATCGTAACACTTGTATGTTTGTGACGTATTACTAGACATCGTAACCCTTGTATGTGTGTGACGTCTCACTAGACATCGTAACCTTTGTATGTTTGTGACGTCTCACTAGACATCGTAACCCTTGTATGTTTGTGACGTATCACTAGACATCTTAACCTTTGTATATTTGTGACGTATCACTAGACATCGTAACCTTTGTATATTTGTGACGTATTACTAGACATCGTAACCCTTGTATGTGTGTGACGTCTCACTAGACATCGTAACCTTTGTATGTTTGTGACGTCTCACTAGACATCGTAACCCTTGTATGTTTGTGACGTATCACTAGACATCGTAACCCGTGTATGTTTGTGACGTCTAACTAGACATCGTAACACTTGTATGTTTGTGACATCTCACTAGACATCGTAACCCTTGTATGTTTGTGACATCTCATTAGACCTCGTAACCCGTGTATGTTTGTGACGTATCACTAGACATCGTAACCCGTGTATGTTTGTGACGTCTAACTAGACATCGTAACACTTGTATGTTTGTGACGTCTCACTAGACATCGTAACCCTTGTATGTTTGTGACGTCTAACTAGACATCGTAACACTTGTATGTGTGTGACGTCTAACTAGACATCGTAACACTTGTATGTGTGTGACGTCTCACTAGACATCGTAACCTTTGTATGTTTGTGACGTCTAACTAGACATCGTAACACTTGTATGTGTGTGACGTCTAACTAGACATCGTAACACTTGTATGTGTGTGACGTCTCACTAGACATCGTAACCCTTGTATGTTTGTGACGTCTAACTAGACATCGTAACACTTGTATGTGTGTGACGTCTCACTAGACATCGTAACACTTGTATGTGTGTGACGTATCACTAGACATCGTAACCCGTGTATGTTTGTGACATCTCATTAGACATCGTAACCCTTGTATATTTGTGACGTCTCACTAGACATCGTAACCCTTGTATGTTTGTGACATCTCATTAGACCTCGTAACCCGTGTATGTTTGTGACGTATCACTAGACATCGTAACCCGTGTATGTTTGTGACGTCTAACTAGACATCGTAACACTTGTATGTTTGTGACGTCTCACTAGACATCGTAACCCTTGTATATTTGTGACATCTCATTAGACCTCGTAACCCGTGTATGTTTGTGACGTATCACTAGACATCGTAACCCGTGTATGTTTGTGACATCTCATTAGACCTCGTAACCCGTGTATGTTTGTGACGTATCACTAGACATCGTAACCCGTGTATGTTTGTGACGTCTAACTAGACATCGTAACCCTTGTATGTTTGTGACGTCTCATTAGACCTCGTAACCCTTGTATGTTTGTGACGACTCACTAGACATCGTAACCCTTGTATGTTTTTGACGACTCACTAGACATCGTAACACTTGTATGTTTTTGACGACTCACTAGACATCGTAACACTTGTATGTTTGTGGTGACTCACGAGACATCGTAACCCTTGTATGTTTGTGACGTCTCATTAGACCTCGTAACCCTTGTATGTTTGTGACGACTCACTAGACATCGTAACCCTTGTATGTTTTTGACGACTCACTAGACATCGTAACACTTGTATGTTTGTGGTGACTCACGAGACATCGTAACCCTTGTATGTTTGTGACATCTCATTAGACCTCGTAACCCGTGTATGTTTGTGACGTATCACTAGACATCGTAACCCGTGTATGTTTGTGACATCTCATTAGACCTCGTAACCCGTGTATGTTTGTGACGTATCACTAGACATCGTAACCCGTGTATGTTTGTGACGTCTAACTAGACATCGTAACCCTTGTATGTTTGTGACGTCTCATTAGACCTCGTAACCCTTGTATGTTTGTGACGACTCACTAGACATCGTAACCCTTGTATGTTTTTGACGACTCACTAGACATCGTAACACTTGTATGTTTTTGACGACTCACTAGACATCGTAACACTTGTATGTTTGTGGTGACTCACGAGACATCGTAACCCTTGTATGTTTGTGACGTCTCATTAGACCTCGTAACCCTTGTATGTTTGTGACGACTCACTAGACATCGTAACCCTTGTATGTTTTTGACGACTCACTAGACATCGTAACACTTGTATGTTTGTGGTGACTCACGAGACATCGTAACCCTTGTATGTTTGTGACATCTCACTAGACATCGTAACCCGTGTATGTTTGTGACTTCTAACTAGACATCGTAACGCTTGTATATTTGTGAAGTATCACTAAACACCGTAACCCTTTTATTTTTGTGACTTCTAACTAGACATCGTAACCCTTGTATGTTTTTGACGACTCACTAGACATCGTAACACTTGTATGTTTGTGGTGACTCACGAGACATCGTAACCCTTGTATGTTTGTGACATCTCACTAGACATCGTAACCCGTGTATGTTTGTGACTTCTAACTAGACATCGTAACGCTTGTATATTTGTGAAGTATCACTAAACACCGTAACCCTTTTATTTTTGTGACTTCTAACTAGACATCGTAACACTTGTATGTTTGTGGTGACTCACGCGACATCGTAACCCTTGTATGTTTGTGACGTCTCATTAGACCTCGTAACCCGTGTATGTTTGTGACTTCTAACTAGACATCGTAACGCTTGTATATTTGTGAAGTATCACTAAACACCGTAACCCTTTTATTTTTGTGACTTCTAACTAGACATCGTAACCCTTGTATGTTTGTGACGACTCACTAGACATCGTAACCCTTGTATGTTTTTGACGACTCACTAGATATCGTAGCACTTGTATGTTTGTGACATATCACTAGACATCGTAACTCTTTTATGTTTGTGAGGTCTCACTAGACGTCGTAACCCTTGTATGTTTGTGACGTATCACTCACTAGACATCGTAAACCTTGTTTGTTTGTGACGTTTCACTAGGCATCGTAACCCTTGTATATTTGTGACGTATCACTCACTAAACATCGTAACCCTTGTATGTTTGTGACGTATCACTCACTAGACAGCGTAACCCTTTTATGTTTGTGACGTCTCACTAGACATGGTAACCCTTGTATGTTTGTGACGTATCACTTACTAGACATCGTAACCCCTGTATGTTTGTGACGTATCACTAGACATCGTAACCCTGGTATATTTGTGACGTATCAATCACTAGTCATCGTAACCCTTGTATGTTTGCGTCGTCTCACTAGACATCGTAACCTTTGTATGTTTGTGACGTCTAACTAGACATCGTAAGCCTTGTATTTTTGGGGCGTTTGCATGTATTGCGTTTTACGTCATTTTCAACTCATGTAAGGTTATATATGACGGTAGATTTTTTTGTGGGGGAGGCAGTCCACCCACTTTTCCTTGGTAGACCTCCCGCCATCCGTAAGAATCGACACTCACTTACAAGTCGAACCCGTAGCGGTGGGAGGCGACAATGTTTACAACGTAACGTCGTTAACCCATCGGCCACGGAGACACTCATCTAAATACATTACTATAAAATCCATCTGAATAAACTTCTGTTTACTGTACCATGCAAGGGCAATAACTATGTAGTTACGTGGGAAATATCAATCATTTTGGGCAAGTTCTACAAGAAACAATCTTATTTTTGTGTTTTTTTTATCAAATCATGGACAATGACTATAGTGCAACTAAGGCGATCTGAACGAAACTTGCTCGGACACATACTACTTCTGGGACACATCCTACTTCTGGGATACACATTTGGTTAAAATATCATAAATATCCAGCCGTCCGTTACATATTTATGGTCACGGACTGATATGATAGTCTTGCGGACGGGCGGAATGAGGGGCTGACAACGCGAAATCTATTTCAGTTTCGTATGCTGTTGCAGAGATTTCATAATTATAGTAGATAGAATTCAGAAACTGGTGTTTTATAACCCAAACCGAAAGCGATTTAAATATATCTGGAATGAGGTCATATACTGAATACATAGGAAACTTTAAAACGTTCAACGACAATACAAGTAGCATCACGACAATGAATTTACAATGAAAGAAAAGAACTGCACATCCGATATAGTATACCCTTCATTATCAGTGTTGGTCATATATGCGGTTCGGCTATGCCGACCGTTCGCATAGAGCTTTATCAAGTTTGCGAAATAGTAAAATCCTGTTGCCCGCATGGAGCCCCTTCCCATAGAGCTCCACGAGTAGCTCTATATAGCTCCCGAGGTAGCTGTATGCGAAGGGGGCTCTATGCGGTGCCACAATGCGGGTCGAATCCCACTGCGAGCTCGACTTACAAGTAAGTGAGAGATTGTCGATTCTTACCGATGGCGGGAGGTATGCAGTACTGGTTCTACACAGGAAAAAATGGGTGGTCCGCCTCCTCCACAAAAAAAAATAAGAAAATAAAAAAATCGACCGTCATATATAGCCTAAACATGTGCTGAAATCGACGTAAAACACTATTCAACTATCAATATATTTAACATATATCCTTTCGAAAGTATGTAGTTTACAATAAAGACACAAACACAAAAGTAAGACCTGTACGAAACACACATTTATTATGTAACGCTCAGAAGTGTCATCTCTTTAATAACTACAGAAGGTTTGATACAGTTATATTACCCAAGTTAGGTATGCAATATGATTTAATACGTTGTTTTTTTCAGTGAGCTTTATATGAATGTGGAAAGACGAGAATCCCGATTTGACCCTAAGGGAAAATTTACGACTACAGCAAAGATGGTAAGATGTTTTCTACGCCGTTGCTGTTATATATAATATTCACTACGGTTTGTATGATGGTCTTTAAATATTTAGCCGTGATCTGATATTCTAAGTAAACGATAGAGTATGGTCTCATCGAGCTGGTTGATTTAAACATCGAGATGGTTGAAGCCCTCCGAGGTGTTTAAATTAATCAATGAAATGAGACCAGACTATTTGTATTTCAGCTGTCTGTCATATGTTGTAGTTATATAGTACACCAGTTATTCTGACAAGTGTTATTTTCAGTTAAATGCTTTATATTACAACTGTACAAATTCAAACGAAATTTTAGAGACCATGGAGTCATTGATTCTGTAGGCCTTAGTGGCTTTCTGCAACATGGTGTATAACTATTTCGCCTGGAAGTAAATGAATCATTAAGCTCTATTGAACAGTATCAAACTAACAACACCACAGTTTCACTATCTTAATACCTTGAAATCAGTCTTATTTGTAAATATCATTTCACTTATTATTCCATTTTCAAACAAACAATTTCCAACCATATCCAAAATTACTATACCGAGTGGGCGACTATACCGAGTGGCCGAGTTAAAATGAATGCGCTTTAAGATGTCTAAAGGTCTTGGGGAAAATACCAAGTCACACCTCAATTCCGAGTACTTATTTTTTTCAGCATAAATATGACTTTCTGTATAAAGTACTCGACTCTACGGTGTTGGAATCGCAACATAGAAAGTCGAGACACCCGAAGACAGAACATGCAAGACCAAGCACGTCAGTTAAGGTAAGGCCAATGATGCACATTTAGTTAGGCACTGGCCCAACATTGGCAACAAGTACAGAATATTATATCAAAGACGGATCGACTATTGGGTCAAGGCCAGTCTATTGAAACATGGACCCAACATTGGCAACAAGTACATACTATTATATCAAAGACGAATCGACTATTGGGTCAAGACCAGTCTATTGAGACATTGACCAAACATTGGCAACAAGTACAGAATAGTATATTAAATATTAGTACCTAATATCACCATAACCGTAGACACGAATCGTCGAAGTTTATCGTCGTAATTTCCATGTTTATTTTCAATGACAGACAGATGAAGTGAACTTTAACGTAATGTCCATGTTTATTTTCAATGACAGACAGATGAAGTGAACTTTAACGTAATTTCCATGTTTATTTTCAATGACAGACAGATGAAGTGAACTTTAACGTAATTTCCATGTTTATTATCAATGACAGACAGATGAAGTGAACTTTAACGTAATTTCCATGTTTATTATCAATGACAGACAGATGAAGTGAACTTTAACGTAATGTCCATGTTTATTTTCAATGACAGACAGATGAAGTGATTTCCATGTTTATTATCAATGACAGACAGATGAAGTGAACTTTAATGACAAAGACAGATGAAGTGAACTTTAATGACAAAGACAGATGAAGTGAACTTTAATGACAAAGACAGATGAAGTGAACTTTAATGACAAAGACAGATGAAGTGAACTTTAACGTAATTTCCATGTTTATTATCAATGACAAAGACAGATGAAGTGAACTTTAACGTAATTTCCATGTTTATTTTCAATGACAGACAGATGAAGTGAACTTTAACGTAATTTCCATGTTTATTTTCAATGACAGACAGATGAAGTGAACTTTAACGTAATTTCCATGTTTATTTTCAATGACAAAGACAGATGAAGTGAACTTTAACGTAATTTCCATGTTTATTTTCAATGACAGACAGATGAAGTGAACTTTAACGTAATTTCCATGTTTATTTTCAATGACAGACAGATGAAGTGAACTTTAACGTAATTTCCATGTTTATTTTCCATGACAAAGACATATGAAGTGAACTTTAACGTAATTTCCATGTTTATTTTCAATGACAGACAGATGAAGTGAACTTTAACGTAATTTCCATGTTTATTTTCCATGACAAAGACAGATGAAGTGAACTTTAACGTAATTTCCATGTTTATTTTCAATGACAAAGACAGATGAAGTGAACTTTAACGTTCCTAATGACTACACATGTGCTTTCTTAATATTTTGTTTTTGAAAAAGATTTGTGTTTCCATTTTATTCAGTCCCCGGATAGAGCTAAGTCTACACGCAAATCGTCGGAGCGCGCCAAATCTAGTCTAGTTCGATCCTCCGTAAGTCCGAAACGAGAGAGAAGGCAAAACCGCCGTGTAGTGTCTCCTGGTCCATATGAAAAGAAAAGGAAAAAGGATGAACGGTAATTTATATAATATGAGATCGCTTACATGTTAAATCGTAGGAACAAATCAGATTGCAGATAGTAACATTTAGTATATATTATTCAAAACCGTGTTATTTGCGATGCAGTTGGTTAGGGAGTCTTCTACTATTCCTCTACTATTCCTTTCATGGTTCTAGACACATATTTAAGACCATATCATGGTAAATTATTTCAAAAATATTATACGAAACACTACAGAATAAATCTTATAGGTTCCTACGATTCTGCATGTGAGTAAACTCTGATATAAATAATACTTATATTTAAACATTTAGTTTACGTACAATGGATGCATGTGACACGAACGCTTTAGATTGTGCATATCACGCTCCTTTCCTTCTAGGAGCTTTAATGTTGTCAGTTTGTTGTACAGTATTTCCAGTCGTTCACAAAAAGGTGCAATTGCAAATATACGTAATTATTATTAAAAAACAAATATAAATTTCATGTAAACGCGCTAGGAAAATGGTATAATAACGCCGAGTTTATGAATATTGAGTTCTGCTCAACCCGGAGCTAGAGGGCGTGAGCGGTAGCTAGCATTTTTCACTACCGTTCATGAACAGTCTCAATCAAACCGAGACTGCAATATTTCGTATATGTCGTGTTCGGCCGTTTCCAAAGGTCCACCCTCATACTATTTTAGATAATAATGAACACGTTATAATTGCAAACAAAAACTTTAGATGAATGTAAATGCCGTTCAAGTGTGTTTGACTTTCCAATTGTTTGTACAATAACTGAATAGCTTAGGTCTTTGCGACATATAAAACGATCGCCTTTCGTTTGTTGGGTAGATACATTCAAATTGCTACACCTTAAAACAAATACAAACCGCCCTCAAAGGAGGGTATAATTGTGTATTTGTTACTATGTAACTTTGCATTCTCAAACATATCAACATTTTTAGCATCGCTCATAAACACTGTGTCAACGTATTAACGCCATAACGAGCCTTTAACAAACAGCCTAAGTGGCGTCCATTTGTTAATCGTGTACTTAGACAGTTATTCAAACAAACGATACGTTTCAACTAGCCACAATGTCATCAATAGTCTTGTTGATCTGATTTTAATTGTTTTACATACAATTTCCACATTTGCTATTGTTTCTCGCCTATACCTTTGCAATATATTCTACGCACTGCGTTTGGCTTAGGTCAATCGGTGGGTTAAACCAGAGATTTCAGGGGTGAACACAACCTTCTGAGACACTTAGCATGTCTCATCAAAATTACGTTTCATACACAATTCACATTATGCAAGATAGTTAATAGCATTCATTTGCTTCTTAATGCTATATGTCCGTCCATGTGTAAATAAACAACCAAACTGCCTACAGTTGTCATCCAGTCAAGATTAAACTTGGTAAGTAGTATCATGGTAACGTGCAAGATGTTCCGGTCCAGTGACGTTTGTTAGAATAATTGCCCTTTGTTGATTGAAATTAGAGCGAAGTATCCGTTTCCGGATATCTCCTACAGTTGTCATCCGGTTAAGATGCCACTTGGTAGGGAGTATCATTGTAACGTGCAGTTGTGCATATCATAAGGATGTTACGGTCCAGTGACTTTTGCCAGAATTGATTGAAATTATATGAAATTATTCGTTTTCGGATAGGTTCTCCTACAGTTTTCATCCGCTCAAGTTGGAACATGTTAGGGACTTTGATTGTATCATGCACATGTGCATATTGTTAGGAAGTTCTGGTCCAGTGACTTGTGGTAGTGTTATTGCCCTTTGTTGATTGCAATAAGACGATATTATTCGTTTCTACAGAACTCCTACAGTTTTCATCCAAACAGTATGAAACTTGGTAGGTAGATCCTTGCAGTGTGTACATGTGCATAGTATTATTGTAAAAAAGTTATGATCGAATGACGCTGGAGTTATTGCCCTTTGTTGATAAAAAAATAGGTGAAATGTGTTGTTGATGGTTCAAAACACATACATTTGAACAAAGTTTTTTCTGTTCATATGTGTTTCGAAAGACATAACACCATTTCTTTGCAAAGAGTTGCCGTAGGAGACCGTTTCGAAGGCAACCACTTACATTTGCAAAGGTTTTGAACCATTGTTTGGTAAGAAATGTGTTAATGTTGCTAAAATGAAAGGTTTTCATACCTTTGCGATAATATCAAGTTAAATGTATACATGTGTGGACTAGTAATCAAGTATATTTGGATTTATTATACTAGCTAAATACTTGATTGCTTCGGTACGACTCTAATACTGGTGCTGTAACACGCGCCGGCATTGAGCAGACGTAAAGCATATTATGTCAGTGCTGTTTTACTATCAAGTTTATTAGGCAAGACTTGGATTTGTTTGGTTTGTAACGTCATGTTAGCACACTTATTGAGACTAGCCTATATATGACGGTCGATTTTAAGTATTGGGGGCAGACAACCCACCTTTCATGGGTTGATACCTCTTGCATCCTTAAGAATCGACATTTTCTCACTTAAAAGTCAAGCTCCCAGTGGGATTCGAACTGACCATACTATGTGCTAGTCTCTGCCAAGCTATTCTGCTGTTTCGTTCCGAGCCACTGACATGGTATTTATCCGTCATAGTCGACTGAAGCAAAATGTATTGATCTATCCTCCAAGCACGTTAAAGAATTATCTCTTCTAAAGTTAAAGTAGGACAGGTTTTCGGATTTCCGTGTATCATTTTCCTCTCTCTGGGGTGGCCCTTAATCATATATACTGTGTTGACAAGCCGTTAAACAACATTTAATTCAATTCAGATCTACATCTAGATCGCTGATCCGCGAAGACAACGACAAGAAGGCAGGAAGATCTTTCCCACGATCTTCCGAGGACGGTTACCATGACACCACAGCTGGTTATAATGATACCACAACTACCACCAAATCCACAGAAAGTCTGCGATCTCCTGAAGGTAAAGGTTTCCTCCTTGACGCCTGTTGAACCTATAAATACTTCTTTGTCGTATTGAGTATGTTTATTTGAAATTTATATTCATTTGTCCCTTTAAACAGGTACTTGGCAATTTTCATATTTTTTAAAACTAACTAGTCAAACGTCTTGGTTGTATTTTGAATGTGTTCATTTGAAGATAAAAAAATGTGTTCATTCGTAATTCTCCTCAAAATGGTATTTGGCAATTCTGATGTTTTTAAAACTTCCGTCAGTTTTAACTTTCATTTATGTCAATTATTTGAACAGTTCAAAGCAAATGTTTTTTGTATATTACTTGTTGTTAATCATATTGCACCAATACTATCATTAAACAAAATCATGCTGAAATCATGAAGAAAATTTAAAAACTCCAAATGTTATATCGAGATCCGAATTGTAACTTTTGAACTATTTCAATATTGTTTTGTGGGAACACCGTATGGTTCCCGGCCATAATAGGTTCTCCACTCTTATCCAGGCGGAGGGTAAAATACTCTCTTGTTCATTTGTCTGTTGTGTTTTTGTCATGCTCATTAAATGTCTTCATCATCACCCGTGATACTTGATTGGTTGCAGAAAACAATGATCGTGGTTCCATCGAGAAAAGAAAATTGCAGCAACACTGTAGTTCTGCAGGTGAGAAGGTTCTAAACCATTTAGCGTAGTTTTATCTCGATGTTAATGGAAGGTGGACGTGAAATGTTTCTTCCTGTTGGCGCCATAAAACAGTTTTGTGTTGGTGCGCCGCAATAGACAATTCAACTCAAATTCAACTCAACTGTTAAACAAACTAGTTTTTTCGACATGTAGATTCAAAACAATTTAGGTGTTTATGCTTGGTTTGACCTACGTTTTTTTTTTTTCATTTTAGAGCCCACAATGTCGTCCACGCCAAGACCACAAATCAAACCAAGACTTAAGGACACAACAAGGCGCGTGGTGCTACACAGAGAGTATGATCGAATAACCAACAGTGCTAATGACATATTCGTAAGTACTTATATTCGAATTACCGACAGTAGTAACTAGAAAATGTTGATGCAAAGCAATGTTCACCCTGAGGATACGATTGCCCGAATATCCGAAGGGTGAACATTCACCATGTCATGAATGTGATATTTATTTTATTATACCGAAATCCCCTTGGGCAAAAATAAGATTCATTTTCAGTGCAGATTTAGACTGCTCCTTTGATTGTTTGAGTTTAACCCGATCAAAATGTTGCTATGAAAGTTGCTATCGTTGGGTTGGAAATAACGTAAAGAAAATGAGTGGTAGTTTATTGAAATCGGTCGAGTAATTTTTAAGTAACGATGAGTTAAAAATAGCAATTTCCCCAGACTGAGCCGATGACGTCACCGAAACAATACGCACACCAACGCGCATCAAAACTACGCATGTGATAATTTTTCGGCGCCAGCCGTTTAAGCTGGCTTTCAGCCTCGCAGGAGGTGTGTCTGTTTAAGCCTATCAAAACTCGAGTTGAAAGTGATACAGCAATTATGAAAGCCTACAGTGTTTATTAAACTGAATGCTGATTGGCTAAATTTGTCTGACAAGGTCAAAGGAAACTAGTAGATTTGTTTATAGAATGCAGTTGTTGTTAAATGGTATATCGTTAGGTGATTTGTTACGCTGTACTTCAGCCGTGACCGGAAAAGATGAAGAAAGGAATAGAAATGCTGAAATTGCAAATAAATTATTCTGTTTTCTTGCGAAGTGCGTTAATTTTACATGCTAACTGGTAATGAAACCCTATTAAAAATTACATATCGCCGTGATTTCCTATGCACGTGATTTTTCAAGGTGCCCGGATGTGTTCTTCTCCAAAACCACAAGGGCTAGATCTTAGCTATTATGTATATATCATCATCTAGTAGTCCTCCAACAAGTTTGTACAAATGGTGACCAAAATATTCTTTTCATTTAAATTTATAAATACATTTAAAATAATTCTTCTCTGAAACCGCAAGGGCTACAGCTTTGATATTTTGCATGTAGCATCATATAGTGGTCCTTTTCCAAGTTGTACATGTGGTGACCGTGGGGTCAGAATAACGAGGGGCCAAACGTTTTACATAGAAATATTAGGAAATACATTTAAAAAACTTCTTTTTTGAAACCACAAGGTTAGAGCTTTAATATTTTACATGTAGCATCATCTAACTGAGTACACCTTGCCAGTAGATCGATTTAGGCCCTCGTGGGCCTCTTGTATTCAGGGTTATGGCCCTTTGAATATTATTTTTTTTGTTTAAACATATTTATTTTACATCGATTGCGAAACAAGTTCTTGCAACTTATATTAATCACTCTCGATGGCTTCCTGGGTAGAACCAGTACTCAGCAATGTGGATTAATTATCTTGCTCAAGGATAAATAACGTGGCCGCGACGGAGGATCGAACCCACGACCTCTCGATCAGGAGTTCGGCGCTCTACCACTGGACCACACACTCCACTTCGGTTTATTTTGTTTTTGATGCGTGAAAATTACAATTTACCATTGCTATGCTATGCGTACTTACCATTGTTATGGTTGTGCTTACTAACCATTGCTGTGGTTATGATTACTTACCATTGCTGTGGTTATGCGTACTTACCATTGTTATGGTTGTGCTTTCTCACCATTGCTATGGTTATGCTTACTTACCATTGCTGTGGTTATGCGTACTTAACATTGTTATGGTTGTGCTTACTTACCATAGCTGTGGTTGTGCTTACTTACCATTGTTGTGGTTGTGCTTACCATTTATGTGGTTATGATTACTTACCATTGTTATGGTTGTGCTTACTTACCATTTTTATGCTTGTGCTTACTTACCATTGCTGTGGTTGTGCTTACTTACCATTGTTATGGTTGTGCTTACTTACCATTTCTGTGGTTGTGCTTACTTACCATTGTTATGGTTGTGCTTCCTTACCATTGTTATGCTTGTGCTTACTTACCATTTCTGTGGTTGTGCTTACTTACCATTGTTATGGTTGTGCTTACTTACCATTGTTGTGGTTATGATTACTTACCATTGTTATGGTTGTGCTTACTTACCATTGTTGTGGTTGTGCTTACTTACCATTGTTATGCTTGTGCTTACTTTCCATTTCTGTGGTTATGATTACTTACCATTGCTGTGGTTATGCTTACTAAGCATTGCTATGGTTATGCTTACTTAGCATTGGTGAGGTTACGCTTACTTACCATTGCTGTGGTTACGCTTATTTACCATTGCTGTGGTTGTGCTTACTTAGGATTGCTATGGTTGTGCTTACTTAGCATTGCTATGGTTTCACTTACTTACCATTGCTATGGTTATCCTAATCATTGTTATGCTAATGCTAATATTAGTCCATGTTACATGTCTGTCCTAGACTAGATCAGTAACGAAATACAATCACACGTCAAGTTAATTTTAAAAGGACCGACTGAAGTTATTTTTCCAATTTTTGTAGAAATTGCCAGTTAGCTGTTATAAAAAATATCGACTGTAAATAAACATTCAACACTATTTTAAATACAAATTGAATACTCTTTATTCGCCAGAAAGACATACCGGTAGATGAGGTTCAGATTATCCATCGATACCGACCGTCGTACACAGGGGATGGAGAGCCCAAATACCAGGGCTTCAGTCGACATGTAGGGTCTATACTGAGGACAAAGGACTTCGTAGAGTTCTACAATAAAGAAGGTATTATATACTTACACTTTCTGTTTGAAGGGGACTGGAAGCGATCTGGAAGAGTAATTGATAGCAATACAAATACAAAAGAAATCCGTCTAAATGTGCTTCATAAGGTGGTGCTATTTAAGATTCAAATGAACTCTACTCTGGCCACAGTGTTCTGTGTATAGACTCCACTCTGGTCACAGTGTTCTGTGACGGACTCCACTCTGGCCACAGTGTTCTGTGTATAAAACTTCAAAATGACTGCCATAATCATGTTATACCTAGGAATACATCAACACACACAAATTACGAATACCTGTCTTGCAAATATAAACGCCGACGAAAAATTTATATATGGTTTCCTACGCCTACCATACATTCATCGATGGATGTAATGACACCAAGGCAATGCAGAACTTGTTTTATACGTATTTGTATTTAACGAATGCATCGATTAGAAAATTTTAAAAAAAGCATTTTTGTTGCAAATAGTTGGAGGCTGACATATAGGTTTACTTTCAAGTTTTTAATTTCAATCTTAATAAGTATTAGCTAATGAAGTATTTCGTCCAAATGTTGCAGAGTGTCACCCATTGAGGTGCCAGAGTGTCACCCATTGAGTTGCCAGAGTGGCACACAATGAGGTGTTAAAGTGGCACACAGTGAGGTACTAGAGTGTCACACAGTGCGGTACTAGAGTGTCACACCGTGAGGTACTAGAGAGGCACACATTGATGTGCTAGAATGGTGCACAGTGAGGTGTTAAATAGACATACAGTGAGGTTCTAGAGTGGCACACTGTTAAGTGATAGAGAGTGGCACCAAGTGAGGTTGACATACAGGCTTACATTCAAAATTTTAATTAATTAATAAGTGTTGGTCATATATGTGAAGTATTTCGCCCAAATATTACAGTCCGTCATCCAGTGAGATGCAGGGTGGCACCCACTCAGGTGCCAGAGTGGAACACAGTGAGGTGCTAGAGAGTGGCACGCATTGAGGTGCTAGAGAGTGACACACAGTGAGGTGTTAGAAAGTGGCATCCGGTGAGGTTGATATACAGGCTTAGAAGGACAGATTAAACCATCTATGATATGATTATGGTTGTGACAGTTCATATTGCATCTCCAAAGAGCAGGGGAAATTTTCCTGTTTTAAAATCGCAATAAGCGTTGCCTGGTTACATGATGTAGAAAGAGACAATTATCCGAGTTATTCGTTTATCCCAAAATAGCACCAATTTGTTCATTTTCGGAGAATGCCCTGAAGCTTTCACTAGATACAGGAAGTAAAACATTCGTTTAATTCTTCATAAATAAATATTTGCTCCACGGAAAGATGGTCCTGGGGCAAGGCGCAGAAGAAAATTTGAGAACCGTGTTTTTATAAGTAGTATGACCTTGCTCGTTAATATATGACAAGTTACAAGTGTCAGGTTATGTAAGCCTTCCTTTGTCTTACTTCCTTCAAAGCTGATATTTATTCATTTACGTTTTAAGAAATTAAATATCAGGAACCCAAAACAAGAGGGTCACATCTAAACAAGAGAGCCACATGGTCCTAAATTGCTTACCTGATGATCTCGTCAAAGATGGGAAAGTAGTCAAATAAGGTTATAAATTAACAGACGCGTGTTTCCAACATTTGGTCAGATGTTGTTATCTAACCAATCAAAAGTCTGTAAGTAGTTCACAATACATGAGGGACTAATTATTACTAGATTCATAGGGATTAAGCAGCTCAGAATAAATCAGAGCACCCCTAAATACATCGAAATGGACATTTGTGTTCAAAATGTATAAAATGGTTCTTTAGGATATGTGTTTACTGTTTTTGATAAATACGTATCTCAATATGCAAGCGCTGGACGACCAGGCGGGCGGACGACCAGGCGGGCCATTATTTTTAATACGTGGACTTCATTTGAACAAACTTTAAAGTATAGAATATACTGATTATTTCTGGAAAAAAACAACGTTAAAATAGGTCACTTCGAATGACTTTGAGAGAGAAATGTTTAGAGATATCCGTATTGACCTCTAAATACAAGGGGGAGGGGTCGAGTGTTAATGTATTGACCTCTATATACAAGGGGGAGGGGTCGAGTGTTAGTGTATTGACCTCTATATACAAGGGGGAGGGGTCGAGTGTTAATGTATTGACCTCTATATACAAGGGGGAGGAGGGGTCGAGTGTTAATGTCTAAATGAGAATACCGTAATATTTGCTTGATGATTTTAAATCGCTCCAAGCCAACAACCTTATATTGTCTACGTCTTCTAAAGAGTCTCCCTTTGCACCAGTGTTTATCTCTAATTCGTCTTAATTTACGGACAGTGAAAAATGAAGGTACACGGATATACCTGTGTTTACAATGACACACATACGTATTGCTATATATATCTTTACAGGACTTGGCCATTCTACTGACAAAGATTCTCAAGACAAACACTCAAAAAAGGTAAGAAACGCAAAAATTTCCACCCTGTTCTAACAGTAACAAAGCTATTAGCAAATTACTAATAACATACATATTCGGTAGTCGTGTGTGTGTCTTAGTAGTAGTGACAATCCTTAAGATATACCCTGTAAAATAAACGTTTTGAACCATGTCTTACGTTGGATATGTTAAGGTCAATCCGTATTAGTAATAATTACAAAGCATAGAAACTATGTACATATATCTATAGTCTTTAAAACAATATCATGTTCATGTTTAGTCTTTAATTTGTATCATTTTGCTTTACCAAATTTATTAAAATAACAATAAATAACTCTTATGCTGTACAATAAATTTTCCAGAATGTTCAATAAGTTATTTTATTATATATCATTTACAAATACTCTAATGTCATTGGCTGAAAAACAGTCACGTGTTTGTCAGTAATTTGAACTATTCACTACTTTTCGGTTTGATCTTCGACTTTCGAGTGGTTAGTTTTTCAGGTAGTCTAGATCATCTGCGACACTTGCCCTTTTTTTAAAAGACAAACGTCTAGAACATTTCTTCTAAAACAAATTGACGCGACAGCCATTTTACCGAGACTCTGGTATCCGTTTCTGATTGGGTGTTACAGACGCACCTTCTATCCATGATATACAGAACGTCAGAAAAACAATAAATTAATAAATAAAGAATGAAACTTCATCATTATGTCAAAGAACTTAATGTGGATGGTCAAAAATAATATAATAAAAAGTAATAATTACGAACATGTGTTTCCGGTTCAATTTTTTTCTGAAAAAAGGGTCAAAACGTTTGTATTTACAATCAAGCGTCGAAGATGATCAAAACTACTTTTTCAAGTGAATAGTCTCCTTTCCGAGCAACCTCCGCACAGGGATATTGTAGCCACTAATACTGTAACAGAAAGGGGAAGTAACCACTGCGGGGAGTTTGCTTTCCGAGTCACTAGTTCGTTCAGAGTCATGTAAGCGCTTTACACAAAGCAAGTTATCAATATATCGTATTTTCAATATAATAAGACAACTATCTACTTCACTTTCGGTCACAGGATTAAAACTATTCTTCCAAGGGAATGACTACTGACTATGACTATAACCAGGGAGACTATTGATCCAGACGAAGTGAAATAGATACATGTACAGTAGTAGTTGTATAATGCTGTTGCTTGTTTAATTGCGCATCCACGCTTCAGAAAATTACTTGGATTCAATAGTCACTGAAATAATAAAACTGACTACATTTTAATTTCGTATAGAGGGTTTCAGCTTTTTTTTTTTTTTTTTCTTTTTTTTATATAGTTTTGAGATCTCTTACTTGAAGCTAAGTGGTTCTAAACAAAAAAAATTCACGGAGTATATATTCCTCTTCCTAGCTCTGCTTTGATACCAGACAGCTAACTATACTTCCTAGCTCTGATTTGATACCAAAAAGCTAACTAGACTTGCAAAAATACATTCCCAATATAAACAAGAGTGCATTCCATATAAAGAACCATACTCACTGTCGCTACATTAACAAATATAACTGTTTCTGAAAACTACCTTTTTCGATATCAAACTGAGATTTAAGAACTATTGCATGTGATTCCAGACCTCTATTCGGATGTTTAATTATTTGTCTGGATAAGTTGTAACATCACAGCTGTCATTTTCATGTGGTCAGGTCAATTAGCTAAACTTGTAGAATTGTTCTTTGGTTAATGGCATATGTGTCATCAGGTGTACACCGTGTTCAGTAGACAATACAACGAAACTGACAGTTTTAAACTTGTGTGTACTATGTCGTATTTATTTGTTATGATAGTTTGTGCTTTATTTATAATTGGCATCAACTTATAAACAGTCTACATCTGCCATAGCCCGACCTTGGAGCCGGTCCCTGTTGCTTTCAAGTATAATACCGCTTCAGTGTGCGTGTGCTATGGCAAGATTGGATTTGCACAAAACCGAGTGTGCTTCGTTCTTCTGCTGTTTGTGTTTGCTGCTTCCACAGGATCCCTTTTGCATCATGCATTGTGTATTTTATTCATACTGGTGGTTGTTTATTTATATTGTAACAGTGACCAATAATAATACACTCGTTAACACCAGTTTTTGAAGTTCTAAGTGACACTATACTGCCTCTATTACAACATATATATTATCTAAAGGAATCATATCATATGATTTGGTAATATCTCTAAGATATACAAAATGTGTAACTGTAAGCCAAAGTCAGCGGCCTCGGTAGCTCAATGGAGCTATACCTCTTCTCCACGTGAGTTCTCATCCTGGTGGGAACGTCATCACCTTCCTCTGAGGAACATAACTGGATGTGTTAACGGGGCGTAAAACCCCATTTCGTATCACATATATCATACAATTCACATAATATACCATGCCATTAGTGAGGATACGCGTGCCTGTTGGGCATTATAATTACGCTATACGATCATGATTACCCTGACAGGAGTGGAGATATCTATACTTGTAAACACTATTGAAGAGAGATCGAAAACATTTGATTGACATACACTGCGATGACCATTGTTGCCATGGTTTCTTGATTTTATGCTCTGTTTGTTGCACACGTTCGTTCATCAATTCCTTAAAGTTACATCTATGAACTTAAACAGTGCGTCTGTTTAAACAGTGCGTCTGTAGTGTAATACAGGGTCAGAAAGGGTGTTTAGTATGAACTTAAACATTGCGTCTGCAGTGTAATACAGGGTCAGAAAGGGTGTTTAGTATGAACTTAAACATTGCGTCTGCAGTGTAATACAGGGTCAGAAGGGGTGTTTAGTATGAACTTAAACAGTGCGTCTGCAGTGTAATACAGGGTCAGAAAGGGTGTTTAGTATGAAGTTAAACTGTGCGTATGCAGTGTAATACAGGGTCAGAAAGGGTGTTTAGTATAAACTTAAACATTGCGTCTGTAGTGTAATACAGGGTCAGAAAGGGTGTTTAGTATGAACTTAAACAGTGCGTCTGCAGTGTAATACAGGGTCAGAAAGGGTGTTTAGTATGAACTTAAACATTGCGTCTGTAGTGTAATACAGGGTCAGAAAGGGTGTTTAGTATGAACTTAAACAGTGCGTATGTAGTGTAATACAGGGTGAGAAAGGGTGTTTAGTATGAACTTAAACATTGCGTCTGCAGTGTAATACAGGGTTGCAGTGTAATACAGGGTCAGAAAGGGTTTTTAGTATGAACTTAAACAGTGCGTATGTAGTGTAATACAGGGTGAGAAAGGGTGTTTAGTATGAACTTAAACATTGCGTCTGCAGTGTAATACAGGGTCAGAAAGGGTGTTTAGTATGAACTTAAACATTGCGTCTGTAGTGTAATACAGGGTCAGAAAGGGTGTTTAGTATGAACTTAAACAGTGCGTCTGCAGTGTAATACAGGGTCAGAAAGGGTGTTTAGTATGAACTTAAACATTGCGTCTGTAGTGTAATACAGGGACAGAAAGGGTGTTTAATATGAACTTAAACAGTGCGTCTGCAGTGTAATACAGGGTCAGAAAGGGTGTTTAGTATGAACTTAAACATTGCGTCTGTAGTGTAAAACAGGGTCAGAAGGGGTGTTTAGTATGAACTTAAACATTGTGTCTGCAGTGTAATACAGGGACAGAAGGGGTGTTTAGTATGAACTTAAACAGTGCGTATGTAGTGTAATACAGGGTGAGAAAGGGTGTTTAGTATGAACTTAAACATTGCGTCTGTAGTGTAATACAGGGTCAGAAAGGGTGTTTAGTATGAACTTAAACAGTGCGTCTGCAGTGTAATACGGGGTCAGAAAGGGTGTTTAGTATGAACTTAAGCATTGCGTCTGCAGTGTAATACGGGGTCAGACAGGGTGTTTAGTATGAACTTAAGCATTGCGTCTGCAGTGTAATACAGGGTCAGACAGGGTGTTTAGTATGAACTTAAACAGTGCGTCTGTAGTGTAATAAATGGTCAGACATGGTGTTTAGGGTGAACTTAAACATTGTGTCTGTAGTGTAATACAGGGTCAGAAAGGGTGTTTAGTATGAACATAAACATTGCGACAGGGTCAGAAAGGGTGTTTAGTATGAACTTAAACATTGCATCTGCAGTGTAATACAGGGTCAGAAAGAGTGTTTAGTATGAACTTAAACATTGCGTCCGTAGTGTAATACAGGGTCAGAAGGGGTGTTTAGTATGAACTTAAACAGTGCGTCTGCAGTGTAATAAATGGCCAGAAAGGGTGTTTAGTATGAACTTAAACAGTGCGTCTGTAGTGTAATAAATGGCCAGAAAGGGTGTTTAGTATGAACTTAAACAGTTCGTATGTAGTGTAATACAGGGTCAGAAAGAGTGTTTAGAATGAACTTAAACAGTGCGTCTGTAGTGTAATAAATGGCCAGAAAGGGTGTTTAGTATGAACTTAAAAAGTTCGTATGTAGTGTAATACAGGGTCAGAAAGAGTGTTTAGAATGAACTTAAACAGTGCGTCCGTAGTGTAATAAATGGCCAGATAGGGTGTTTAGTATGAACTTAAACAGTGTGTCTGTAGTGTAATAAATGGCCAGAAAGGGTGTTTAGTATGAACTTAAACAGTGCGT
Source organism: Cyrtodaria siliqua (assembly GCA_037043455.1). Taxonomy (NCBI): domain Eukaryota; kingdom Metazoa; phylum Mollusca; class Bivalvia; order Adapedonta; family Hiatellidae; genus Cyrtodaria; species Cyrtodaria siliqua. The sequence goes on along the minus strand of JAWPHD010000656.1, from coordinate 56,104 downwards.
CTGTAGTGTAATAAATGGCCAGAAAGGGTGTTTAGTATGAACTTAAACAGTGCGTCTGTAGTGTAATAAATGGCCAGAAAGGGTGTTTAGTATGAACTTAAACAGTTCGTATGTAGTGTAATACAGGGTCAGAAAGGGTGTTTAGTATGAACTTAAACATTGCGTCTGCAGTGTAATACAGGGTCAGAAAGGGTGATTAGTATGAACTTAAACATTGCGTCTGTAGTGTAATACAGGGTGAGAAAGGGTGTTTAGAATTTGATCTTGATATATGTTTAGATCGTATATAATATGTCTATATTCCTTTTTTTAATTTACCTTTGTGAACGTATTACAGTTCACCCTGAGTGCATTTATATAGAGTTTTTATTCGGAATAGAACAATATCAAAGGAAGTTTAACCTGATCGAACGCTGTAATAAAATTGTATATTATTCTAACCACGTCCCAAAAATAGAAAATGAATAAAAAACAAAAACACAAATGCTAACACGCCTGCTTATTACCCTCTTTGTAGAAGAGTAGATCGCCCAATAGGGGCGTTCATATTAATCACGTGACGAGGAGGAGTGTCAATGACGTCACAAGGACCGAGCAGAGGTCCCGTCACACTGTGTACAGCAGTATCGTAGATAGCGCCCCAGGGTGAGTCCTGAAACCCCGCCCACCCGCTGTATACCCACTCTCAAACTTTAACTTGTAATATTCATATACTTTTCAGCATGTTTGTAATTCAATTACTTTACTGTCCTTTTCACCGTTTTTATATTTGATACATTTTACCATATTTCCTGTTGTATTCAATTATCTATAATCATGTGCATGCCTGAAAATTCACTAACAGCATGGTGCCTTCCCAGTGTTCATTTTAATGTTTTCGCACTTGCCTATTTTGCACTACGCATGATGTCACAAAAAATATATAAGTAGTTGAGTGCATATGTAGTTATATATGCGTACACGTGCACATTGCATAGTCTTAGTTTTCAGCGAGTTACGGATTCGAATCATTACCACTAACAATGATTTTTAGATACATTGTATTTTAACGATAATTCTATTGTACAGTTTATGTATGTTTAGTGTTGTTTTAATCTCTACGTTATGTATGAAAACGAGTATACCCATTTCATGAGTATTGGCCGACTGCCGTATTCGATTATTTTCGTTTAATATTTTGTTTTTTTCTGTTAAGCAAGTTTTCTTTTCGACTGACACAATTTACTGTTTACGTTAAGTACTTACTTCACACACTAAAGACCGCGTTATCTCAGTTAAGCGCAGGAAAACGACTGACCTATCAAATCAATTAAAAGAAGAGATCGAGATGCTGCGAATGAATTCTAGATTATCTGTGATGCTTCCTTTTTTTTGAAGACAAACGTCTAGAACATTTCTTCTAAAAAATTTTTTGACGCGGCAACCATTTTACCATGATTCTTGTATCGTTTCTGGTTGGCTGATACAGGCACACCTTTTGTCCGAATGACAATACATTAATAAATGAACAAAGAGGGAACCTTCATCATTATATCGAAGAACTCAATGTACTATAATAATAATTTAAAAAAATACAGACATGTGTTTCATGTGTATTTTTTTCATCTGCACAAATGGTCAAGAAAATATCATAGAGCTATGAATCTACCCGTTTGAATTAAATTGAATGTTGTTCATCAACACAGTATAGGTTATTTAGAGCCGCCTAGAGAGAGGGGGAGGATACATAGGAATCCGGGAACCGTGCCCTACTCTTATTATCGAATATGTTCCTATAGTTCTTTAACGTGCTCGGAGGACCGCCCGGTATACGTCCCCATCCGACGGACGAGGCTAAGGGAAAGTGTCTTGCGCAAGAACACACCGACGAAACTCAGTGGCACCACGGAGGATTGAACCCGTGGCCTCCGGTTACAAATCCACCAAGCTAACGACGGCGCCACGCCAGCCCTTCTCCTTTTGAAAAGTAGGTAGTGTATGCGGCACGACTCCGGGTCTCACATTCTCTTCGATGAGTTTTAAAATATGCAAATGGACATGTAGGAATACAGGAAATGGTGGTTGTTTAAGTAGTCAGTGCGTTATGTCTTCAGAAACCTCGACGGAAAGTGTGAACTGGAGTCGTGCTGCATTCTCTACCTACTGTTCAAATGGGTAGTTTCATAGCTCCATGATCGGTTCAAAATATATAACCATAATAATAGCATTACTGTTTGCTACTTGATAAATGTAACGTCACCCGACGTCATCGTCCAATATAAAACAGTACACACTTATCTACATACACCCCGAACACTGTGGGTATAACTATAGGTGAGCTATAACGGACGTAAACAGGAATTGTACATGGCTATGGGTTGTAACGGAACACTAGTAAATATACAGAACTGAGGGTTATAACGCAATTAAACATTTCTTATACATGACTCTGGGTTTAATCGGAAGTAAACAATAAATGGATGAACATTACAATGCGTGTATATGGTCTGGGTTATAACTGAAGTAAACAGTCAATTTAGTGAGCTTGGATTATAAAGGTTAACAGTAAATGTACCGGAAAGAGTAAATATAAATTTTAAAGAAAATACACACAGAAATGACAAAATGGTACATCACGCACCGTCAAAGGGAAATGACAAAACATCACGCACCGTCACAGAGAAGTAACAAAATGGTAAGATATACACCGTTACAGAGCAATGACAACATGGTACATCACGCACCGTCACAGATAATGAACACATGGTATATCACGCACCGTCACAGAGAAATGACAGCATGGTTCATCACGCACCGTCACAGAGAAATGACAGCATGGTTCATCACGCACCGTCACAGAGAAATGACAACATGGTACATCATGCACCGTCACAGAGAAATGACAACATGGTACATCATGCACCGTCACAGAGAATTGACAACATGGTTATGCACCGTCACAGAGAAATGACACCATGGTTCATCACGCACCGTCACATATAAATGACAACATGACAAAATGATATATCATGCACCGTCACAGAGAAATAACAAAACATCACGTACCATCACAGAGAAATAACAAAATGATACATCACGCATCGTCACACAGAAAGAACAAAACTTCGCGCAACGTCACAGAGAAATGACGAAATGGTACATCACGCACCGTCACAGATAAATAACAAAATGGTACATCACGCACCGTCACAGAGACGTCCGTCGTCGTCGTCCGTCCACACACTTTTACATGCAACCTAACTGGAAAAGCGTTTGACCTATGAAACGCGATATGCACAATGAAGCAGTCTTGTTTGTATTTAAAGATGCTCAATATTAGATCGTAAAATAAGACATCGTATCAGGTGTAGCAACCTGCTGCATCACAGAGGTAGGCACGGGATAGTCGCATAATGACATTCAGTATTATGTAGATCAAACAATAACAATAGTTCGACAGAATCCAGATCATAAAAAACAACTATAGTTCGGTATTATCTAGATCTAACAACAGCAGTAGTTGGTATTATGTAGATCATAAAAACAGCAATAGTTGGTATTATGAAGATCATAAAAACAGCAATAGACCAGTATTATCTAGATCATAAAAACAACAATAGCTGGTATTATGTAGATCATAAAAACAGCAATAGTTCGGTATTATCTAGATCGTGAAAACAGCAATAGTTGGTATTATGTAGATCATAAAAACAGCAATAGTTCGTAGATCGTAAAAACAGCAATGTTAGTATTATGAAGGTCAAACAACAGCAATAGTTCGGTATTATCTGGATATAACAACAGTAATAGTTCGATATTATCTAGATCATAACAACAGCACTAGTTCAGTATTATCTAGATCTAACAACAGCAATAGTTCGGTATTATCTAGATCTAACAACAGCACTAGTTCGGTATTATCTAGATCTAACAACATCAATATTTCAGTATTATCTAGGTCAAACAACAGCAATAGATCGGTATTATCTAGATCTAACAACAGCAATATTTCGGTATTATCTAGAACTAACAACAGCAATAGATCGGTATTATTTAGATTTAACAACAGCAATAGTTCGGTAATATCTAGATCTTACAACAGCAATAGTTCGGTATTATCTAGATCTAACAACAGCAATAGTTCAATATTATCTAGATCTAACAACAGCAATAGTTCGGTATTAACTAGATCTAACAACAGCATTAGTTCAGTATTATCTAGATCTAACAACAGCAATATTTTGGTATTATGTAGATCACATAACAGCAATAGATCAGTATTATGTAGAACATAACAACAGCAATAGTTCGGTATTATCTAGATCATAACAACAGCAATAGTTCGGTATTATCTAGATCATAGCAACAGCAATAGTTCGGTATTATGTCGATCAAACAACAGCAATAGTTCGATATTATGTAGATCAAACAGCAGTAATAGTTTGGTATTATGTAGATCAAGCAGCAGTAATAGTTTGATATTATGTCGATCAAACAGCAGTAATAGTTCGATATTATGTAGATCAAACAGCAGTATTAGTTTGGTATTATGTATATCAAACAGCAGTAATAGTTCGGTATCATGTAGATCAAACAGCAGTAATAGTTCGGTATTATGTAGATCATAGCAGCAGGAATAGTTCGGTATTATGTAGATCATAGAAGCAGTAATAGTTCGGTATTATGTAGATCAAACAGCGGTATTAGTTCGGTATTATGTAGATCAAACAGCAGTAATAATTCGGTATTATTTAGATCAAACAGCAGTAATAGTTCGGTATTATGTAGATCATACCAGCAGGAATAGTTTGGTATTATGTAGATCAAACAGCAGGTATAGTTCGGTATTATGTAGATCAAACAGCAGTAATAGTTCGGTATTATGTAGATCATAGCATCAGGAATAGTTTGGTATTATGTAGATCAAACAGCAGTAATAGTTCGGTATTATGTAGATCAAACAGCAGTGGAGCGCTGTGGTCTAGTGGTAGAGCGTTGGACCCATGATCCAAAAGTCGTGGGTTCGATTCCCGTCATTGCCATATGCGTTGTGTCCCTGAGCAAGACACTTTATCTGCATTGCTTAGTACTGGTTCTACCCAGGAAGACATCGAGTGTGATTCAAATAAGTTCATAGAGCTTTCGTTACAATCGATGTAAAATAAATAAGTTTAAACTAAACAGCAGTAATAGTTTGGTATTATGTAGATCATAGCAGCAGGAATAGTTTGGTATTATGTAGATCATAACAGCAGTAATAGTTCGGTATTATGTAGATCATAGCAGCAGGAATAGTTTGGTATTATGTAGATCAAAGAGCAGTAATAGTTCGGTATTATGTAGATCATAGAAGCAGGAATAGTTTGGTATTATGTATATCATAACAGCAGTAATAGTTCGGTATTATGTAGATCATAGCAGCAGGAATAGTTCGGTATTATGTAGATCATAGCAGCAGGAATAGTTTGGTATTATGTAGATCAAACAGCAGTAATAGTTCGGTATTATGTAGATCAAACAACAGTAATAGTTCGGTATTATGTAGATCAAACAGCAGTAATAGTTCGGTATTATGTAGATCAAACAGCAGTAATAGTTCGGTATTATGTAGATCATAGAAGCAGGAATAGTTTGGTATTATGTAGATCAAACAGCAGTAATGGTTCGGTATTATGTAGATCAAACAGCAGTAATAGTTCGGTATAATGTAGATTATAGAAGCAGTAATAGTTCGGTACTATGTAGATCAAACAGCAGTAATAGTTTGGTATTATGTAGATCAAACAGCAGTAATAGTTTGGTATTATGTAGATCATAGCAGCAGGAATAGTATATTCAAACAAACGCAATAGTTGTAGAATGATCAAAATAATATGCGATTATTACTGTTGCATATACATAAGAATATGTAATGTCTTGCGGAACTAAGAAATGCATGCTTAAAGGGACAAGAGGCGATCTGGGTGTCAGTTCATGGCCAATGCTAATTACCAATTCTTTGCAATCTTAAAATAGAATGCAAAACCCACAATTTGTTCCCAACTTCCTGCGTAGTTACATATCATTCTTAAAGTGGCTACTGCATCGGTGGTTTAGTGTTCGCCTCGCATGCGGGGGTCATGGGTTCAATCCCCGGCCGGGTTATACTGAAAACGTCATGGCACTAGTAGCTCCATTGCTTAACGTTCGACATATAAAGGGTAGTGCTAGGACTGGTCGGCCCGGTGTCAGTATAATGTGACTGGGTGAGGTATCATGTCATGTATCTATGTGGTATTTTGGAGTGGCAGCTCTATAGAGCTGAGCATTGAGTTGAGACATGACTAAACGATTGTTAAAAGCAACGTTAACCCCGTGCATACATAAACACTTAAAGGGGCTTATACTCAAATCAAAGTATATTTTAGATGTATAATATTGATGTTCTGTTTCAATTCTGCAGACAAGCCCCCTTAAGACTTAACATGACTATAATAGGGTAGAAATACATTGGGTAAAGTAAGACATAGGATTAAAGAGTTGACAGTAGATAAACATACCTACAAAAGCTAAAAATACAAACAGCCGAATAATGCATATAAACGGTAATGCATAGGATTAGAATACAAACAGTAGCGTAAGTCATATCCTGAAATGCACAGAGTAGAGTAAGTGCATATTGTAGAGTGGCATATGGTTAACATGCATGTATGTAATCCTGCCTCTTCCTTAGGGTTTAATATATGATGATAACAAAGAAAGACAGGTGGTCGCGTATTGTACTATGTATACAGGAACTTTCGTATAAAATAATTATAACCATTATTAATGTCTTAATATAAACCGTAGTATGCATTCAAAGCCTGTGCAGTAGACTGACGACTGTAAAATCTAGACAGCTCTGAAATAAAATACAAACCATATCTTAGAATTCATAATCAAGACAATTATGTATCAAACTATATAACACTTCTTTTATACAATATATTATATAGCACAGTGGTTCTTTATTGTATTCTAGTACATGTATTTGAGACATAATGTAAACATGAAATTAACATATACTGGTTGTTTACATTCTTAAAACAATACATCATTTACACCTTTCTGACACTAACCTAAACTTAGGGAATAACGCCCTGCTTGTTCCACAATCTCACGTCTCACAGTGCATGTGCTGGAATAGTTAATAAGATAATGTACAAGTTATATGTTAGATAACTCAGAAATCAGACGTTTCAAGAATCGACCGCCATCATGAAACACAATCCGTGATCAGTATTTTGACTTTTATGAAAACAGCGTATTACAATGCAATCAATACACAATATAAACCTTCCAGCAAGCAAGTTCTTTAACTGTTTATGTAACCGAACCTCAATATCTCAAAACCAGTAAAACTGAAAGACTCTAGAAGTCATGTTCTTTACAAGACCACGACGTCCTTTCAGTGTCTACCTTTTCCATCCAACAACCAAATCTCGCGGGAACATTCCCGTCAAAACCTCGACCAATAAAAACAAAGCCCGGGACCAGCTGAGTGAACTAAAACCGAGAGGTACCAAGTGGGGAATATAAAAGAGGGTATTAATGAAAATAATAAAAGGTGGGATAATTAATGAAAATAATTAAACTAAATAACATGTCCAAAATCGGACCCTACTACATGTACATGTAATAGAGTAAAGCAAATGCAATCTACTAATGCATATTGTTACAATTCATACAATATAGTAAAGCATATAGTTACACTTCATACAAAGGGGCGTCGGTGGCCGAGTGGTTAACGTCTCTGATTTGATATCACTTGCCCCACACCGCTGTAGGTTCGATCTCTCAGGGGCCTAGGAATCTTTATGTGAGGAAGCTATCCAGCTGGCTTGCGGAACGTCGGTGGTTCTACCCAGGTGCCCGCCCGTGCACTAACATTGCCCGGAGGGGCACCGGGGTCTTCCTCCACCAATGGAAGCTGGAAAGTCGCCATATGACCTTAGCTGTTGGTGCGACTATAAAATCCAATTCAATCAATCAATCAACTTCATACAATATTAAAATGCATAAATTATAGAAAGGCATAACATTATGATTAAAACGCACACAGTAGAGTAAGGTTAAAAGCTTTCGAAAACGGACATACTATATAGAAGTATCAAATATATTTAGTTTCTAATTTGAAAATAAATGTTTATATTTATGTAATTCTTCTGTAAAATATCAGGTTGTTTGCAATTCATGTAACGATCTATTGAAAACTGCAGTAGACAGCATGTGTTTTATGTTACTTACTGTTTTCCTTGTAACAAACAAAAACAGAAAGTTTGTTGTTTTTCATAAATACTGTACTACCTGTTCATGCGTTCTCTTAAGATTTACAGTCGAACGCGTAAACCGTTTCTATTTCTCAGTCAAATATTTGATATATAGCCTACTCAAATATTAACTGCTATTCAATGCATATTTAATTTAAATTCAAGACATATACTATATTTCATTGCAGGGTGAGGCAAGTGACGTCGACGAGTAAAGAGATAGCCACAGCCTCCACCGAGTCATTGACGCCAACATACACAACATCCTTTCACAACATTGATGCGACGCCATTCCCACAGAGTCACGATCCGTACCGCCCCGCTGACACTGACAGGCCCCCATCGCCCAGTGCAAACTTTCGAATAGCCAAATCACTGTCCATCTCCTCCATTAAATCGTCGGTCAAGGTATGTTTTAATGATGACAAACTCGAAAACACAGATAAAAGTTATCCCACACTACAACCACCCGAAGACAAAACACAAGATAAAGATGTGAATGAAAGCCTGGAAAACGATAACACAATAGTAATACCATCCGAAGAAAAGTACAACGATGGAAAAACTGAAATTAGGATTAACAGACAGAATAGTAACATTGAGATTCATAGGCAAGAAACTATAGAAAGAGATCAACAGTTGTATAAGATTAAACAAATTGTGGTTGTGTCGGTTGATGATAAAAAAACGGTCGGGAATGTAACCGATGACTGCAAAATATCGCAAATAATAGATGATAAACCTGATGACGAAATGACTGTATCAACGGAATCAGTTAACCAGAGAACAGAAGACGGTACTAGTACGGACAGAACACTCACACCAACATTAGACGTTGAGCTTGAAGATACGATTACGTTAGACACTAAACAAGAAACGCCAGGTAAAACGGAGAAAACAGAGCATATGCAGACAAATGAAAGTACAGGAAGAGATATCAAAACAGTTACTATCGGAGATGTGCATGTCAAAGCTGAACGGCACGGACATCTTAAACCGTTAAAAAATAAAACTTCACCACGAGAAACTGGAGAAAGAAAGTCACCCAGAGTAAATAAAGAAAAAGGATCACATAGAGAAAACAAAGAGAAACGTTCTCCGAGAGAAAATAAAGACAAACGTTCTCCGAGAGAAAACAAAGAGAAACTTTCTCCGAGAGAAAATAAAGAGAAATTGACACCCAGGGAAATGACAGAAAAAAGACGACAAAACAGAAAATCGGCACAAAATGAAACGGACATGAAAACAATATACGTCGTCGGAACTAAAGATGCCAAAGGTCATTGGGCTAATAAATCCGAGATAATACTGCAAGAGGATACAGTTGACCTTCCAGACAATATGCGAGTTAGCGAAATAAGCATAAGAGAGGCCGAAAATAAACCAAGATCCGATAACAAACATGAAGATGAAAAACTGATAAAAACTGTTCAGAATGAGAATGAAACTGAAAAAGAAGAAAGAGTAACCAATAACACTGAAGGGATTTTTCATGATAATGATGATAATTCAGTGACTGCGTTTGAGAAACTTGTCTCAGAGGAGAATACAGAAAGCGATGAAGATTATCATGGTGCATATGAAGATGACTTTGAAGAAGTTGATCTAAACGAAAGTAAGGAATCAATTGTTATTGTTACAGAAACAACACAGGTTAAGAAATCTAAGGTTAAATCTGTGATCGAAGATATTGAACTCGACAATGCCCTTTTTGGCACAGAACCTGATAGAAAGCCAGCTTTAAATGCAAAATATAAAAAAGAAAAGTACGAAGAACATCAGCCTACATCTCATAAAGGTCAGCGTATACAAGTTCAGCCGATAGACAACACGGGTTACGTTAAGCTAAATAACATGACAGATGTTGAAGGAAATACTTCGCAGTCCGTTATTGCCGCACCTAATCAAACAGCACACAAAGAGTCTGGCATCGGGACCCTTGTGATATCGAACTCAACAATCACCACTCTAGTTATTTCTAGCGAAAGTCAGATTGACAGGAGAACGTTAGATGCACTTACTAGAGAAGCGAGCCAGACCATAACTGTTGGACTGAACGAAACAAAGGTCAACGAGAACAACAAAGATATTTCAAATGAAATAATTAAAGATATTAAACGTGAATTAATTGTTGAACAAATGCCTGGAACTCCTGAAAGTGGCATAGCAGTACGGACTGACAAATCACAAGAGACACGCGACTTAACGGCCACAGCCTTACCTGTAGCAAATGGCGGCGAATATGAAGAAAGACATATTGAATCTAGTGCTCAAGATAAGATTACGAAAGAGGAGGTTACACTAAGAACTGAACAATCAAAACATTTACCTAAAGAGTCATATTCCTTTCAAACCCAAACTATTAGTTCGGCTCAGACACAAACTATTAGCTCCATGCATACACAAACAATATCGGACATGCAGACTCAAACATTGTCAGCAGCTAAGACTCAGACGAATGATACGATGGCATCACAGACCGATACACATCCCGCTGATACGGACATGCTACTAGAAAGATATGTGGAATACAGTGATTTTGGAACATCACCAATACCACATAACGACTCGGAAAGAAAAGAATATCTGGATGAAACACCCACAAGAAAGGTAAGGCATATTGTAATGGATGAAACAACTGAAAACGCTGATGTTGTCAAATATGATGAGATATTGGAATCTGCCAAAACTATTTTATCTGATGAATCAACTAAAAAGCAGGATGCTGTGGTTGATGAACACACTCAAGTGGTTGCTGGTAATGTCATCGAAGAGCTGACTTTCGCTATAAGCAAACCTATTGAAACTGATGAAGTTTCTTCAACTGATGAATCCGTAGAAAGGGCTGATGTAGCTGCCGTAAATGAATTAACAGACAAATCTGATGTCCTGTCCAAAGATGAAACCGTTGGGACATTTGAGGTAGGCATCACTGATGACACCATAGTAAAGAATGAACTCGTCACCGCTGATGAGATTGCAGAAAAGGACGAATTTGTATTAACGGACGAAATAGCCTCGCCTAATAAATCCACTATTGAAGTAGTTGTCGTTGAATACTCTGAAAACCACAATAGTGTCAAGCTCAAGCAACCAACAGAGAAGGCAAAGGTTATCGTCTACGATGTAACCTCTGAAAAGGTTGAGGTTATTATTACTGGTGAAACCACAGGACATAATGAGATGGCCTTCTCAGAAGAACTTACAGCCAAGCCCGATGTCATCGTGGCTGATGAACCCACTGAAAAGGCAGAACCTGTCATCTATGATGAAACCACTGTGTTTATCAGAGAAGATGACACCACTGAAAATGACAAGGTGGTCAACGCTGATGAATCAACTGAAAAGGCTGTGATTATTCTCACCAGTGAAAATACAGCAAATAATGAGATGGTCATCGCAGATGTACTCACAGACAGGGCCGATGCTGTAATCGCCGAAGAACCTACTGCAAAAGTCGGTGTTGTCATCACTGATGGAACCTCTGAAGAGTATGAGGTTGTTAGAGCTGATGGCAACACTGAAAAGGTCAAGATTACCAACGCTGAAGAATCATCTGAAAATGCCGATATTACTATAAATAGTGAAACCACAGCAAATAATGTGATGGTCGTCGCTGATGAACCCACTAAAAAGGCCGAGATTGTTGATGAACCGACTGAAAAGGCTGATAGTGACACAGCAGATGACACCACTGGAAAGGACGATAAAGACAACGACGATAATTCAACAGAGAGTGCTAAGACTACTGTCCCCGGTAAAACCACAGCAACAGATGAAATTGTCTTCACAGATGAACTTACAGACAAGGTAGATATCGTCGTTGCTGAAAAACACACTAAAGATGCCGGGGATGCCATTGATGATAAAATAACAATGGACCAATATATTGAGAAGATTGAGATAAACGTCACTGGTGAAACTACAGCAAATAATGAGATGTTCATCGCGGATGATGCAATTGAAACGGTTCAGTTTTCAAAAGCAGCCGTAGCAGATGAGCCAAAAGACAAAATTAACACCACAATAATCACTAACCAGTCGTCTGAGGTTGTTTTCACTGATGAAACAACTGATGAAACAACTAAAGACGCTGAGATTTTCGTTACTAATGAAGCAACAGGAAAAATGGAGGGTTTTCTAACTGACGAATCATCTGAAATGCCTGAGGTAGTCGTCACTGATGAACTAACCGGGAATATTGTGGTTATTGTCACTGATATCACCACTGAACAGTCGGACATTGTGGTCACAAAAGAAACAGTTGAGCATAATGATATTGTCGTCTTTAGTAAAACCAATGAACAGCACGAGGTTGTCATCACCAATGAATCCAATGCGAGTACTGCGTTATTCGTAGTAGATGATTCGAACGACAAGGTCGACGTGGTCATACCAGGTATTACCAATGAAGTTGTTGTTACTGATGAACCCATTGCAAATACCGCGTTGGTCGCAGTAGATGAACCAACAGACAACGCTGATGTCGTCGTCACTGATATCATCTCTAAACTATCTCATGAAACAACTGACAAGGCTACGTTTGTCTTCACTGATATAGCCACTGACCCGTCTGAGGTTGTTTTTACCGATGAAATGGCTGAAAACACTGAGATTGTCGTTACTGCAGAATCCAATGAAAAGGCTGAGGATGACGTCAACGATAAAATAACCGAAAAGACTGAAGTTTCAGTGAATGATGAAACCACTGGAATTACTAAGATTGTCATTACTGGTGAACGTTTCGAAAATACTGAGATTATCGTTACTGACGAATCCACTGAAAAAGGTGAAGATTTCGTCATAGATGAAAAAACTCAAGAAACAACGAATGTCGTCACCCAAATCAACACTGAGCAGTCTGAGGTTGTCGTCACAATTGACAAAACTAACTATACAGATAGTGTCGTTATTGATCAACCCAATGAAACCACTGAAAAGGCTGAGGTAATCGTCGTCGATGAACTCGTTGCAAATACTGAGTTATTCAAAGAAGATGAACCAAAAAAAAAGGCCGATGTTGTCGCCATTGATATAACCAACGGACAGTCTGAGGTTGTCGTCACTGGTGAAACAACTGACAAGGCTTATATTGTCGTCACAGATAAAAACAGTTCAAATATTGAGGTAGTTCAAGTACAAATAGACAAGCCTGATGTCGTATTTTCTAAAATAACTATCGGACAGGCTACGACTTGCACCACTGAAGATCCTACTAACTTAGTCGAAACAGGTGAAGTAACAGGCAAAGCCGATGACATGGTCCCCGCAATTACTACTGAACAACGTTTTGAAGCTGACATCACAGACGAAACAACTGAACATAATGAAAGCATAGACATGGATAAACTCATTGCAAATGCTGATTCAGTCAGAGCTGATGAACTAATAGTTTATGCCGATGTCATCGTCTCTAGTAATATCACTGACGAGTCTGGGGTTGCCAGCACTGATATAATAACTGAAAAAGCTGAAGTTGTCGTCACTAATGAACCAATTCCACTAACAGAAAAGGCCGATGTTTTCTTCAATGATATATCCACTGAACAGTCCGAGATTGATGTCACTGATGAAACAACAGACACGACTAACGTTACCGCCGTTGATAAACCCGTTGTAAAGAATGAGTTATTCAAAGTAGGCAAACAAACAGAAAAGGACGATAATGTCGCCATTGATATAACATCTGGACAGTCTGAGTTTGTTGTCACTGATAAAACAAATGACAATGTTAATATTGTCATAACTGATGAAACCACTTCTAAGGTAATCCGAGTAGATGAATCAATAGACAAAACCGATATCGTCTGTACTAATGTAACCATCGAACAGCCTGAGGTTTCCATCATTGAACAAAATATTGAAAAGGCTAAACTCGTCGTCGTCGATGATAGCATTAACGTAAAGGCTGAGATTATCATCACTGGAGAGTCTATGGCAAATACTGATTTAGTCGGAACAGATGAAATAACAGACAGTGCCGATGTCATCGTCACTGCTATTGCTACTGAACGTTTTGAAGTTGTCATCAAAGATGAAACAATTGAAAAAGCTGAGAATGTAGTCACTGATAAACCCAGTGCAAATATTGATTCAGTCAGAGCTGTTGATCCAATAGTTAATGCCGATGTCATCATCTCTGATATAATCACTGAAGAGTCGAAGGTTGTCGTCACTGATAAAACAACTGAAAATGCTGAGATTGATTTTTCTTATAACATAACTGAAAAGGCTCAGTTTGCCGATGAACCCATTGCACTAACTGACAAGGCCAATATCTTGGTCAGTGATATAACCACTGGACAGTATGAGGTTGACGTAACTGATAAAAAAAATGAAAATGATGAGATTGCTGTTATACATAAAACCACTGAAAAGGCTGAAGGCGTCATAGGTGATGCACCCGTTTCAAATACTGAGTTAGTCACACCAACAGAACCAGCCGATGTTGTTGCCATTGATATAGCCACTGAAAAGTCTGAGGTTATCGTCGTTGATGAAACAATTGACAATAATGAGATTGTCATCATCGATAAAAGTAATGCAAATTCTGAGGTAGTCGTCACGGATGAACCTATTGCAAATATTGTGTTAGTCGGAACTAATGAACCAAACGACAAGACAAATGTTGTCACTGATATAATCACTGAGAAGACTGAACGTGTCGTCATTTATGAAACAGCTGAAAAGTCTGAGCTTATCATCACTGATCAAATCACTGCAAAGGCAGAGCCATTCGCCACTGACAAAATCACTGAAAAACACGAAGTTGTTGTCGCTGAAGTCGCCATGTCCAATACGGAGTTAGTCAAAATAAATGAACGAACAGATCAGGCCGATGAAATCAATAAAAATGATGGGATTATCGTCACAGATGAACCCATAGAAAAGGACAATGTTGTTATCGCTAACGAGTTGAAAGAAAGGACCGAAACTATTTACATAGAAAAACACACTGTTGCTCCAACAAATGAATCCACGGATACTGATGTTGCTAACGAATCCACAGAAACTATCGATGATGTTGCTGATGCTATCGTTGATGCTGTTGTTAAACACGCGATTTTCGTCGTTAATGAAAAAACGAATAGAGTCGAGACCGTCGATGCTGATGATGAGTTTGTCGGATCTGATGACAGCACGTTTAAGGAAGATGTTGCTATCGCTGATAAGTCGACTGAGAAGGGCAAATCTCCTTTTGATAAGCATACTGGAAATGATGTTGCTACCATCAGCGACGGAACTACTGTAAATAATGTGGACGTCACTACAAAGGTATTCTTTGAACATGATAAGCTAGCATCCACTGAACAGCTTGAAAATCTCGTCGTTGATGGACAAACAGAACAGGTCGAGGTCATTGTCAGTGCAGAATCCATTGAAATGGTTGATATTGTAGGATCTGATGCATCCATTGCACATACTGAAAAGGCCGATACAATCATCGTTGATTTAACCACAGAGAAGTCTGCGGCTGAAGTCACTGATGAAATAACTGTAAAATCTGAGGTAATCCCCAATGATGAACCTATGGTTAAGACGGAGTTAGTCGAAGCAGATAAGTCAACAGACAATCAAGTTGTTGTTTTTGATACTCCCATCGTTAAAGAACAAACAGAAATGGTCGAGGTTATGACCGATGACAAACCCTTTGAAATAGCCGAATTTGTAGAGTCTGAAGAACAACCTCAAAATACTGAGGTTTCAATTGTTGATGAACCATCCAAAACGGCTGACGCTGTTGTTACAGATAAAACCATTAAATGTACAGAACACCAAAAGAACGGCGACACTGATGAACAAACAGACAAATTAGATCTTGCAACTGCTAATAAACTAACTGAAAAGGCTAAGATTGACACCACTGAGGAAGCACAAGAAAAGGATAATATTGTTTTTGCTAATGAATCCGTTGAGCAAAACAAAAGTACCGATGATCGTTCGATTGACAAGACAGAGGTAGTCGCTGTTGAAGAAGCGGTTGTTGACATTTGTGAAACATCTAAAAAAGCTGAGGTTGTCGTCGTTGATGAAAATGAAAAAACTGAAGTTATCAGCTTTGAGGAAAATGCTGAACAAACCAGAGTTGTCATAATTGAAGAGTCCACAGACCAAGCCAAAAACATTATCACTGATATATCATTTGAAAAGGCCGATGTTATCTTAACTGAATACACAGAAAATACCGACATCATTGTTACTGATGAACGTTCTGATAAGATTGAGGTTGTTTTTTCTGATGAATCCCGTAAATTTGATGACACTCCGGTATTCGACGATCCAACCACAAATCAAAGTTTAACATACGAATCTACAGAAGCAAAGGATGGGGTAACAAGACAGACTGAGGTGGAAACGCACAATGAGAAGAAACAAACAGATTTTGATCATTCAGAGAGAACCTATATCATTGCTACAGAAGAACAACGTATCAAAACAACAGAGCTTAGAATAGGATCACCAGATGCTGGTAATCGAGATCAAGTTATTATTGCATCAACGACAAATAGTGAATTAGGTCAAAAGCAGACAAGTCAACCTATTTTATATGGACCTGCATGTGAGCCAACGGAAGCAATTCCTCCGCCATTATCACCTACGTATAATATCCAAGTGGTTACCAAGGACTACGGCACTGACAGTGCAAGCCCTATCGAGCCTATCGAGCCTAACGAAGATAACACGGAGAGTTACTCTTACACAGATACATTTACATCTACAACTACTAAAAGCGAAGACATTGCAGATGCATATGATGATACATTAACAACAATTTCAGAAGTAGATGAAGACAGTAGTAGTATATGTCAAACAGAAAACATCTTGGTAATAGATAAGGAATCGTCAGAAGACATTGCAACCAAATGTTACCACAAACAAGAAGATAGAGCATCTAAGAAAGAGACTGTCGAAGCTGACGTCGATGTCACATTTACTACAGAAACGGTTGAAACAGATTTCACAGGAGAAAATGTTATACCAACAACAGAAACAATCACAGATGATAAAAACAAAAACGAAACAATAATAGTCAAACAGGACTATGCACTATCAAAGAATGAATCTGTTGCATCAGATTATGACATAATAGAGGTAGAAACTGTTAAAACCGAAGATACGAAGATAAATACAGACACGTTTAACGCTGAAAATGCTAACATAGGGGCAGAAAGTGTCGAGCATGACGACGTCCAACCAAACAACGAAAATTACGAAAACAAGAAACACTCTGAAAACACCAAAGCAGAATATGCCAACAGAGAGACAGACACTATCGAATGCAAAGATTTTCATAAGCAGGCAGAAACTGTCAAAGTTGATGACGCAGAGACAATGACACACCCTGTCGAAACAGAAGAGATATATACACAGACGGCAATTGTCGAAGTAGGAGAATCCAATACCGAGACAGACATAGTTGAAACGGAAGAGGTCAAGACACAGACAGACATTGTCGAAACAGAAGAGGTCAAGACACAGACAGATATTGTTGAGACAGAAAATGACATTTCCAAGACAGCCAATGTCAAGACATTTCATGTAATGAGAGACAAAACAACTATTGAAAAACTACATTTTAGAGTTTTTAAAACAGGTGATGCCAAGTCAGAGATTGAAACGATATCAAAAGATGATGTCAAAAGAGAGGAAGACACTGTCAAAATAGAAGGTTTCACAGCAAAGACAGACACAGTTGAGACAGATAATGCCACGCCAGTGATAGAAACTGTCGAAACAGAATTGGATGAGACAGATGATGTCAAGACAGAGACAAAAGCTGTCGAAACAGAAGATGTTCAACCAACGACAAAAAGCAGCGAGATATACGATGCATCAAAAACAGAGACAGGTGATGTCAAAATAGAAACAGAAATTGTCGAATTAGAAAATGTGACACAAAAGGCTGAAATGGTCGAGATAAATGATGACAAGTCAGAAACAAAGGCTGTCAAAAGAGAAGATGTCACATTAAAATCAGAAATTGTCGTGATAGACATTGACATACAAAAGACAGAATCGGTTGAGACAGATGATGGAACGACAGTGATAGAATGTATTCAGACAGACGACGTCACAAAAAAGACTGACACTGTCGAGCCAGATGATGCCAAGACAGATACAAAGGGTGTCGAAACAGAAGATGTCCCTCAAGAACAGGAACTTGTCGCGATAGACGAATACAAAGCAAAGACAAAATCGATTGAGACAGACGATGTCAAAACAAAAGCTGTCGAATTAGAAGATGTCACACCAACGACAAAAACTCTGAAGTTAGACGATGCCATACCAAAGACAGAAATTGTTGAATCAGAAGATGCCACACAAAAGGCTGAAATGGTCGAGTCAGAGGATATCAAGACAGAGATAGTGACTGTAAAAACAGAATATGTCACACCAAAAACACAAATTGTAGTAGTAGATGATACCATACCAAATGAGTCAAAACGTGCCGCGACAGTCAAATACATACCAAAGACGGAGTCGGTTGAGATAGATGATGTCAAGACAGAGAAAGAAGCTGTCGAAACCGAAGATGTCAAATCAAAGATACATACTGTTGAGATACATGAAGACGTACCAAATACAGAATCGATTGAGACAGACGATATCAAAACAGAGACAGAAGCTGCTGAAGATGATGCAACAAAGCTACAGACTGTCGAGATAGGCGAAGTAAAATCAATAACAGTATCGGTTGAGACAGATGACGTGAAGATAGAGAAAGAAGCCGGTGAATATATCGCACAAAAGGTATTAACTGTCGCGATATATGATGACAAACCAAAGACAGCATCACATGAGACAGATAAAGTCAAGACAGAAACAGACGCTGTCGAAACAGAAGACGTCACAACAACGACAGAAATTCTCGAGATAGACCATGCCATACCAAAGTCAGAATCTTCTGAAGCAGAAACTGTCGTGATAGACGAAGACATATCAAAGACAGAGTCGGTTGACACAGATGATGTCAAGACAGAGATTGGAGATGTCGAAACCGTCGAGAAAGATGATGCCGAACCAAAGACAGCATCGCATGAGACATATGAAGTCAAGACAGAAACAGACACTCTCGAAACAGAAGATCTCACAACAACAACAGAAATTCTCGAGGTAGACCATGCCATACCAAAGGCAGAATCATTTGAGGCAGGAACTGTCGTGATGGACATTGTCGCACCAAAAATGGAAATTGTCGAAATAGACGAAGGTATACAAAATACAGAATCGATTAAGACAGACGATGTAAAGACAGAATCGGATGAGATAGATAAAGTCAAGAGAGAAACAGAATCTCTCAAAACGGACGATTTCTCAACAACGACAAAAACTATCGAGTTAGACGATGCCATACCAAAGAAAGTACCGGTTGAGACAGAAACAGTCGTAAGAGACGAAGACATTCCAAAGACGGAGGTAGTTAAGACAGATGATGTTAAAACAGAAACAATCAAAATATATGATACCAAATCAACTACAGAATCGGTCGAGACAGATGAAACGGACACTGTCGTTATATATGATTTCAAGACAGCAACGGCAGCATTGGTTTTGACAGATGAAACTGACGCTGTCGAAACAGAAGATGTCACACCAAAGACAGAAACTGTGGTGATGGACGATGACATACCAAAAATGGAGTCTACTGAGATAGATGCTGACAAGACAGAGATAAAAGCTGTCAAAACAAAAGATGTCGCATCAAAGGAAGAATCTATCGAGATTGACGATACCAAACCAGCGACAGAATTCGCTACGGCAGATGAAGTCAAGACAGAGACTGAGGCTGTCGAAGCAGAACATTTCATACCGAATACAGAAACATTCGCAATAGACGAAGACATACCCAAGACAGAATCGGTTGAGACAGATGATATCAAAACAGATACGATAGTTGTCCAAACAAATGGTGTGACAACAAAAACAGAAACCGTCATTATAGAAGAAGACATACCAAAGACAGAATCGATTGAGACAGATAAAGTTAACATAGAGACAGAAACTGTCGAAACAGAAGATGTCAGACCAAAGACAGCAACTGTCGTGACAGGCGAAGACATACCAAAAACGGAATCGATTGAGACAGATGACGTCAAGAATGAGATAAAAGCTGACGAAACACAGGATGTTGCATCACAGGTAGAAACCTTCGAAATAGTCGATGCCAAACCAGCGAAAGAATCTGCTAAGGCAGTTGAAGTCAGGACAAAGACTGAGGCAGTCGAAACAGTAGATGTCGCACCAAATGTACAAACTATCGATACCAAATCAACCACTGAAATGGTTGAGACAGATGATGCTAAGGTAGATACAAAGGCTGTCGAAAAAGAAGATGTTGCATCAAAGGAAGAAAAGGAAGAAATTAGACAGATAGACGATGCCAACACAGTCACAGAACCGGCTAAGCCAGATAATGTCAAGACAGAGACTGAGGCTGTCGAAACAGAAGATAACACAACAACGGCAGAGGCTGTCGTGATAGACGAAGATATACCAAAAACAAAATCGGATGATACAGATAGAGTCAACACATATACAGAAGCTGTCGAAAGAGATGTTGTCACAACAACGACAGAATCTCTCGAAATAGACGATGCCAAACCAATCACAGATCGGATGAACACAGGTGAAGTCAAAATGGAGACAGAAGTTGTCGAAAGAGAAGCTGCCACACCCAAGACACAAACTGTCGTGATAGTTGAAGTCGTACCGAAAATGGAATCTGTTCCGACAGAAGATGTCAAGACAGAGATAGAATCAGCCAAAACTAAACATATCGCATCTAAAGTAGCTATTTTGGAGATAGGCGATATCAAACCAACGGCAGAATCGGCAAATGCACATGAATTCAAGACAGAGACGGAAGTCGTCGAAACCGAAGATGTCGCACCAAAGTCAGACACTGTCGTGATAGACGAGGACTTACCAAAGACAGAATCGCTTGAGACAGACGATGTCAACACAGCGATAGAAGCAGTCGAAACGGAAGATGTCGCATCGAAAGTAGAACATTTCGAAATAGATGATGCCAAACCAACAGCAGAATCGGCAAAAACAGACGAGGTCAAGACAGATACCGAGGCTGTCGAAACAGAAAATGTCGCATCAAATGAAGAAATGATCGTGATAGATGAAGACATACGAAAAACGGAATATGTTGAGACAGTTGATGCCAAGACAGAGATTGCAGCAACCAAAACCGAAATTATCGCATTAACAGTAAGCACTTCCAAGATACATGATGTCAAATCAACGACAGAATCGGTTAAGGCACATGAATTCAAGATAGAGACTGAAGCCGTCGAAGCAGTAGATATCGCGCCAAATGTAGAAACTATCGAAATAAATTATACCAAATCAACCACTGAATTGGTTGAGACAGATGTTGCCAAGACAGGGACAAAAGCTGTCGAAACAGAAGATGTCACACCAAAGACAGAAACTGTCATTACAGACGAAGAAACACCAAAAACGGAGTCGGTTGAGACAGACAATTTCAAGACAGAGATAGAAGCAGTCGAAACGGAAGATGCCGTATTAAAGATAGACCCTTTCGAGATAGATGATGCCAAACCAACGACAAAATCGGCTAAGGCAGATAAGGTCAAGACAGAGACTGAGGATGTCGAAACAGAATATGTCGCACCAAATGTAAAAACTATCGAAATAGATGATGCCAAATCAATCATTGAATTGATAGAGACAGATGATGACAAAACAGAGACAAAAGCTATCGAAACAGAAGATGTCGCGCCAAAGATATCAACTATCGAGACACACGAAGCCAAACAAACGGCAGAAATGGATGAAGTCAGAACAGAGACAGAAGCTGTCGAAACAGAAGATGTCACACCAAAGACAGAAACTGTCATTACAGACGAAGACATACCAGAAACGGAGTCGGTTGAGACTGACAATTTCAAGACAGAGATAGAAGCAGTCGAAACGGAAGATGCAGTATTAAAGATAGACCCTTTCGAGATAGATGATGCCAAACCAACGACAGAATCGGCTAAGGCAGATGAGGTCAAGACAGAGACTGAGGCTGTCAAAACAGAATATGTCGCACCAAATGTAAAAACTATCGAAATAGATGATACCAAATCAATCATTGAATTGATAGAGACAGATGATGACAAAACAGAGACAAAAGCTATCGAAACAGAAGATGTCGCACCAAAGATATCAGCTATCGAGACACACGAAGCCAAACAAACGGCAGAAATGGATGAAGTCAGAACAGAGACAGGAGCTGTCGAAACAGAAGATGTCACACCAAAGACAGAAACAGTCATTACAGACGAAGACATACCAAAAACGGAGTCGGCTGAGACAGACAATTTCAAGACAGAGATGGAAGCTGTCGAAACGGAAGATGCCGTATTAAAGATAGACCCTTTTGAGATAGATGATACCAAACCAACGACAGAATCGGCTAAGGCAGATGAGGTCAAGACAGACACTGAGGCTGTCGAAACAGAATATGTCGCACCAAATGTAAAAACTATCGAAATAGATGATATCAAATCAATCATTGAATTGATAGAGACAGATGATGACAAAACAGAGACAAAAGCTATCGAAACAGAAGATGTCGCACCAAATATATCAACTATCGAGACACACGAAGCCAAACAAACGGCAGAAATGGATGAAGTCAGAACAGAGACAGAAGCTGTCGAAACAGAAGATGTCATACCAAAGACAGAAACTGTCATTACAGACGAAGACATACCAAAAACGGAGTCGGTTGAGACAGACAATTTCAAGACAGAGATAGAAGCAGTCGAAACGGAAGATGCCGTATTAAAGATAGACCCTTTCGAGATAGATGATGCCAAACCAACGACAGAATCGGCTAAGGCAGATGAGGTCAAGACAGAGGCTGAGGCTGTCGAAACAGAATATGTCGCACCAAATGTAAAAACTATCGAAATAGATGATACCAAATCAATCATTGAATTGATAGAGACAGATGATGACAAAACAGAGACAAACGCTATCGAAACAGAAGATGTCGCACCAAAGATATCAACTATCGAGATACACGAAGCCAACCAAACGGCAGAAATGGATGAAGTCAGAACAGAGACAGAAGCTGTCGAAACAGAAGATGTCACACCAAAGACAGAAACTGTCATTACAGACGAAGACATACCAAAAACGGAGTCGGTTGAGACAGACAATTTCAAGACAGAGATAGAAGCAGTCGAAACGGAAGATGCCGTATTAAAGATAGACCCTTTCGAGATAGATGATGCCAAACCAACGACAGAATCGGCTAAGGCAGATGAGGTGAAGACAAAGACTGAGGCTATCGAAACAGAATATGTCGCACCAAATGTAAAAACTATCGAAATAGATGATACCAAATCAATCAATGAATTGATAGAGACAGATGATGACAAAACAGAGACACCAAAGATATCAACTATCAAGATAGACGAAGCCAAACAAATGGCAGAAATGGATGAAGTCAGAACAGAGACAGAAGCCGTCGAAACAGAAGATGTCACACAAAAGACAGAAACTATTGTTATAGACGAAGACATACCAAAAACGGAGTTGGTTGAGATAGATGATGTCAAGACAGAGATAGAAGCTGTCGAAATGAAACATGTCGGATCAAATGTAGAATCTCTCGAAATAGACGATGCCAATCTAACGAAGGCATCAGCTGAGGCAGATGCAGTCAGGACAGACCATGAGGCTGTCGAAACAGAGCATGTCATACCAAAGACAGAGACTGTCGTAATAGACGAAGACATAGCAAAGACAGAGTCGATTGAGACAGATGATGTCAAAACGGAGACCGATGCTGTCGAAACAGAAGATACCACAACAAAGACAGAAACTGTTGCGATAGACGAAGACATGCCAAAAACGGAGTCGATTGAGACAGATGCTGACAAGACAGATATACAAGCTGTCAAAACAGAAGATATCGCAACACAGGAAACAACTATCGATATAAACTATGCCAAACCAGCGACAGAATCTGCTAAGGCAAATGAAGTCAAGACAGAGACTGAGGATGTCGAAACAGAGCATGTCATACCAAAGACAGAAGCTGTCGTAATAGAAGAAGACATTCCAAAGACAGAATCGGTTGAGACAGGTGATGACAATACAGAGACAGAATCTGTTCAAGCAAAATATGTCACATCAAAGACAGAAACTTTCATGCTAGAAAAAGACATACCAAAGACAGAATCGGATGAGACAGATAAAGTCAAGACAGAGACAGAAACTGCCGAAACAAAAGATGACACAACAACTACAGAAAATCTCGAAATAGATGATGTCAGACCAACGACAGATTTGGTGCAGACGTATGTGGTCAAAACAGAGACAGAATTTGTCAAAACAGAAGATGCCACAACAAAGACAGACACTGTCATGTTAAATGAAGACGTACCAAAAGCGGTGTCGGTTGAGACAAATGATGTAAAGCCAGATGTAGAAGCAGTCGAAACCAAAGATGTCGAAACAAAGGCAGAAACTTTCGAAATATACGATGCAAAACGAACGACAGAATCGACTACGGCAGACGAAGTCAAGACAGAGACAGAAGTTGTCGATACAGAATATGCCACACCAAAGACACAGACTGTCGAGATAGATGAAGACATATCAAAGACGGAATCTGCTAACGCAGATGAAGTCAAGTTAGAGACTGAGGCTGTCGAAACAGTAGATGTCACATCAAATGCAGAAACTACCGAAATATCAAAGGAAAAAACTATCGAGATAGACGATACCGAACCAGTGACAGAACCAGATAAGGCAGATGATGTCAGGAGAGAGACTGAGTCAGTCGAAACAGAAGTAGTTATATCGAACACAGAAACTGTCGTTATTGACGAAGACAGGCTAAAACCGAATGTTGATGTCAAGACAGAGATAGAAGCAGCCAAAACCGAAGATATCGCATTAGAAGTAGAAACTTTCGAGATAGACGATGCCAAACCAGCGACAGAACCGAGTAAGGCAGATGATGTCAGGACAGAAACTGAGGCTGTCGAAACTGAAGATGTCATATCGAAGACAGAAACTGTCGTTATTGACGATGACAGGCAAAATCCGAATTCTGTTGAGACAGATGATGTCAATACAGAGATAGAAGCAGTCAAAACCGAAGATATCGCATCAGAAGTAGAAACCTTCGAGATAGACGATGCCAAACCAGCGACTAAACCGAGTAAGGCAGATAATGTCAAGACAGAAACTGAGGCTGTCGAAAATGAAGATGTCATATCGAAGACAGAAACTGTCGTTATTGACGAAGATATACCAAAAACGGAATCTGCTGAGGCAGATAGAGTCAAAACAGAGACAGAAATTTTCAAAACGGCATATGTCACAACATCGACAGAAACTCTTGAAATAGACGATGCCAAACCTCCGACAGATTTGCTGAAGACAGATGAAGTCAAAATGGAGACGGAATTTGTCGAAACAGATGACGACACACCAAAGACAAAAACTGCCCTGACAGATAAAGACATACCAAACACGAAATCTGTTGGGACAGATAATGTCAAGACAGAGATAGAAACAGAAGATTTCGCATCAAAGGAAGAATCTATCGAGATAGACGATGCCAAACTAACGAAGGAATCGGCTACGGTAGATGAATTTATGACAGAGCATGAGACTGTCGAAACGGAGGATGGCATACCAAAGACAGAGACTGTCGTAATAGAAGAAGACATAGCCAAGACAGAATCGGTTGAAACAGAGGATGTCAAAGCGAAGACATATACTGTCGAAGCAGACGATACCACACCAAAGACAGAAACTGTTGTGATAGACGAAGACATGCCAAAAGAGGAGACGATTGAGACAGATGCTGACAAGACAGAGATAGAAGCTATCGAAACAGAAGATGTCGCATCAAAGGAAGTATCTATCGAGATAGACGATGCCAAACTAACGAAGGAATCGGCTAAGGTAGATGAATTCATGACTGAGCATGAGACTGTCGAAACGGAGGATGGCATACCAAAGACAGAGACTGTCGTAATAGAAGAAAACTTAGCCAAGACAGAATCGGTTGAAACAGATGATGTCAAAGCGAAAACATATACTGTCGAAGCAGACGATACCACACGAAAGACAGAAACTGTTGTGATAGACGAAGACATACCAAAAGAGGAGACGATTGAGACAGATGCTGACAAGACAGAGATAGAAGCTATCGAAACAGAAGATGTCGCATCAAAGGAAGAATCTATCGAGAATGACGATGTCAAACCAGCGACAGAATCGGCTAAGGCAAATGAAGTCAAGACAGAGACTGAGGTCGTCGAAACAGAAGGTGTCATACCAAAGACTGAAATCGTCGTAATAGACGAAGCCATTCCAAAGAAAAAATCGGTTGAGACAGATGATGTCAAAACAGAGACAGAAACTGTACAAACAAAAGATGTCACACCAAAAACAGAAACTATCATGCTAAAAATAAACATACAAAATACAGAATCTGATGAGACAGATAAATCCATCACAGAGACAGAAGCTGTCGAAACAGAAGATGACACAACAACGACAGAAACTCTCCTGATAAATGATGACATACCAAAAGCGGTGTCGGTAGATACAGATGATGTCCAGCCAGATGTAGAAGCAGTCGAAACCAAAGTTGTCAAAACAAAGGCAGAAACTTTCGAAATAGACGATGCAAAACGAACGACCGAATCGATTAAGGCAGACGAAGTCAAGACAGAGACAGAAACTGTCGAAACAAAAGATGCCACACCTAAGACAGAAACTGTCGAGATAGACGAAGACATACCAAAAACGGAATCTGCTTACACATATGAAGTCAAGACAGGGTCCGAGGCTGTCGAAACAATATATTTCGCACCAGGTGTAGAAACTTTCGAAATATCAAAGGAAGAAAGTATCGAGATAGACGATACCAAACCAATGACAAAATCAGATAAGGCAGATGAGATGACGACAGACACTGAGGATGTCGAAACAGAAGATATCGCACCAAATGTAGAATCTATCGAAATAGACAAAAATAAATCAGTCACTGAATTGGTTGAGAAAGATGATGCCGAAACATATACAAAGTCTGTCGAAACAGAGGCTATCCTACTAAAGACAGAAACTGTCGTTACAGACGAAGACAAACCAAAAATGGAGTCGCTTGAGACAGATGCTGACAAGACAGAGATAGAAGCCGTCAAAACAGAAGATGTCGAATCAAAGGAAGAAACTATCGAGATAGACATTTTCAAACCAGCGACAACATCGGCAGATGAAGTCGAGATAAAGACTGAGGCTGTCGAAACAGAAGATGTCACACCAAAGACAGAAACTATCATGCTAGAAAAAGACATACGAAATATAGAATCGGATGAGACAGATAAATTGAACACAGAGACAGAAGCTGCCGAAACAGAAGATGACACATCAACGACAGAAACTCTCGTGATAAATGAAGACATACCAAATGCGGTGTCGGTTGATACTCATGATATCAAGCCAAAAACAGAAGCAGTCGAAACCAAAGATGTCGAAACAAAGGTAGAAACTTTCGAAATAGACGATGCAAAACAAACAACAGAATTGACTGACGCAGACGAAATCAAGACAGAGACAGCAGATGTTGAAACAAAAGATGCCACACCAAAGACAGGAACTGTCGTGATAGACGAAAACATACCAAAAACGGAATATGTTAGCGCAGATGAAGTCAAGACAGAGACTGAGACCATAGAAACAATAGAAGTCGCACCAAATGTAGAACCTTTGGAGATAGACGATGCCAAACCAGCGACAAAATTAGACAAGGCAGGTGATGTCAAGACAGAGACTGAGGCTGTCAAAACAGAAGATGTCATATCGAAGACAGAAACAGTCGTTATTGACGAAGACTTACTAAAAACGGAATCTTTTGAGACAGATGATGTCAAGACAGAGAAAGAAGCAACCGAAACCGAAGATATCTCATCAAACGTAGGCATTTTCGAGATAGACGATGCCAAAACAGCGACAGAACCGGGTAACGCAGATGATGTTAAGACAAAGACTGAGGCTGTCAAAACAGAAGATGTCTTATCGAAGACAGAAAATGTCGTTATTGATGAAGACATACCAAAAACGGAATCTTCTGATACAGATAACGTAAGCACAGAAATAGAAGCTGTCAAAATGGAACATGTCACAACAGCTCTTGCAATAGACTACGACAAACCACCGACAGATTTGCTGAAGACAGATGAAGTCAAAATGGAGACGGAAATTATCGAAACAGAAGATGACACAGCAAAGACAAAAACTGTCATGATAGATGAAGACATACCAAACTCGAAATCTGTTGAAACAGATGATGTCAAGACAGAGATAGAAGCAGCTAAAGCAGAAGATATCGCATCAAATGTAGAAACTTTCGAGAAAGACGATGCCAGACCAACGACAGAATCGGCTAAGGCATATGAATTGAAGACAGAATCTGAGGCTGTCGAAACAGAAGATGTCGCACCAAATGTAGAAACTATCGAAATAAATGATACCAAATCACTCACTGAATTGGTTGAGAGAAATGATGCCAAGACAGAAACAAAATATGTCGAAACAGAAGATGTCGAACCAAAGGCATCACTCATCGAGAAAGACGGTGAAAAACCAACGGCAGAATTGGTAAAGACAGTTGAAGGAAAAACAGAGACAGAAACTATCGAAACAGAAGATGCCACACCAAAGACAGAAACTGTCATTGTAGACGAAAACATACCAAAAACGGAGTCGGTTGTGACAGACGATGTCAAGACAGGGATAAAAGCAGTCGAAACGGAAGATATCGCATCAAATGTAGAAACTTTCGAGATGAATGATGTCAAACCAACGGCTGAATCGGCTAAGGCAGATGAGATGAAGACAGAGACTGAGGCTGTCGAAACAGAAGATATCGCACCAAATGTAGAATCTATCGAAATAGACGAAAAGAATTCAGCCACTGAATTGGTGGAGACAGATGATGCCAAAACATACAAAGAAGCTGTCGAAACAGAGAATGTCACACTAAAGACGGAAACTGTGGTTATAGACGAAGACATACCAAAAATGGAGTCTCTTGAGACTAATGCTGACAAAACAGAGATAGAAGCTGTCGAAACAGAAGATGTCGCATCAAAGGAAGAAACTATCGAGATAGACGATTCTAAACCAGCGACAACATCGACTACGGCAGATGAAGTGAAGATAGAGACTGAGGCTGTCGAAAAAGAAGATGTCACACCAACGAATAAAAATATAATGCTAGAAAAAGACATACGAAATACAGAATCGGAAGAGACAGATAAATTCAACACAGAGACAGAAGCTGCCGAAACAGAAGATGACATATCAACGACAGAAACGCTTGTGATAAACGAAGACATGCCAAAAGCGGTGTCGGTTGAGACAGATGATGTCAAGCCAGAAACAGAAGTAGTCGAAACCAAAGATGTCGAAACAAAGGCAGAAACTTTCGAAATAGACGATGCAAAACAAACGACAAAATTGACTGACGCAGACGAAGTCAAGACAGAGACAGATGATGTCGAAACAGAAGATGCCACACCAAAGACAGAAACTGTCGTGATAGACGAAGACATACCAAAAACGGAATATGTTAGCGCATATGAAGTCAAGACAGAAACTGAGACCATAGAAAAAGTAGAAGTTATACCAAATGTAGAAACTATGGAGATAGACGATGCCAAACCAGCGACAAAATCAGATAAGGCGAATGATGTCAAGACAGAAACTGAGGCTGTCAAAACAGAAGATGTAATATCGAAGACAGAAACAGTCGTTATTGACAAAGACTTACTAAAAACGGAATCTCTTGAGACAGATGATGTCAAGACAGAGACAGAAGCAGCCAAAACCGAAGATATCTCATCAGACGTAGACATTTTCGAGATAGACGATGCCAAAACAGCGACAGAACCGGGTAAGGCAGATGATGTCAAGACAGAGGCTAAGGCTGTCAAAATAGACGATGTCCTATCGAAGACAGAACCTGTCGTTATTGATAAAGACATAACAAAAACGGAATCTTCTGATACAGATAACTTCAGCACAGAAACAGCAGAAGCTGTCAAAAAGGAATACGTCACAACAACGACAGAAACTCTTGAAATAAACGATGACAAACCTCCGACAGATTTGCTGAAGACAGATGAAGTCAAAATTGAGACGGAAGCTGTCGAAACAGAAGATGACAAACCAAAGACAAAAACTGCCTTGATAGACGAAGACATACAAAACACGAAATCTGTTGAGACAGATGATGTCAAAACAGAGGTAGAAGAAGCCAAAACAGAAGACATCGCATCAAATGTAGAAACTTTCGAAGAGACTGAGGCCGTCGAAACAGAAAATGTCGCAACAAATGTAGAAACTATAGAAATAAATGATACCAAATCACCCACTGAATTGGTTGAGAGAAATGATGCCAAGACAGAAACAAAATCTGTCGAAACAGAAGATGTCGAACCAAAGGTATCACTCATCGATAAAGACGATGCAAAACCAACGGCAGAATTGGTAAAGATAGATGAAGTAAAAACAGAGACAGAAACTGTCGAAACAGAAGATGCCACACCAAAGACAGAAACTGTTATTATAGACGAAAACATACCAAAAACGGAGTCGGTTGCGACAGACGATGTCAAGACAGAGATAAAAGCAGTCGAAACGGAAGATGTCGGATCAAATGTAGAAGCTTTAGAGATTGATGATGTCAAACCAACGGCTGAATCGGCTAAGGCAGACGAGATAAAGACAGAGACTGAGGCTGTCGAAACAGAAGATATCGCACCAAATGTAGAATCTATCGAAATAGACGAAAAGAAATCAGCCACTGTATTGGTTGAGACAGATGATGCCAAAACATATACAAAAACGGTCGAAACAAAGGATGTCACACTAAAGATAGAAACTGTGGTTATAGACGAAGACATACCAAAAATGGAGTCACTTGAGACGGATGCTGACAAAACAGAAATAGAAGCTGTCGAAACAGAAGATGTCGCACCAAAGGAAGAAACTATCGAGATAGACGATTCCAAACCAGCGACAACATCGGCTACGGCAGATGAAGTCAAGATAGAGACTGAGGCTGTCGAAACAAAAGCTGTCACACCAAAGACAGAAACTATTATGCTAGTAAAAGACAAACAAAATACAGAATCGGACGAGACTGATAAATTCAACACAGAAACAGAAGCTGCCGAAACAGAAGATGACACATCAACGACAGAAACTCTCGTGATAAACGAAGACATACCAAAAGCGTTGTCGGTTGGGACCGATGATGTCAAGCCAGAAACAGAAGGAGTCGAAACCAAAGATATGGAAACAAAGGTAGAAACTTTCGAAATAGACGATGCAAAACAAACGACAAAATTGACTGACGCGGACGAAGTCAAGCCAGAGACAGAAGATGCCGAAACAGAAGACGCCACACCAACGACAGACACTGTTGTGATAGACGAAGACATACCAAAACCGGAATCTGTTATCGCAGAGACGGAGACCATAGAAACAGTAGAAATTGCAACAAATGTAGAAACTATGGAGATAGACGATGCCAAACCAACGACAAAACTAGATAAAGCAGATGATGTCAAGACAGAGACTGGATCTGTCGAAACGGAAGATGTCTTATGGAAGACAGAAACTGTCGTTATTGAGGAAGACATACTTCAAACGGAATCTATTGAGACAGATAAAGTCAACACAGAGACGGCAGCTGTAGAAACGAAATATATCACAACAACGACAGAAACTCTTGAAATAGACGATGACAAAACAACGACAGATTTGCTGAAGACAAATGAAGTCAAAATGGAGACGGAAGTTGTCGAAACGGAAGATGACACAGCAAAGACAAAAACTGCCGTGATAGATGAAGATATATCAAACACGAAATCTGTTGAGACAGATGATGTCAAGACAGAGACAGAAGCAGCCAAAAGAGAAGATATCGCATCAAATGTAGAAACTTTCGAGAAAGACGATGCCAAACCAACGACAGAATCGGCTAAGGCATATGAATTCAAGACAGAGTCAGAGGCTGTCGAAACAGTAGATGTCGCACCAAATGTAGAAACTATCCAAATAAATTTTATCAAATCACCCACTGAATTGGTTGAGAGAAATTATGCCAAGACAGAAACAACACCTGTCGAAACAGAAGATGTCGAACCAAAGGTATCAATTATCGAGAAAGATGATGCAAACCCAACGGCAAAATTGGTAAAGACAGATGAAGTAAAAACAGAGACAGAAACTATCGAAACAGAAGATGCCACACCAAAGACAGATACTGTCATTACAGACGAAAATGTACCAAAAACGGAGTCGGTTGTGACAGATGATGTCAAGACAGAGATAAAAGCAGTCGAAATAGAAGATGTCGCATCAAATGTAGAAGCTTTCGAGATAGATGATGTCAAACCAACGGCAGAATCGGCTAAGGCAGATGAGATGAAGACAGAGACTGAGGCTGTCGTAACAGAAGATATCGCACCAAATGTAGAATCTATCAAAATAGACGAAAATAAATCAGCCACTGAATTGGTTGAGACCGATGATGCCAAAACATATGCAAAAGTTGTTGAAACAGAGGATGTCACACTAAAGACATACCAAATAAAGGAAGAAACTATCGAGACAGACGATTCCAAACCAGCGACAACATCGGCTACGGCAGATAAAGTGAATATAGAGACTGAGGCTGTCGAAACAGAAGATGTCACACCAAAGATAGAAACTATCATGCTAGGAAAAGACATACAAAATACAGAATCGGATGACACAGATAAATTCAACACAGAGACAGAAACTGCCGAAACAGAAGATTACACATCAACGACAGAAACTCTCGTGATAAACGAAGACATACCAAAAGCGGTGGCGGTTGAGACAGATGATGTCAGGCCAGAAACAGAAGCAGTCAAAACCAAAAATGTCGAAACAAATGTAGGAACTTTCGAAATAGACGATGCAAAACAAACGACAGAATTGACTGACGCAGACGAAGTCAAGACAGAGACAGAAGATGTCGAAACAGAAGACGCCACACCAAAGACAGAAACTGTCGTGATAGACGAAGACATACCAAATATGGAATCTGCAGATGAAGTCAAGACAGAGACTGCGGCTGTAGAAACAGTAGAAGTCGCACCAAATGTAGAAACTATGGAGATAGACGATGCCAAACCTGCGACAAAACCAGATAAGGCAGATGATATCAACACTGAGACTGAGGCTGTCAAAACAAAAGATGCCATATCGAAGACAGAAGCAGTCGTTATTGACGAAGACTTACTAAAAACGGAATCTCTTGAGACAGATATAAAAGCAGCCAAAACTGAAGATATCTCATCAAACGTAGACATTTTTGAGATAGACGATGCCAAAACAGCGAGAGAACCGGATAAGGCAGATGATGTCAAGACAGAAACTGGATCTGTCGAAACTGAAGATGTCTTATCGAAGACAGAAACTGTCGTTATTGGCGAAGACATACTAAAAATGGAATCTATTGAGACAGATAAAGCCAACACAGAGACGCAAGCTGTAGAAACGGAATATGTCACAACAACGAAAGAAACTCGTGAAATAGACGGTGACAAAACAACGACAGATGAAGTCAAAATGCACGTGAAAGTTGTAGAAGTTGTAGATGTCTTATCGAAGACAGAAACTGTCGTTATTGACGAGGACATACCGAAAACGGAATCTTCTGATTCAGATAAAGTCAGCACAGAAACAGAAGCTGTCAAAACGAAAAATGTCACAACAACAACAGAAACTCTTGAAACAGACGATGACACACCACCGACAGATTTGCTGAAAACAAATGAAGTCAAAATGGAGACGGAAGTTGTCGAAACAGAAGATTACACACCAAAGACAAAAACTGTCTTGATAGATGAAGTCATACCAAAACAGAAATCTGTTGATACAGATGATGTCAATACAGAGATAGAAGCAGCCAAAGCCGAAGATATCGCATCGAAAGCAGAAACTATCGAGATAGACGATGCCAAACCAACGACAGAATCGGCTAAGGCAGATGAACTCAAAACAGAGTCTGAGGCTGTCGAAACAGAAGATGTCGCATCAAATGTAGAAACTATCGAAATAAATGATACCAAATCAGGCAGTGAATTGTTTGAGAGCGATGATGCCAAGACAGAGACAAAAGCTGCCGAAATAGAAGATGTCGAACCAAAGGTATCAATTATCAAGAAAGACGATGCCAAACCAACGGCAGAATTGGTCAAGACAGATGAAGTAAAATCAGAGACTGAAACTGACGAAACAAAAGATGCCACACAAAAGACAGAAACTGTCGTGATAGATGAAGACATAACAAAAGCGGAATATATTGGGATAGATAATGTCAAGACAGATAATGCAGCACACAAAACGGAAGATATCGCATCAACAGTAGTAACTTTCGAGATAGACGATGCTAAAGCAACGGCAGAATCGGCTAAGGCAGATGATTTCAAGACAGAGACTGAACCCGTCAAAACTAAAGATGTCACTCCAAAGACAGAAACTGTCATTATAGACGAAGACATATCAAACACGGAGTCGGTTGAGACAGCAGACGATATCAAGACAGAGACTGAAGTAGTCGAAACGGAAGATGTCGCATCAAAGGTAGAAACTGTCGATAAAGATGATCCCCACCCAACGGCAGAATCGCCTAAGGCAGATGAGGTCAGTACAGAGACTGAGGCTGTCGAATCAGATAATATCGCACCAAATGTAGAAACCATCGAAATAGACGAAACGGAATCAACCACTGAATTGGTTGAGACAGATGATGCCAAGGCAGATACAAAAGCTGTCGAAACAGAAGATGCAGCACCAAAGACAGAATCTGTAGTGAAAGGCGAAGACATACCAAAAACGGAGTGGGCTGAGGCAGATGATGTCAAGACAGGGATAGCAGCAGTCGAAATCGAAGATGTCGCATCAAAGGTAGAAACCTTCGAGATAGACGATGCCAAACCAACGGCAGACTTGCTTAAGATAGATGAAGTCAAAACAGAGACAGAAGCTGTTACACCAAAGACAGAAACAGTCGTGATAGACGAAGACATACCAAAAACGGATTCGGTTGAGACAGATGATGTCAAGACAGAAATAGAAGCAATCGAAACAGAGGATGTCGCATCAAATGTAGAAACGTTCGAGATAGAGGATGACAAACCAACGACAGATTTTCTGAAGACAGATGAAGTCAAAATGGAGATGGAAGTTGTCGTAACAGAAGACGACACACCAAAGACAAAAACTGTCGTGATAGATAAAGACATAACAAAAACGAAATGTGCAGAGATATATGATGTCAAGACAGAGATAGACGATGCCAAACCAACGACAAAAACAGAATCTGTTGAGACAAATAACGTCAACACAGAGATAGAAGTAGTCGAAACCAAAAATGTGGTATCTAAGGTAGAAATCTTCGTCATAGACGATGTCAAACCAACGGTAGAATCGGATAAGGCAGGTGAATTCAATACAGAGACCGAGGCTGTCGTCACAGAAGATGTCGCATCTAATATAGAAACAATCCAAATAGACGATACCAAATCAAACACTGAATCGGTTGAAAGACCTGATGCCAAGACAGAGACAGAAGCTCTCGAAACAGAAGATGTTGCATCAAAGGAAGAATATATCGAGATAGACGATGCAAAACCAGCGACCGAATCGGCTAAGGCAGATGAAGTCAAGACGGAGACTGAGTCTGCCGAAACAGAAGGTGTAATACCAAAGGCAGGAACTGTCGTAATACACGAAGACATATCAGAGACAGAGTCGGATGAGACAGATAAATTCAACGTAGATAAAGAAGCTGTCGAAACTGAAGATTTCACAACAATGACAAAAACTCCCGAAACAGACGATGCCAAATCAACGACAGATTTTGTGAAGACAAATGAAGTCAAAACAGAGACAGAAGTTGTCGAAACAGAAGATGCCACACGGAAGTCAGAAACTCTCGTTATATACGAAGATATACCAAAAGTGGTGTCGGTGGAGACAGATGAGGTCAAGACAAAGATAGAAGCAGCCGAAACCGAAGATGTCGCATCAAAGGTAGACACATTCGAGATAGATGATGCCAAAATAACGGCGGAATTGGTTAAGACAGATGAAGTCATAACAGAGACAAAAACTGTCGAAACAGAAAAAGTCGCACCAAAATCAGAAACTGTCGTGATAGAGGAAGATATACCAAAAACGGAGACGGTTGAGACAAATGATGTCATCACAGAGATAGAAGCAATCGAAACCGAAGATGTCGTATCAAAGGTAGAAACTTTCGCGATAAACGACATCAAACCAACGGCAGAATCGGCTGAGGCTGATGAAGCCAAGAGAGATGAAGTCGAGACAGAGGCTGTCAAAACTGAAGATTTCGCTCCTAATGTAGAAACAATCAAAAAAGACGTTACCAAATCAACCACTAAATCGTTTGAGACAGATGATGCCAAGACAGTGATAGAAGATGTCGAAACAGAAGATGTCACATCAAAGAATGATACTATCACGATAGGCGATGCAAAACCAAAGACTGAATCGGCTAAGGCAGATGAAGTCATAACAGAGACTGAGTATGTCGAAACAGAAGGTGACATACAAAAG
Source organism: Cyrtodaria siliqua (assembly GCA_037043455.1). Lineage (NCBI taxonomy): Eukaryota > Metazoa > Mollusca > Bivalvia > Adapedonta > Hiatellidae > Cyrtodaria > Cyrtodaria siliqua. Next base: position 19,151 of record JAWPHD010000656.1, on the reverse strand, counting down.
ACAGGAACTGTCGTAATAGATGAAGACATACCAATGACAGAATCGGATGAGACAGATAAAGTAAACGTAAAGACAGAAGCTGTCGAATTTGAAGTTGTCAAAACAACCACAGAAACTCTCGAAAAAGACGGTGCTAAACCAACGACATATTTCGTGCAGACAGATAAAGTCAAAATAGAGACAGAAGTTGTCGAAACAGAGGATGTCACACCAAAGACAGAAACTCTCTTTATAGATGAAGACATACCAAACGTGGTGTCGGTTCAGACAGATGATGTCACGACAGAGATAGAAGCAGTCGAAACCAAAGATGTCGCATCAAAGGTAGAAACCTCCGAGATAGACGATGCCAAAGCAACGCCGGAATTGTTTAAGTCAGAGGAAGTCAAAACAGAGATAAAATATGTCGAAACTGAAGATGTCGCACCAAAAACAGAAACGGTCGTGGAGGAGGAACATAAACCAAATACGGAGAATGTTGAGACAATCGATGTCAACACAGAGATGGAAGCAGTCGAAACCAAAGATGTGGTATCAAAGGTAGAAAACTTCGCGATAGACGATGTCAAACCAACGGCAAATGCAGATGAAAACAAGAAAGAGTCCGAGGTTGTCGAAAGAGAAGATGTCGCACCTAATATAGAAACAATCGAAATAGACGATACCAAATCAACCACTAAATCGGTTGAGACAGATGATGCCAAGACAGAGACAGAAGCTGTCGAAAAAGAATATGTCGCATCAAAGGAAGAAACTATACAGATAGAGGATGCAAAACCAGCGATAGAATCGGCTAAGGCAGATGAAGTCAAGACAGAGACTGCGTCTGTCGAATCAGAAGGTGTCATTACAAAGACAGGAAGTGCCTTAATACACAAAGACTTACCAAACACAGAATCGGCTGAGACACCCAACGTAGAGACAGAAGCTGTCGAAACAGAAGATGCGACAACAACGACAGAGACAGATTTTGTGAAGGCAAATATTGTCAAAACAGAGACAGAATTTGTCGAAACAGAAGACGCCACACCAAAGACAGAAACTCTCGTTATACACGAAGATATACCAAATGTGGTGTCGGTTGAGACAGATGATGTGAAGACACAGATAGAAGCAGCCAAAATCAAAGATGTCGCATCAAAGGTAGAAACTTTCCAGACAGACGATGCCAAACCAAAGGTAGAATTGGTTAAGACTGATGAAGTCAGAACAGAGACTGAAGCAGTCGAAACAGAAGATGTCACAACAAAGACAGAAACTGTCATTATAGACGAAGACATACCAAACAAGGAGTCGGTTGAGACAGACGATGTCACGACAGAGATAGTAGCAGTCGAAAGGGAAGATGTCGCAACAAAGGTAGAAACTTTCAAGATAGATTTTGCCAAACCAGCGGCAGATGAGTCTAAGGCAGATGAGGCAAAGACAGACACTGAGGCTGTCGAAACAGTAGATGTCGCACCAAATGTAGAAACTATCGAAATAGATAATGCCAAACCAGCCACTGATTTGGTTGAGAAAGATGATGCCAAGACAGGTACAAAATTTGTCGAAACAGAAGATTTCACACCAAAGACAAACAATGTTGTTATAGACGAAGACATAACAAAAACGGAGTCGGTTGAGACATATGATGTCGAGACAGAGATAGAAGCTGTCCGAACGGAAGATGTCACATCAAAGGCAGAATTTCTCGAGATGGACGATGCCAAACAAACGAAGGAATCGGCTAAGACAGATGAAGTCACGACAGAGCCTGAGGCTGTCGAAACAGAACATGTCATACCAAAGACGGAGACTGTCGTAAAAGACGAAGACATAGCAAAGACAGAATCGGTTGAGACAGATTATATCAAAACGGAGACAGATCCTCTCGAAACAGAAGATACCAATGAAAATGCAGAAACTGTCTTGATAAACGAAGACATAGCAAAAACAGAATCGGATGAGACAGATAAAGTCAACACAGAGACAGAAACTGTCGAAACAGAAGATATCACAACAACGAAAAGAATTCTCGAAACAGAAGACACCAAACCAACGTCAGCTTTGGTGAAGACAGATGAAGTCAAAACAGAGACAGAAGTTGTCGAAACAGAATATGCCACACCACAAATAGAAACTCTCGTTATAGACAAAGACATCACAAAAGTTGCGTCGGTTGAGACAGATGATGTAAAGACTGAAATAGAAACAGCCGAAACTGAAGATGTCGCATCAAAGGTAGAATCTTTCGAGATAGAAGATGCCAAAGCAACGGCGGAATTGGTTAAGACAGACGAAGTCAAAACAGAGACAAAATATGTCGAAACAGAAGATGTCACACCAAAAACAGAAACTGTCGTGGAAGAGGAAGATATATCAAAAAAGGAGACTAGTGAGACAAATGATGTCAACACAAAGATAGAAGCAGTCGAAACCGAAGATGTCGTATCAAAGGAAGAAACTTTTGCGATAGACGACGCCAAACCAAAGGCAGAATCGGCTGAGGCAGATGAAGCCAAGACAGATGAAGTCAGGACAGAGACCGAGGCTGTCGAAACAGAATATTTCGCACCTAATATAGAAACAGTCGAACAAGACGATACCAAATCAACCACTGAATCGTTTGAGACAAATGATGTCAAGACAGAGATAGAAGCTGTCGAAATAGAAGACGTCGCATCAAAAGAAGATACTATCACGACAGACGATGCAAAACAGGCGACGAAATCGGCGAAGGCAGATGAAGTCATGATACAGACTGAGTCTGTCAAAACAGAAGGTGACATACCAAAGACAGAAACTGTCGAAATACACGAAGACATACCGAAGACAAAATCGGATGAGACAGATAAAGTCAACGTAAAGACAGAGGCTGTCGAAACAGAAGATGTCACAACAACGACAGAAACTCCAGAAATAGACGGTGCCAAACCAACGACAGATTTGGTGCAGACAGATGAAGTCAAAACAGTGACAGAAATTGGCGAAACAGAGGATGTCACACTAAAGACAGAAACTCTCGTTATAGATGAAGACATACGGAAAGTGGTGTTGGTTGAGACATATGATGTCAAGTCAGAGAAAGAAGCAGCCGAAACCGAAGATGTAGCATCAAAGGTAGAAACTTTCGAGATAGAAGATGCCAAAGCAACGGCGGAATTGGTTAAGACAGACGAAGTCAAAACAGAGACAAAATATGTCGAAAAAGAAGATGTCACATCAAAAACAGGAACTGTCGTGAAAGAGAAAGATATATCAAAAACGGAGACTAGTGAGATAAATGATGTCAACACAGAGATAAAAGCAGTCGAAACCGAAAATGTCGTATCAAAGGAAGAAAATTTCGCGATAGACGACGCCAAACCAAAGGCAGAATCGGCTGAGGAAGACGAAGCCAAGACAGATGAAGTCAGGACAGAGACCGAGGCTGTCGAAACAGAATATGTCACATCCAGTATAGAAACAGTCGAACAAGACGATACCAAATCAACCACTGAATCATTTGAGACAAATGATGCCAAGACAGAGATAGAAGCTGTCGAAACAGAAGATGTCGCATCAAAGGAAGATACTATCGCGATAGACGATGCAAAACAGGCGAAAGAATCGGCGAAAGTGGTGTTGGTTGAGATATATGATGTCAAGTCAGAGATAGAAGCAGCCGAAACCGAAGATCTAGCATCAAAGGTGGAAACTTTTAAGATAGACGATGTCAAAGCAACTGCGGTATTGGTTAAGATAGATGAAGTCAAAACAGAGACAAAAGCTATCGAAACAGAAGAAATCGCACCAAAAGCACAAACTGTCGGGATAGATAAAGATGTATCAAACATGGTGACGGTTGAGATAAATGATGTCAAGAAAGGGATAAACGCATTCGAAACCGAAGATTTCGCATTAAAGGCAGAAACTTTTGCAATAGACGATGTCAAACCAATGGCAGAATCGGCGAATGTAGATGTAGTCAAGACAGAGACTGAGGCTGTCGAAACAGAAGATGACACACCTACGACAGAACCTGTCGTGATCGACGAAGACAAACCAACCATAGAATCGGATAAGGCAGATGAAGGCAAGAAAGAGATTGAGACGGTCGAAACAGAAGACGGCATAATAAAGATAGAAACTGTCGTAATAGACGAAGACGTAGCAAAGAGAGAATCGGTTGAGACAGATGATGTCAAAACAGAGACTGTCGAAACAGAAGATACCACGCCAAAGACAGAAACTGCCGTGATTGCCGAAGACAAATCAAAGACAGAATCGGATGAGACAGATAAAGTAAACACAGAGACAGAAACTGTTAAAGCAGAAGCTGTCACAACAACGACAAAAACTCTCGAAATAGATGCCAAACCAATGTCAGATTTGATGAAGACAGATGAAGTCAAAACAGAGACAGAAGTTGTCGAAACAAAAGTCACACTCAAGTCAGGAACTGTCGTTTTAAATGAAAACATACAAAATGTGGTGTCGGTTGAGACATCGAATAAGGCAGTAGAAGTCAGGACAGAGACAGAAGGTGTCATAACAGAAAATGCCATACCAAAGACAGAATCTGTAGTGAAAGGCGAAGACATACCAAAAACGGAGTGGGTTGAGGCAGATGATGTCAAGACAGAGATAGAAGCAGTCGAAACCAAAGATGTCGCATCAAAGGTAGAAAACTTCGAGATAGACGATGCGAAACCAACGGCAGACTTCGTTAAGATACATGAAGTCAAAACAGAGACAGAAGCTGTTACACCAAAGACAGAAAAAGCCGTGACAGACGAAGACCTACCAAAAACGGATTCGGTTGAGACAGGTGATGTGAAGACAGAAATAGAAGCTGTCGAAACAGAGGATGTCGCATCAAATGTAGAAACTTTCGAGATAGAGGATGAAAAACAAACGGCTGAATCGGGTAAGGCAAATGAAATCAATATAGCGACTGAGGCTGACGAAACAGAAGATGTCGCATCAAATGTAGAAACTATCGAAATAGATGATACCAAATCAACCACTGAATCGGTTGAAACAGGTGATGCTAAGACAGAGACAAGCGCTGTCGAAACAGGTGATGTCGAACAAAATGTATCAACTGTCGATATAGACGATGCCACACGAAAGACAGAATCTACTGAGACAGATAAAATCAAGACAGAGATACCAGCTGTCGAAACAGAAGGTGTTACAACGGAAGACGTCACACCAAAGGTAGAAACTACAGAACTACTGACAGAAACTACTGTCACAACAAGGACAGAAACTCTCGAAATAGACGATGCCAAACCAACGTCAGATTTGGTGAAGACAGATGAAGTCAAAACAGAGACAGAAGTTGTCGAAACAGAAGAAGTCACACTCAAGTCAAAAACTGTCGTTTTAGACGAAAGCATACAAAAAGTTGTGTCGGTTGCGACAGATAATGTCAAGGCAGAGATAGATGCAGCCGAAACCGAAGATGTCGCATCAAATGAAGAAGCTTTCGAAACAAATGAGTACAAACCAACTGCAAAATCGCCTAAGGCAGATGAAGTCAAGACAGTGACTGAGGCTGTCGAAACAGAAGATGTCACACCAAATGAAGAAATTATCGAATTAGACGATACCAAATCAGTCACTCAATCGGTTGAGACAGATGATGCCAAGACAGAGACAAAAGCTATCGAAAGAGAAGATGTAACACCAAAGGTATCAACTTTCAATATAGATGATGCAAAACCGAATATAGAATCGTATGAGACAGATAACGTCAAGACAGAAATAGACGCTGTAAAAATAGAAGAAGTCACACCAAAGACAGAAACAGTCGAGATAGATGAAGACATACCAAAAACGGAGTCGGTTGAGACAGATGATGTCAAAACAGAGACAGAAGCTGTCGAAACAGAGAATGTCGCATCAAATGTAGACACTTTCGAGATAGATGAAGCCAAACCAACGGTAGAATTGGTTAGGACAGATCCAGTCAAAACAGAGACAGAAGCTATCGAAACAGAAGATGTCACACAAAAGACAGAAACTGTCGTGATAGACGAAGACATACCAAAAACGGAATTGGTTAAGACAGATGTAGTCATGACAAAGATAGAAGCTGTTGAAACAGAAGATGTCGAATCGAACGTAGAAACGTTCGAGATAGACGATGCCAAACCAGCGGCAGAATCGGCTAAGGCAGATGAAGCCAAGTCAGAGACTGAGAATGTAGAAACAGAAGATGTCATAGAAAAGACAGAAACTGTCGTTATAGAGGAAGACATACCAAAGACTGAATCGGTTGATACTGATGATGTAAAAACAAAGACGCAAGTTGTCGAAACGGAAAATGCCACTCCAAAGACAGACACTGTCATGATAGATGAAGACATACCACAGGCAGAATCGGATGAGACAGATAAAGTCAAAATCGAAATAGATGTCACAATAACGGCAGAACCTGTCGTGACAGACGAAGACATAGCAAAGACAGAGTCGGTTGGAACAGATGATATCCCACTAAAGACAGAAATTGTCATGATGGACGAAGACATAATACAGACAGAATCGGATGAGACAGATAAAGTCAACACTGATACAGAAGTTGTCGAAACAGAAGATGTCACAACAACGACAGATTTGGTGAAGACAGAAAAAGTCAAAACAGAGACAGAAATTGTCGATACAGAAGATGCCACACCAAAAACAGACACTGTCGTAATAGATGAAGACATACCTAAAGCAGTGTCGGTTAAGACAGATGATGTTACACCAAAGAAGACAGAAACTGTCGTAACAGACAAATACATAGCAAATACAGAAGATGCCACACCAAAAACAGACACTGTCGTAATAGATGAAGACATACCTAAAGCAGTGTCGGTTAAAACAGATGATGTTACACCAAAGAAAACTGTCGTAACAGACAAATACATAGCAAATACAGAATCGGTTGATACAGATGATGTCGAAACAGAGACACAAGCTGTCGGAACAAAAATTGTCACACCAGAAACAGACACTGTCGATCTAGACGAAGACATACCAAAGTCGGAATCGGATGAGATAGAGCAAGTCAACACAGAGACAGAAGCTGTCGAAACAGAAGATATCCGAACAACGACAGAAACTCTCGAAACAGACGATGCAAAACCAACCACAGATTTGATTAAGACCAATGAAGTCAACACAAAGACAGAAGTTGTCGATACAGAAGATGCCATACCAAAGACAGACACTGTTATGATAGATGAAAATATACCAATAACGGAGTCGGTTGAGACAGATGATGTCAAGACAGAGATAGAAGCTGCGAAAACAGAGGATGTCGCATCAAAGGTAGAATCTGTCAAACAAGACGATTCAAAACCAATGACAGAATCGAATACGGCAGTAAAAGTCAGGACAGAGACAAAAGGTGTCAAAACAGAAAATGCCATACCAAAGACAGAAACTGTAGTGAAAGGCGAAGACATACCAAAAACGGAGAGGGTTGAGGCAGATGATGTCAAGACAGAGATAGAAGCAGTCGAAACCAAAGATGTCGCATCAAAGGTAGAAAACTTCGAGATAGACGATGCGAAACCAACGGCAGACTTCGTTAAGATACATGAAGTCAAAACAGAGACAGAAGCTGTTACACCAAAGACAGAAAAAGTCGTGATAGACGAAGACATACCAAAAACGGATTCGGTTGAGACAGATGATGACAAAACAGAAATAGAAGCAGTCGAAACAGAGGATGTCGCATCAAATGTAGAAACTTTAGAGATAGAGGATGACAAACAAACGGCTGAATCGGATAAGGCAAATGAAATCAATATAGAGACTGAGGCTGACGAAACAGAAGATGTCGCATCAAATGTAGAAACTATCGAAATAGATGATACCAAATCAACCACTGAATCGGTTGAAACAGGTGATGCTAAGACAGAGACAAGCGCTGTCGAAACAAGTGATGTCGAACAAAATGTATCAACTGTCCATATAGACGATGCCACACGAAAGACAGAATCTACTGAGACAGATAAAATCAAGACAGAGATACCAGCTGTCGAAACAGAAGGTGTCACAACAACGAAAGAAACTCCGGTGCTAGACGAAGACATAACAAAGACGGAGTCGGATGAGACAGATGATGTCAAAACAGAGACAAAAGCTGTCGAAACGGAAGACGTCACACCAACGGTAGAAACTACAGAACTACTGACAGAAACTACTGTCACAACAAGGACAGAAACTCTCGAAATAGACGATGCCAAACCAACGTCAGATTTGGTGAAGACAGATGAAGTCAAAACAGAGACAGAAGTTGTCGAAACAGAAGAAGTCACACAAAAGTCAGAAACTGTAGTTTTAGACGATAGCATACAAAAAGTGGTGTCGGTTGAGACAGATAATGTCAAGGCAGAGATAGATGCAGCTGAAACCGAAGATGTCGCATCAAATGGAGAAGCTTTCGAGACAGATGAGTCCAAACCAACTGCAAAATCGCCCAAGGCAGATGAAGTCAAGACAGAGACTGAGGCTGTCGAAACAGAATATGTCGCACCAAATGAACAAATTATCGAATTAGACGATACCAAATCAGTCACTCAATCGGTTGAGACAGATGATGCCAAGACAGAGACAAACGCTATCGAAAGAGAAGATGTAACACCAAAGGTTTCAACTTTCAATATAGACGATGCAAAACCGAATATAGAATCGTATGAGACAGATAACGTCAAGACAGAAATAGACGCTGTAAAAATAGAAGATGTCACACCAATGACAGAAACAGTCGAGATAGATGAAGACATACCAAAAACGGAGTCGGTTGAGACAGATGATGTCAAAACAGAGACAGAAGCTGTTGAAACAGAGAATGTCGCATCAAATGTAGAAACTTTCGAGACAGATGAAGCCAAACCAACGGTAGAATTGGTTAAGACAGATCCAGTCAAAACAGAGACAGAAGCTATCGAAACAGAAGATGTCACACAAAAGACAGAAACTGTCGTGATAGACGAAGACATACCAATAACGGAATTGCTTAAGACAGATGTAGTCAAGACAAAGATAGAAGCTGTTGAAACAGAAGATGTCGAATTGAACGTAGAAACGTTCGAGATAGACGATGCCAAACCAGCGGCAGAAACGGCTAAGGCAGATGAAGTCAAGTCAGATACTGAGAATGTAGAAACAGAAGATGTCATAGAAAAGACAGAAACTGTCGTTATAGAGAAAGACATACCAAAGACTGAATCGGTTGATACAGATGATGTAAAAACAAAGACGCATGTTGTCGAAACAGAAAATGCCACACCAAAGACAGACACTGTCGTGATAGAAGAAGACATACCACAGGCAGAATTGGATGAGACAGATAAAGTCAAAATCGAAATAGATGTCAAAATAACGGCCGAAACTGTCTTGACAGACGAAGACATAGCAAAAACAGAGTCGGCTGAGACAGATGATATCCCACTAAAGACAGAAACTGTCATGATAGACGAAGACATAATACAGACAGAATCGGATGAGACAGATAAAGTCAACACCGATACAGAAGCTGTCGAAACAGAAGATGTCACAACAACGACAGATTTGGTGAAGACAGAAAAAGTCAAAACCGAGACAGAAATTGTCGATACAGAAGATGCCACACCAAAAACAGACACTGTCGTAATAGATGAAGACATACCTAAAGCAGTGTCGGTTGAGACAGATGATGTTACACCAAAGAAGACAGAAACCTTCGTAATAGACAAATACATAGCAAATTCAAAATCGGCTGAGACAGATGATGTCGAAACAGAGACACAAGCCGTCGGAACAAAAATTGTCACACCAGAAACAGACACTGTCAATCTAGACGAAGACATACCAAAGTCAGAATCGGATGAGATAGAGCAAGTCAACACAGAGACAGAAGCTGTCGAAACAGACGATATCCGAACAACGACAGAAACTCTCGAAACAGACGATACAAAGCCAACCACAGATTTGATTAAGACTGATGAAGTCAACACAGAGACAGAAGTTGTCGAAACAGAAGATGCCACACCAAAGGCAGACACTGTTATGATAGATGAAAACATACCAATAATGGAGTCGGTTGAGACAGATGATGTCAAGACAGAGACAGAAGCTGCGAAAACAGAAGATGTCGCATCAAAGGTAGAATCTTGCAAACAAGACCATTCAAAACCAACGACAGAATCAAATAATGCAGTAGAAGTCAGGACAGAGTCAAAAGATGTCGAAACAGAAGATGCCATACCAAAGACAGAATCTGTAGTGAAATACGAAGACATATCAAAAACGGAGTGGGTTGAGGCAGATGTTGTCAAGACAGAGATAGAAGCAGTCGAAACCGAGGATGTCGGATCAAAAGTAGAAACTTTCGAGATAGACGATGCCAAACCAATGGCAGACTTGGTTAAGACAAATGAAGTCAAAACAGAGACAGAAGCTGTCGAAACAGAAGATGTTACACAAAAGACAGAAACAGTCATGATAGACAAAGACATACAAAAAACGAAGTCGGTTGAGACAGAAGATGATGTTATAGTAACAGTCAAAATAGAGGATGTCGCATCAAAGGTAGAAACTTTCGAGATAGACGATGACAAACCAACGACAGAATCGCATATGGCAAATGAAATCAATATAGAGACTGAGGCTGTCGAAACAGATGTCGCACCAAATGTAGAAACTATCGAACTAGGTGGTACCAAATCAACCACCGAGTTGGTTGAAAAAGGTGATGCTAAGACAGCGACAAGCGCTGGCGAAACAGGTGATGTTGCACCAAATGTATCAACTGTCGATATAGACGATGCCAAACCAATGACAGAAAGTGCTGAGACAGATACAATCAAGACAGAGATAGCAGCTGTCGAAACTGAAGAGACTGAAACAAATGATATCAACACAGATATAAATGCTGTTGGAACAGAATATGTCACACCAAATGTAGAATCTATCGCAGTAGACGATGCTAAACCATCTACGGAATCGGTTGAGACAGACGATGTCAAGACAGAGACTGAAGCTGTCAAAATAGAAAATGTCACATCAAAGACAAAACATGTCGTGATGGACGATGCCATACCAAAGACAGAATCGTCTGAGACAGATGATGGCAATATAAAAATAGGTGTCGAAGCAGAAGATGTCACACAAGATGCTGACATGGTCGAACCCGATGATGCGAAGACAGAGACAGAACCTGTCGAAACTGAAGATGTCATACCAAAATCCGAAACTGTCGAGACAGCCGATGCCATACCAAAGACAGAATCAGTTGAGACAGACGCAGTGAATACAGAGGTAGAAGCTGTCGAAACAGAAAAAGTCACATCAAAGACAGAAGCTGTCGAGATAGACGAATACATACCAAATACAGAATTCGTTAAGAAAAATGAAGTCAATACAGAGACAGCATCGGTCGAAACAGAAGAGGTCAAACCAAAGACAGAAACTGCCAAAATAGAAGAACATATACCAAAGACAGAGTCGGTTGATACAGATGATGTCAGAACGGAGATAGAACATGACGAAGCAGAAGGAGTCGCACCAAAGGTAGACACTGTTGAAACAGACGTTGCCAAACAAACGACAGAATCGGTTACGACAGATGAAGCCAAAAAAGAGACAGAGGCTGTCGAAACTGAAGATGTCACACCAAAGACAGAAACTGTCGTGTCAGAAGGAGACATACAAAAGACAGAGGCTGTCGAAACAAAAGATGACAAACCAAAGACAGAAGCTGTCGAGATAGACGAAGACATAACAAATATAGACTCGGTTGAGACAGAAAATGTGAAAACAGAGATAGAAGATGTCACACCAAAGACAGAAACTGTTGATATAGAAGATGCCTTAGCAAAGACAGAATCGGTTGCAACATACGATGTACTTACAGAGGAAGGTGTCGAAACAGAAGAATTCAAGTTAACGACAGAAACTGTCGAAATATGTGATGCCTTAGCAGGGACAGAATCGGTTGAAACATATGATGGAAAGACAGAGAAAGAAGTTGTTGAAACAGAAGTCACATTAACGACAGAAACGGTAGAGATATACGATGCTAATACCGAAACAGCATCCGTCAAAACAGAAGATGCCAAACCAATGTCAGAATCGGATGAGAAATCTGATGACAAGACAGAAACTATCGAGATGGACGAAGACATACCAAAGACAGAATCGGTTGAGACAGATGATGTCAAGATGGAAACAGAAGCTGTCGAAACAGAAGAGGTCGCACCAAAGGCAGAAACTGTCGAGATAGACGAAGGAATACCAAAGACAGAATCGGTTGAAACTGACGATGTCAAGACAGAGACAGAATGTATCGAAACAGAAGATGTCACTCCAAAGACAGAAACTGTCGAGATAGGCGATGCCATACCAAATACAGAATCAGTAGAGACAGATGCAGTGGAGACAGGGATAGAAGCTGTTAAAACGGAAGATGTCACACCAAAGACAGAAACTGTTGAAATAGACGATGCCATACCAAAGACTGAATCGGTTGTGACAGATGAAGCCAAGACAGAGACAGAAGCTGTCGAAACAGAAGATGTCAAACAAAAATCCGAGACTGTCGAGATCGACGATGTCATACATAAGACAGAAGCGATCGAGACAGATGATAGCAAGGTAGAGACAAAATGTGTTGAAACAGAAGATGTCCCTTCAAAGACAGAAACTGTCGAGATAGGCGATGCCATACCAAAGACAGAATCGGTTGAGACAGATGATGTGAAGACAGGGACAGAAGCTGTCGAAACAGAAGATGTCACACCAAAGACAGGAACTGTCGAGATAAATGAAAACATACCAAAGACAGAATCGGTTGAAACAGACGATGTCAAGACAATGACAGAAGCTGTCAAAACAGAAGATGTCACACCAAAGACAAAATCTGTTGAAATAGACAATGCCATACCAAAGACTGAATCGGTTGTGACAGACGAAGTCAAGACAGAGACAGAATCTGTGGAAACAGACGATGTCAAACAAAAATCCGAAAATGTCGAGATAGACGATGTGATGCCTAAGACAGAATCGATCGAAACAGATGTTAGCAAGACAGAGATAGAATATGTCGAAACAGAAGATGTCAATCCAAAGACAAAAAATGTTGAGATAGACGATGCCATACCAAAGACAGAATTGTTTAAAACAGATGAAGTGAATACAGGGACAGAAGCTGTCGAAACAGAAGATGTCACACCAAAGACAGACACTGTCGATATAGACAAAGACATACCAACTACAGAATCCGTTGAGACAGATGAAGTCAATACAGAGACAGCAGCTATCGAAACAAAATATGCCACATCAAAGACAGAAAATATGGAGATAGACGATGTCATATTAAAGACTAAATCGGTCGAGCCAGAAGATTTCAAGGAAAAGAAAGCAACTATCGAAACAGACGATGTCACACCAAAGACAGAAAATGTGGAGATAGACAATGCCAAATCAAAGACTAAATCAGTTGAAAAAAGTGATATCAGGACAGAGGCAGAAGCTGTCGAAACAAAATATTTCACAACAAAGAAAGAAATTGTTGAGGCAAAGCAAAGTGTCAAACACAAAATGGGGCCAGAGATAACTGAAAACGATTTTGCTAAGCTATTGTCTGAAATTGATGAAAGTATGACAGATACAACAGAAACGAACAATCGTGAGACTGAAACTATAGAAAATTATGGTTCAAAGAAAATGAAATTAAATTCTGAAGCAGATGATTCACCAAAAATGAGAGAAATATTCGAAGCCGACTTTGACCAAATATTATCTGAAATTGATACCACAATGGATGCTACAAAAATGGGCGATATCAATCTTGAGACAGAATATGTTGAAACTAACGATTCAACACTGAACTCATATATTTCCGAAACAGCTGATACCAAAAGGGCAACTGAGTGTACCGATTTGGATGATACAATGACAAACACTGCTAAAACCGATGGTGACACGATGCAGAAACCAACTGATGAGAAAGAAATACCTTCAAATACTGAAACCGTCGAAAGGAACAATGTTGCTTTCAAAACAAAATCTGGTAAAGTAGTAAGTGGTTCTCAGGATTCCACTACTTCTAGTCAAAGGGATGCAAACCAAGCTAATGACAACGACACCCCACGATCAACAGACACAACTAACGATACCACAGAAAAGGATGACACCTACTCCGATACTTTTGAATCCTTCTCCGAACACCAGACGACAGTGACTGCAGGAGGGGATTCGGACATGACTTTATTGACGTCAAAGCAGATGACTGACGTGATGGGAGGAGAGACGATATCAGTGCTGACTATAAACAATGCGGAATACCAGAGGCGTTCATCCTTGTCCGATTTTGAAGATCTACCACTTGAGTAGAAACTTTATATCATATTAAAGATATTGCAGAGAATACTGTCAACTTAAATTAGTAAACCTTTTTTGTTATTTGTTTCTGCTATATACATACAGTGTTACGTTTTAACTTCAGTTACACAATGCGAGGGTAACTATATAATATTAAAGAAGGTACAACTGACAGTGTTGCGCTCAACCTACAAATTATTTTTTTCTAAACATGCTAAAAGGAATGTTTTGTGAGCATTCCTTTACTATATTCTAATAAATCATAATAAACTCATTATCAAACTGATTATTAACTGTCAATATAATAGTGTTAAACTAGACACATTTTAGCTTTTCATAGCATAGCCTTTTGTTGTTTTATAACACTCACAATCATTGTTAAAATGTTCAAGGTGTGTTAAATATATCATATTTTAGTGTTTTCCTTTATTTTATTATTGGGCAAAACATGAATTAGAAATTCGCTGATATGAACGATATAATAACTGTAGCACACGGCAAACTTTCCACTGGAAAATGACACATGGAATGAGTGATAAAATATATCAAAGCTAGTCTGTGCTCTGCATCTTATTGGCAATATCGGCCACAAGACATATAACTGACAACAAACTGGAAATATTCAGATCTATAAACTCTCGTAAATTAACAAAAAAGTATGTCAAGTGGTGCTTTCGCTCAAGATTTAGTATTTTATATGTTAATTATTTGCTAGATAGTGTGTTGCATGCCATTCACTTAACACAGGGTTCTTATAGTATAAAAACCCTTCTTAACAGCATATTTAATTAGTTGCATCTATTATTATTACTATGTACTTATCACCCTAAATGTTAGGTGTTTTTTTATCCTTTTATGGATCATATAAACTGGTTCCACTGCTGTTATTTTAATATTTCACAAGACAAATATAGAGAATAAACAAAGTACTAGTTTATAGATCACAGAAAACTGAAATCATTGTTTTAATCAGATGCATGTTAGGTTCGATATGGTGTGTAATTACAGGAAGTCACGACATGGTGTGTAATTACAGGAAGTCATGTACATGGTGTGTAATTACAGGAAGTCACGACATGGTGTGTAATTACAGGACGTCATGTACATGGTGTGTAATTACAGGAAGTCACGACATGGTGTGTAATTACAGGACGTCATGTACATGGTGTGTAATTACAGGAAGTCACGACATGGTGTGTAATTACAGGATGTCATGTACATGGTGTGTAATTACAGGAAGTCACGACATGGTGTGTAATTACAGGACGTCATGTACATGGTGTGTAATTACAGGAAGTCACGACATGGTGTGTAATTACAGGAAGTCATGTACATGGTGTGTAATTACAGGAAGTCATGTACATGGGTGACGGGTCTGATTGTCCATTTGACATAATATTTTTGGAACTTTTTCTGTCTTCCTTGGTTATTGGATGGATTCTATTTTTAAGACCTCCAATATACATGGCCTCAATTCCCACTTTCTACATAGTTTTGACCCATTTGTTAACTTCACCTAGTTTTGCTCTGGTTACCCCACCTCCAATAATATGTCACTCACTTGCGATATCAGAGATATATTGATATTTATGTCGAATGAAGTGCTGTGTTACAAGTCATAGTTTACAAATTCTTCTTTTTTTTAAATGATGCACATGTTAATATGTATAGTGTAAGTATGCTAATTCTGTGATAAACTTATACCTGTTATAATAAACTGCCATGTATGTTTATCATCATTATGATTCATTTGTACTATTTATTTATTTTAGTATTCTGCATAATAATATAATTTATTAACTACTTTAAATTGTCTGTTTTTAATTTTAATTACATTTAAATTTTGAGTATCTAGTAAATGGTCAAAGATGATAAAAGACGGCTCAATGAAGTTGATATAGTTCTCGATCGAGTTACCAACATTACTACAGTCCTACCTTCACGAACATGATAAACCGTCTAAAGCTGAAGGTGTACCGGAAGTAAAACAAATCCCATTGAGTCCTGTACAATATTTTGCAAGCTTTCTAGTTTGCCACTTTTCAAAATGAAGTTCAAACTAAGATTCACTTATTCTTAGTGATATGACCTTCCGCTCTAGAAAACTGCTGAGAAAAATAGGGGTCATGAGGCATATAAGAAAATAAAATTATGATCTTAGTTGACACCGTGAACAAACTCATTCGGCACATCTTACATGTATTCTAAATTTTCAAAACTTTCAAGTTCATAAATAATATCATCATGCAAACATGCAAATGGTTCTTAGCTCTAACAAAGTCAATAAAGTCATTTCAACCAGAAAAACAGGCATTAAATACTCAATCTACACCAGGCATGAATACCATAGTGATTTGCTTCCGGTAAGCCTGAAGCCAATAATAGTAACATTTACATATGGGCGACACCTAGTCCAGATCATCTGCAATGCTTGTTTGTTTTCAAGACAAACATGTAGAACAGTTTTTTTAAAAAAAGTTTGAAGAGATTCTGGTATCGTTTCTGATTGGCTCTTCTATCAAAGATATACAGAACGGCAGAAAGACTCTAAATCAACAAAAATATCGTTAGAACCGATGGATGCTCCCCGAACTGGGTGCTTTTTATTATAAAGGGCAATAGAAGTTAAATGAAGCTGGAGCTATGGTTCTTATGCTCTATCGCATTGTCCTTTATCATTGTGTGGATTTTCATTACAGTCCCTTTAGTAGTTTTCGCGTCATATTCCGGACAAGAATTATAAATACAAAATTACCAAGGGAATAACTCAAATGAAAATAGAGAATGTGTTTGTGTTCTGCACCTCCTCTCATATTCCTCTATTATTGTGTGAAGTTTCATTGCAGTCCCATTACTAGGATTTGAGTTATGCTCCAGACAAGAATTATAAGTATAAAATAACAAACGGCAATAACTCTAGTTTGAATGAAGACATATAGTTACGGACGGTTCTTGTGCTCTGCATTTCCTCATGGCCCTTTATCATTGTGTGAAGTTTCAATGCAGTCCCATAAGTACTTTTGAAGACAAGAACTTTCTATTTGACTATTATGTACATATGCATTAAAAATACAAAGACCAATAACTCAGTGGAAAATTAGCGAACCAGAACATCAGGACAATACGCGCATCTCCACTTGATATTGATACTTTCTAGCAAGTTTAGCGAAATTCTAACATGGTGTTATAGAGATATAGCCCGGAATTTTTTTTATATTTGTCTACTTATGTATATATGTATATAGTGAAATAGACCGGACAAGAATTTTCTATTTGATTATGTATATATGCATTAAAATACAAAGGGTCATAACTCAGTGGAAAATTATCGAACTGGAACGTCACGATAATATGCGCATCTCCACTTGATATTGATACTTCCTAGCAAGTTTCACGAAGTTCTAACAAAGGGTTATAGAGAAACGTCCTGGACAAGAATTGTACAGACGCACGGACAAGGTGGCGACTATATGCTCTCCCGATTTTTTCGGGGAGCATAATAAGTAAACAAAGAGGGAAACTTCATCATTATATCGACAAACTAAAAGGCTTCCACAGACACTAACAGTAACCACATAAGGGTATTAACCGCTTAAGAAAAATTACCACACAAGGTATCAAATGTTGGTCCATCCATTGATGAGTATATAAATGGACACAATGTCATGGTGATCAAAATCATTCGGAAGATCAAGTTTTAGAGACTGAGATGAAGCTATCACAAGTTAAGTTTTCTCGTATAAGCCTATGTAAACAAAGATGGTAGCCCACTGCATCTATCTTAGAGGTCTGATCAAAACGAGTTTCATTTTAGGACAACTACCAGTCCTGCTGATCACATTAGTTAAGGTTTCTCATCGCAATCAAGAAACGTAGTGATAACAAACTTTTCTATTTTAAGACATTTTGTGGTGGTCAAAATTATAGTTAGTTTAGTGCAGTACAATGTTTCTAATACTGGTCTGAAATAGATGAGATGAAGTCTTAAATGGTATACACAACTATTTATTACAGTATATTTAATTTATATGCAGAAATGTATGGTTTCTAACAACAAATCTACACATTTAAATGGATATCAAATTGTTTTATCCAAAACATGCAAAATATTCACAGCTTTGTTCTTTAAAGGGACACATGACAATCTTGAGTTTTATTCAAACATTAAAATGTGCTCCTCGATTTACTTATCCTGCGTCATTTTGACTTTAAAACTGCTGGCATATAATTAAATAAAAAATCAATTTTCTTCACCATTTTACCAAATTTTTAAATATATTAATGATGCAATATCATAAAAAGTTAGTAATATGTAAAAAATAATTTACTTTGAGCTATTCTAACAATTAATATTAATCATTGAACAAATGCAAGTTAAGAGAAAAACTAAGGGCTGGGATGCCGCGAGTTTTTAAAATATCAAGATTGCTGTGTGTCCCTCAGACCTAGAAACGTATGCCCTGCTTTATACTAGAGCAACAATGAACTGAAAACATGCATACCCAGATCCGAGGTATAACAAGTACTGTCATATATCAAACTGTTCAGCATGATCTGAAGTTTTTGGTAATAACTTGGCAATTCAAGATGGCCGCTTTTGTTTAGAACACCTGATATAAAACTAAACAATGCGATTAAAACTAAAACCCTACTATTGATTTTCCCTCAAAACTCAGTAAATGGTAATAAAACCGATTATTTCACAGGAAGTAAAACAAATTTTACAAATGTTCACCCTTCTTTATAATTTAGGGGTCAAAATCTAGGTCAAAAGGTCAAATTAGTGCAACAAATGACAATTGACTATACAAAAGTTAGATATCCAA